>JAWRVF010000705.1:3487-191238 GCA_036785485.1 Physcomitrellopsis africana | reverse complement strand
CTACAAATCTATAAAAATTTGTACTTAAAATCCTCTTCATGCTTTCTCTATATACAAAAATATACATTGCCTACACAAAAATCCTATGCACCTCCAAAAACCCTCTCCCTTTTCTCTTTGACGACCCTTCCTTGTCATCCCCGCTTGGTCTCCCTTCTTCCCTTGGTCAAAGAGATACCTCAGCCTATGTCTTCTCACCTCTTTAATCTTTTATTTTAGATTAACTTGAAGAAATCTCACTTTTTGAGATAAATTTCTATTCTACCTTCTTACTACCATTTTTCTTCCAACTTCTCTTCTAATTTCACTCCACAACATTTAAGTTCAAATCTAAGAGAGAAGAGAATAAAGATAAAGTAGATCTAAGATAAAATAGAAGAAAACCTAACAAGTAGAAAAAAAAATAATTTAGATTAGATTAGAGATAAAAAAAAAAAAAAAAAAAAAAAAAGAACTACATCCTACACTACCAAGTCAAAGAAGCTTGTGTGGTTAAGTTCTTAGCTACTTTGGAGATGACGTGAGTTTGAATCCACTTGACTTCACTATAGAAATCCCTAACTTCATGACTTGGTACTGCTAGTGGAAATTTTAGCAGGAAATTAATAGTTTGACCTACCTATCATCCCTGAGCTTGTGATAAATACTGTAACATCCAAGATAATGTGGTTATAATCACAATGTTTTTTTTTTTTTCATCCTCTCCTCTTCTAATCTTAATCTTTTTATTTTAACACATTATTTTATATCTTTCACATTATGTTTTAATTTACAACGCGACAACGTTGTATCTTACCATTAGTTTAAGGAAGAATATGTCATTCTTGAGAATCTTCATCTCTATTCCATTGTCTTGAAGGTTGTGATAATTATAATGTCTCATCTAATAAATTAGCAAATAATAGCTCTTGAGCTAAATTTATTGGTTGTTGATTTTCTATTTTTTTAGTGCTAGAAAATTCTAAAGAATAACAAACAATAATATAAGATAGAATGAAATCTCTATTGAACTTGCTTTTATTTATAACAAAGATTTTTTTTATTCTTCATCTTAATTTTGATAGATGTCGTAAATGAAATGCATTGACTTTTGTTGATGCATTTGTTAGATTCTTGGATGGCTCCCATGTGCATTCATTAATATCATATCCATGCCAATATACAAGATATTTTTGCCAATTTTGATGTCATCTTGAATTTAAGACATCTTCGAGTTCAAATTCTTCATTATTATTGATTTCTATAAGAGACAATGACATTTGTCTTCTTCTTTGTATATCTATTGTCTTCTATAATTCAAGCAATAATACGTGAAATACAAGATGGATCTTTATAGATTTTGGTAGGTATAATTGATAAACAATTGGATTAATCTGTTCACAAATTGAAAATGGTCAAAGCCTACAATAATCTAATTTGTCACAAGGACAAATAATCTTGATATTATGATGAAGTAACCATATCTTATCATCCACGTGGAATTAAGGTCATTTCTTATAATAGATATCTATATTGATCTTATGTCATTTTTGAGTTTCTTTTAATTGTGCCTTCATTATTGCATGTAGCTTTAACAATTGATTTGTCAAATCTTTTGCCGTAAGATTATCAACTTTTGAAAAGTTAAAAATATCAAGCTGTGGATGATAACCATAATTGGTAAAGAATCGAATTTATTAAATAGAAGAATATATCAAATTATTATAAGCAAACTTTACCAATAGTAAAAGAATTGTCCAATTATCTCAATGGTAATTGATGGTACACCTCAAATATTGCTTCAAAACTTGATTTATCTGTCCATTTGTCCATCAAATTGAGGGTGAAAAATTAAAGATAATTTTATATCCATCTTCAATATTTTCGAAAAAAATTTCTAAAATCTTAATATAAATTATATTCTTTTATCTAATATAATATTCTTTAATAATCTATAATAATAATAGATATTATCAAAGAAGAATTTAGCTGTTTTTTCACTTATGATAGATTTTGTACATGGTACAAAATATATCATCTTGGTGAAACAATCTACAATTATGAATATACAATTGTATAAACTTGAATTTGGAAGATCTATAATAAAATCTATAGAAACAAAAGATCAAGGTTATTCTAATATAGGCAATAGTTGGAAAAGTTTGTAAGGTCAATAATGAGGAGTTTTTGATCTTGAATAAATATTATACAACTATACAAATTCTTTAAGTGCTTTTTATATTTGAGGCCACCAAAAATCTTTTAATATTAGCTCCAAAGTCTTATTATATTCAAAATGTCCTACTATAAAGAAGTTGTGACGAGCTTCAAGAATACCTAATTGTGCTTCACCTTCTAGAATATATAAGCGTCCTTCAAAATAAAATAAGTTGTTTTTAAATTTGAACTTGGAAGTATCATGAGGCTTAGATGAATTATCCTTAATATCATGAATAGGAGAATTTGAAGACATGATTGATGGGACTTGCATGAAAAAAATTGAATCAACAATGAATATTGATTTCATTGCTAAAAGATTAAATTGCTCTGCCTTCAAGAGGATTATTCTTTCTTGATCAAAGGCTAAATTTTTTTCTTTTGGTGCAAGATAAGAGCATTATCATGTTGTGGTTTGGTTACTATGTAAAAAAAATTTATACATATATTTAATATATAATTTATTATACAATTAAATCAAAGCCATATCAATAGATTTTATTAATAATAAGATATGATTAGACTGTTAGTTTAGAAAGAATCCATTTAATAGGACTATTAATAAAATTTATACAACCTTATTTTTATTTTGATGGTAATTTTGAGATTAATTTATATTGATAATAACTTTTATATATCTTAAGTCACCTTTATTATACATTGGTCATCTTTAAGATCTTGTTTGCTTCTTTTATTTGGTATTTAGAACACATATCAAGTAAATCTTATAAAAAAAAGAATTAGAAAGGGATTTTTAGTGTGAAAGGGGGTAGTTAGACCATCTATGTAAATGAATAGAGATGGATGATAGAAGTCTCTATTCCTATTGACTAAAAATCATGCCCAATGGTCTTTAAGGAGGTTGTCGGAGGACTTATTAGGGATTAGGATTAATTTTTTAAAAAGAATTGAATATCAAAGGCTTGGTTCAGCAAGTTTGATTTTTTAGATATGATTTTGGTGAAAAGTTGGATGATTTGGACATTTTATGAAGGAGATATAGGTGCTCAAAGTTAAAATATTTAAATTATATCTACTATCACTCTTTTAGGCATAACTTGCACATAATGAGAGCAATAGAAGTTCAACAATTGAGATGAAAAAGAATATTTTTTTGGCTATATTTTTTATATGTGGCTTGATAAGATCTAAGCTAGAATAAAAGAAATATTAGCAATTGAATTTAGTACTTATAAGTTGAAAGTAGTAAGTGACCCTACTTAACTAATGGTTATGTTTTGAGCTATATCCTAGGCAATCTCATAGATTTTTGGCTCAAAATTTTTATGAGTATATATATTTTTGTCACAAGATTATGTACAAAAATTTTGTAGTATTAAGATTTTGGATTTGTGAAATATGAAGAAATAATGCTCGGATGTCTCTTACCTAGGGTTTTAAGCACCTGCTAGGATTTAAAAGATATCGGATAATTGGAAGCAAATTTATGATTGATTCTTCTTTGTAATGAAACTTTAGAAGATTATCTACACTTGGAAGAAAATTTTATAGAAATTGAATGGTTGGATCAAGAATTATTGAATTCTAAATTTCAAGAAGAAATAAGTCCTTGTATGTGATTAAGGTTTTCAAAGATTTTGTGGCAATTTGAGCCTTTTTGTATAAACCTACTTAAATACAAAAGGATTTATCAATAAAAATTATCTTTTAAAATATCCTTGTATTGTTTATCCTTTTCATTAAGAACAAATCATTTATAGGACTCTTGGTATTAAGTTTTAAATAAATTCTCTATAGCCAAGTATCTACTGTATTCCTAGATAGAAGATCACACCACACGACAATATCTAGAAAGGGCATCAAACAAACCTTGTTATTTTTTTGGCTGATAGGTGATAATGAATTTGAATCTTGATAAAAATATGTTCAAATGAGCTTGACGATGATTCAACATGCATGTCAATATGAAGTATTTAAGGTTCTTGTGATTTATATACATGATGATTGGATTAGAAGTGCTTTCTAGATAATGATGCTATTTTTAAAAATAATCCATAATTATAAGAAGTTCTTTATAGTTGATCTTTGCTACTAAAAAATTTTTAAAATGAAAAGCTATTAGATGAAGTTTGTCATCTCCTCCTATTTATGACAATACCACATTCAAAGAAAAATTTGATATATTTGTTTCTATAAAAAAGTCGATGCAATATAAGATTGGTGCAAAAATAAAAGCTATCTTCAAAGCTTCAAATAATGCTTTTGTTTTTTATACTCGAGTTTATCCTTACAAGTTAAATGTGTGAGTGGAATTGCAACTTGAAAAAAGTTCTTCATGAAGATTCAATAGTAATTGGAAAATTCTAAAAAGCATTATACATTCCCTATTGTTCTTGAAATCTTCTAATCCATAATTGTTTAGACTTTTTTAGGATCTTTTCTTCTATCTTAATATTTAGAAAATGAGTTGGTGTAAGAAATTTTATTTTAGATTTTTACTTAGTTTGGTTATGGTGTTTAAATTATATAAGATTTAAATATTTAGACCACGATCTTTCCTTCTATCTTAGATAATAACTCTTCAATTTGAATAAGAAGAGGATAATCAACAATCTCTAATATCAAATAAAAATTTCTACAAAGAAGGGTGATCCATTTTCTTTTAGAAAAAAAAATCAAGGTTAAAAAAGAAAGAATATTAGTTTAAAAGTGGGTAGTCTACAATCTTCAAAAGCAACAATAAAAGTGGCGTAATCCATTCATTTTTTAAATATAAAACAAAAATAATGAAACTTCACTCTTATCAAACTATCAAGAACATAAATCACAAAAGAATAAAATGTTGATATACTCTCGTGTCACTCAAAAGAATACAAAATCACTCAAAGCTGGAATAATATTAAAACTAAAGTGGCTATTGCCAAAGACAAGAAGACTAGAGACTCCTGAAATAAGATTAAGAATAAAAAAGGCATTGACAAGAGTGAAGAAGGCTTTCACTCTTATCTCTATGTATACTATCTATTTCAGAGCTATGTAGTGGCATTCTATAAGACCTCTAACACATGTCCAATTTATAAGACAAGTGTCAAACTTGCAAGACAAGTGTCATGGACATAAGATTTATTCCAGTAATTATTTAATTAATATAGATTGATAGAAGTATGTAAAAATAAGCTAACTTGATAATATCTTATAGAAAAGATTCCTAGAAGCTTCATAGACGTAAAATTACTTTTATACATGTCTATAAGTGATTGGTAGGATAGAAACTTGGCCAACAAGCTAGCCACATGTCGCACATATTCATAACTTGTGGAATAAGCTAGCCATGTGTTGCACATGTTAGTAGCTTGTGGAATAAGCTAAGTACGTGGAGCACATGTAGGAAACTTACATTACAAGTTTGACATGTGCTTTACAAATTAAACATGTGTTGGAGGTTTTATAGAATGCCGCTCCATAGTTCTTAGATAAATAGTATATATAAAGACAAGAATGAAGCCTTCTTCATTCTTGTCAACTCTTTTTTTGCTTCTAGTCTAGTTCAAGAGTCTCTTGTATTTTCTAATCTTTGGCAATAGCCATTCTAGTTTCTTCTTGAATATACATATTCCCGTGTTTTTATTTTGTCATTTTTTTTTAACATAGTTTTCATTAACTTATGCATCTGTTTCAGTTCGTGGCCTTGAGAGATTGACAAGATTGAAGTTACAATATCAGAGCTTTGTCTTTTCTTGATTAAGAGTGGATTATCCTTTTTTCTTGATAAGACATAAGCATATTAGAAGTTGTGGATTATCCAATTTTAAACTGATATTGTTCCTATAATTTTTTCTTTGTTCTTGAGTATTTTATTTTGTAGTGAGAATAGATTTTTTTTTATATTTTTATTGTGATATCATGGCAGAGCTAGCTAAAATGAAGAGTGCAATGGCACAAATGCAAGAGCAAATAAGAGAATTAATGTTAGCAATGCATCAATTCAATGCACTACCACAAGGAGCAACAAGATTAGAAAGAAGTGAAGATATAGAAATGATTCGAGCTGCTTCTAGCCATACCACTTCACTTACAATTGAATATCATTTAAGCATCAAAGAATCAAAAATTAGTTTGCCAAAGAAGTTTGATGGCATCAAATCTAAGTTTTGAGGATTTATCAATCAAGTATAACTGGTGATTGAACTTCAATTCCAAAGTTATCCAATCCAAAGGTTACAAGTCAAGTTTATTAGGACACTACTTTCAAGCTTTGTTTTATCATGGTTTTTATCTTTTTTTAAATAATGTGATCCAATATTGGATAATCTGGAGGCATTCTTAGTAGAATTTTGATCTATGCATGGAGAATATGATGCAATTCGTGTCGCAACCAACAAGATTTGCATCTTGCGACAAAGCAATCAATTAGTGATATTATATGCTTCACAATTCTAATAACTAACAATTGACACTAAGCGGGATGATGCTGCATTCATTAGCTAATTTCTCTATGGATTATAATATGAGGTAAAGAAATTGATACTCAACTTATTTGATCCTCAAATATTAAGTCAAGCAATTGATTTTGTTATGAAGAGTGATAATCGGCTTTTTGAATTTTGAACTGAGATTTATACAAAAAAGTCCCAAAGTTACTATAATATAATGGCAACATCAATATCTTTTCAATATAGACATTTAAAAGTATAAGACATGCAAATTGACACGGTATGTTTTAAATTTCTTATTGAATAAGAAAAGACTCATTGTCATCAAGAAGGATTGTGTTTATATTGTAGAGAACCTAAGCACACTACCTAACATTGTCCAAAGAAATGGCATAACCACAAAATAAGAAGTATGGTTGTCAAAGAAGACAATATGTCAAAAAACAAATTTGTCTAGCTACTATAGGGATTGTGCAGCTAGAATCTTGTACAACTCCTAGTAAAGGTTCTATCTTCTCCTCAGAATCCTCTCTTTGTTATATAATAGATGTTTGTTTGGTATCTAAAAATCATAAAGCCTCTACCTTATTAGATTCAAGAACCTTAGCTTGTTTTTTAGATAAAGAATTTGTTAAAAGTTATAGAATATCTTCACTACAGAAAACTAAACCCGTATATAGAGAAGTCATAGATGGTCGCCTATTGTCTTTTGGAGATGTTACTTATGAGACCCTTCCTATAAATATAATAATAGATGGTCATAATATTTGTATAATCTTTAATATAATTAAATCTTCCTCTAATACAATTATTTTAGATTTATCATGGCTAAAAAAATATAATCCTCAAATAAATTGGATTTCTTGTAGACTTGATTTTTTTCAAAGCATTAATAAGAGTCTCGTTAGGCAAGTGACAAGCCATAAGTCTAATATAGTAAAACTTGTACTTATAAGCGCAAAGGCTTTTTTATCTTTTAAATTAGAAAAATCATATTAATTTAGAATTTATTTGTATTATAATATTATTTATTAATAATATAATTAAGTAATTTTTTCCTATAAAAGAATTTATTTATAAAAATAGTATATATTTATGAATAATGTAAACTTATTCTTTCATAATTATAGTCATTATTCTTAAATAGATTTTTTTTTTTTTTTTTTCATAATTATTTAAATTTTATTTTAAAAATTTATAATAATTGGTTTTTTGCCATTGAGGAGGAGCTTTGTCTATACATATAAGAAATTCAAGGTCAATAAAAAAGTAATTTTACTAATCATCATTAAAAGCCTTATCCAAATTTTAAAATTGAAGATCAAGTATGGCTTCTTTAAAAAAAGAAAGTATGCAAACAATTTGGCTACAAAGAAAATTAAGCCACCAAAAATTAGAGCCATTTATAATTATCTACACAAATAATGTATATAATTTTTTTTTCTACTTATTACTTTATATATAAATCCATTAAATTTTTTCAATGCTTTATTATTTGAAAGTATATTATAAATAATATATCTTAGAAGAAAAATAAACTTTTATTACTAGCTCCAATCATAATAGAAATTAATACAAAGTTGATAAAGTTGTTAATTTATAATTTTTAAATAATGTTTAGAATATTTAATTTAGTTGAAAGAATATGATATTAGCAAATAGATGTAAGAGCCATCATTTAACCTAACAAATACACCAATAAAAATATAAAAATATCATCAATAATATTTGTATAAAAAATATTAAAAAATTGTTATTAAAAAATCAAAGATTATACTATATAGATAATATGAATGAAGTTTGTTTTGAAGAATAAGCTATTTGTTGAGATGTGTATAAGAAAAAAAAAACTAATTATAATGCCAAGAATCTCTTATTTTTATAACCAAGTCTTATTAATGGTACTTTAGAATGTCAAATTGGATAATCTTCATGGAATCTTAAGATTTTAAACTTGAATTTTTTTGTCATACTATTAGACCAACTACATTTGTTTTTACAACCTTCTTCATTACATAGACATCTTAAAGGAAAAAATAGGATCTTTTAAATACTAGATACAATCTTACTATGAGTAATTTTGTATGAAAATCTTCAAGAAGATGTATAAGGCTTGATTATACTATTACAAATTGACAATCTTGAGCCTTGTATATAAAATATTATTTTTTAAGAATGCTTTAAGTATATCAACTTAGACTAAATTATTAGAATGAATTTAATAATACTAAATAATCACAACCATAGTCATTGGTTGAATGGACCTATATATCTAATAAATAAAGACCAAAGAATTACATTCATCATAAGAATCTTCTAACAATCTTTATTATTTTAGAAGTGCAAAGAAAAAGATTGTTGAAGCATCTTGTAGAATTTGTTGCTGGAAAAGAGGTGATATCATGCATATATATCAAATATCTTTTAGATTTAATAAAATCCTTTAGAATCTTTGGTTGCTTTTTATAAATCTTTAGAAACCTTTAAGACCTTATAAAACATTCTATAAGATTTAGAATATGCTATTTTTACACAAAAGTTCTTAAAAACCTTCCATGGTCTTCTAAAAGCCTCTATAGGACTTAGTTGCCATAATATAAATAAAGAAAAAAGACAAGGGGCACTTTGATCTTGTCAACTAATTTGCTGTTAACCTAGTTTAGTACAATCCAAGTTTTGACTTATTTGTAAAGCTGTTTCAAATCTTATTTTTCTTGTATTATTTTCATTTTTTTTTTTTTTTTTTTTTTAATTCTTTTTCTTTACATCCTTGATACTATAAACTATATAATTAAGTTCAAGTAATACTAATACCTATATTGTCAACCAATAATTTATGTTAGATTCATTTATAAAAATAAATATATTCTTAGTAGGTGGAAACAATATTCTAAAAATAACAATAATTATTAAAAGTTGTATTTTGCAAGTGGTATTCTATTTAAAATCATTTGTTTTTAAAGATAATTAATTACTAGTAGTAAGTACATTTGCTATAAAACAATTCAGTTATACACCATGAAATATTTATAACTGTTTTTTCTTTTTTTCCTTACAATAAAATCTACATTTTTTTTTGGTATAGCAGTAGTTTTTTAAATTTAATATAATTATATATATGTACTTATAGATATATATACATGCATATATATTTATATTTATATCTGTAAAAGGATGATTTCTACAAAAGTTTCATATTGTATCGAATAATTTCAGCATCTTATTGATCAAAACAATTCTAACTCTAAAAGAATAACAAAAATGGTTCTTTCTGTTCACATTATGAACTAGCAGGTATTGTCCTGCCAGAAAACAGGAACAAGCATGGAATGTAGCAAAAATCTGCTAGCAAGTATCTTCTTGCCTCCGTCAGAGTCTTCTCCTAGTAAATACCTACCGTTCATAATGTCTCAGATTGATACTATAGCTCAGACAAGACCAGTGGTAATGAGCTAACCCAAGCAGCTAACGTAATACTTACAAATACCCCCGAGAGAAAGAATACTGGCAAACAGATCTTCAATGATCACTGCATGCTTACGTTAGAGCAGCTGCTAGCTACGAGCACTTTCTTTCCCAATCAAGTGAAAATCCGTCAGAGAGTACCACAATTTTCTCGCTAAGATTGACGCCAGTGAGATCAATGCATCTGAGATTCAAGTAACAAGTTTGTAGCTAGTGTTATGTCATTCCGAGCAGCCGCCAAAGCTTGCATGGCATCGCCCCGATCAAACCCCATTGCCATAAGTGTTGTAATATGCACTTCTGATGGTGCACTTACAGGCGGTGCGCTTGCAACAAAACGATGCTGCATTCATTCATATCAGACGCTTGTAAGATACCCCACAAAATAATATAATTCTAAGAAGAAATTTGTCATCCGAAACCGTTGGCTCATCTCTGTTGCCCAAAGACATACCACAGCAATTTGTGAAATTGCAGGTACATTTACTAAATTGATACACATACCTCGAGTGGACGACCATTTGGAGCCGCTCCCCTAACTGTTGTTGGTAGAGTAGAATTCGAAGAAAGAAGTGGTGCGAACAACCTCGTTGCTGCCGACGCCAAGCCTTCCGGAAACTGAAAAGAGATAAAAATAAAAAAGATATTCAGTGAAGAACGACAAAAATTAGAAAATTCCTACGATACTTGTACCAACAACATAAGGGGTGCGTTATGATTATTTGAGGGGTACATTTCTGAATTGAGAGACGTAAAACATAATATCAGCTGAATGAGTATAGCCAATCACAACCTTCACTTTTCTTATTCCCAAAATATTGGACTTGTAAAGAAACCCTGCTAGAAGTCCACAAACTCCGGGAACAAGGGATTGCGTCCATGATGACAATAGAAGCTGCAAAAGAAACCCCAACAAATTAACAATAGTCAAGAAACACGAATAGAAGGATACTTGCAAGGTCGCGTAAAAGTACTGCCCCTTACTCGAATTGAACTGATTACAGGAAAGTACCTACAAATGAAGGCGAAGCTAGACATTATTTTACCTGCAAACCTGCAAGGTAGACAAAGGATTTGTCCGAAAAGCGTGCCCCTAAAAATTTTAAGCGGGTGGATATTGGGATGTCGAAAAAGAAAGGGACAAATGAAGCAAATATCAAGCCATAAGGCCCAGGTGTCAAGGAGAATCCTGTCAATGCGGTCGGGTCTGCAGGTTACGAAAATCACGTCAACTGTCGTTTCCCGCCATTAGTAAAGCTGAGAGCTCGATTCCCAGAAATAAGCAGCAAATAAGAGTCAAATAAGGGAGCGATCTACAAGATATATCTAGTAAGCAAAAGCAAACTGATACTTGTGTACCTCGTATAACAGCCAGTGCTGCTACCTCAAGAATAGTTGAGGTTGTTGTTGAAAATAACACAAAAAACTGCAAGTCCACTTGCATTGGTTAGTTTGTGAGGGAATAACAGAGAGTAGAGCCAGGGCACTGCATTTTCCGTCAGCAAGTCACAACGGGATGCAAAAGCCTAGCTCTGGTTAATATTACCAAGTACATCAACCTGTAAACGAAGCTGGAGAGATGCCAGATAAGAAGAATAATTCATACCAGGTATTTATTTGACCCAATTTGTCTTTCAAATACTCTGAAGAAGTAAACTAGGTAAAGACCAAACAAGACCTCCGGTGTTGACGAAAACACCCATGGTGACGTGAGCAAGCGCCAAAGTTGTTGCTTTTGTACAACTTTCTGTCACACCACAAGTCCAAATTAAAACATGAGAATTAAATTAAATTGCTTCTAAAATACGTCGTAAAAAACATCGGTTCAAGTTTCAGAACGCATTATAATCTCTCTATACGCACGCAACACTGCGGGTGTCTAAGTTGTTTTCAGTTGACTCGGTTAAGCTGCTCATTTTCGCTTCACATAATATTGAATGGTGACTGATGAAAAGGGTTCACCAATACTTCAGAAATATTTAAAATACAGCACCTGATAAGAAAGACTTAAAGCCCTCGCACCGCCCTGTGTGCCAATCAACACCGAAGCCAGACAGCATGCCAGCACTATTCCCTTGGTCACAGGAGCATTATCTGCAAAAGCCAAACTTTATGATGCCAACTATCTCGTGCAACGTCTTACTCGAATCGAGGTAAGGATAGCCTGCCCCAGCCCTAACTATTAGAAATTGATTGAGCCAGCCAACGATAGTTTCCAAAATCTCAAGATATTAGGTCACTTGGGGAAGACAATTTAAATCATCACGGGCAGACCAAATTTACTATGTGTGCTGTAATATGAAACCACAAAAAGGACTAGCATTCGAATCAATCCAGAATTTAGAAATTACAAACTGCAACCTCAATTGCAAGACCGTGGTGCAATAGTCAGAACTTGAGCAGCTAAAGACAAATGTTGTTTATCTGAAGCATGTTTTGCTGCATTGTGCGTGCGTTTCACCCCAGCAGGTGCCTTTTACGAAAGCTACAAAGCACATTGTAAAACCAAAAGATATTGCTACTAAAAAATAAAATGGGTTGCAGGCCCAGAAGATATACAATATCACAAAATTCTTCATGCAACAAATGAACGCTCTACTTCTTATATTACTATTATTATTAATACTATTTTTAGATAAATCAAAATCAAAATTTTAAAAATCTCTTTTTGAAGCTCCAATTCTAATTCACCATTTCACAGATTCACGAATTGAATGCCAAGAAGGATTCAAGGGGAGCCCTAACCTCAATTAAGTAAAACCTAGACCGGTATGGTATAGCACCAAACCAAATATAACTTGATCAGGTGAGAGCATTCACGAAAAAACATAGATTAAAAAGGAAAAACATAATTAAAAGAATAGCTTACGAAATCCTGAAGGTCCCGCGTTCATTGTGTACAGGTCCTGCAACCCTCGCAGAATCCTCAACTCCTGGCTAGCGACGCTGCTTCTACAGCTAATGCCCGATATCAAAATTCCTCAGCACAACGTCCAGTGCTCTCTATCTCGAAAATTGCACGCCAAGGTCTTTCTCAAAGTAGGGTTTCTACCTTCCAACCTGACATCGATGCAGACTGCGTAAACACCTCTGTTTCAAATTCCCCTCTCGCCGTCTCACTTGCACCACCACCACCTCCTTACACCTTCCAACTTCCACACGCAATCAGCGCTATTAACCGTTCGACCTTCAAATCTAAGCAGCCCAAATGCGTGCTGTCGCCAAATTGTTTCACGTTCTTCGGAGTGTAGCTACAAATGATCACCCCTTCAGCCAACCAAGTCAAGATCCCCCATTACTGACACATACACAAGTAAAAAAGTGGGATTGAAATTTCCAAACCGACAAACAGGAGAACAGGAAGACTCTAATTCTAAATTGAAGCATGCACAGGAAGCTATGGACCCGACAGACAGAGCCTCACACACACGAAGGGCCCCCACAACGCAACCAAACTTCCTGTGGGCGGACCACACACCCCGCCATCGTTCGTCTTCATCCTGACGACCGTTCGTCTTCGTCCTGACGATAGATCGTCTTCTTCCTGACGGACGTTCGTCTACTTCCTGACGATTGTTGGTCTTCTCCGACGATCATTTGTTTGTCTTGACGATCGTTCCATTTGCCTTGGAGACCGTCGCTGCTCCTTGATTGCTCTACGAATTCTAACTATGGTGACCAACAACAAGCCTCAATACATTTTGTTAACTCAATTAACTCAAATAACTCAAATTAGGAATTTTTTTAAAAAATTTAAAAAATTGTTCCGAGTAAACCAGACAGTCAAAATATTTTTAATGTTAAGAACCGGTATACCACAACTCATGACTTGTTTATCATTGTTTTTTGTTTTGTATTCTTATTTATTTTATTTTGTTTCATATGAATTCCAATAAAGGATACTTTTTGGCTTGGTAAATTTCTTTTGATAAAAAATTTAACTACTTTTGAAGCATTAATAGAAGTTGCATTTGATTTCAAATCCATTTACAAATCCTTCTTCTTTTCTTCTGATACATACATGTTCTCATCCTTTTATAATCCTAGAATATATCTATAAATATATATATATATATATATATATATAGTCAGTATTAGCTTCACAATACAATACAATATCCATTGTTGCAAGCAGCAGTAATAATTTATTTGGTTTTACTATAAATTTAAAAAACATGCTATGGTTTCTTTTTAATAAATGTGAGAAATTCAAAATATTATGTAACAAAACTTATTTGACAAATAATAATACAAATTAACTTGTAAGTATTTGAATTTTTTGTAGAGCATTTTTTTAAATCAAATAAAAATTATATATATATATATATATATATATATATACCAACAATGTACAAAATTTAATTGTTTTTTCATGTTAATATGATATTCATAATATTAGCAACTAAAAATTATACCAAAATCACTAAAAACATATTCCATTTCACAAACTCAAGTGCAATTGTACACTTATTACATGCTTCAGATTTGTAGGGATTCACATACATATATCATGGTTTTTGTGAGAATAATAAATGTTTTAAGACTTAGATAGACCAATTATCAGTCTCATTTTCCTAGATGATTAAAGTGCCTTCATATGCACAAAGAAATCTCTACAGTTTGAGACAATTGGCTTAGGATTTTGATATTGATGCAGTTCTGGATGTGAATGAAATGATATGAGTAAGTAAAGATGGTAAGACAAACTACAATTTCTAAACTACATTGCTAGATCATACACCTCACTGTTTCCTCTTATTTTCCTACTTTTTTACTAACATAATCATGTGGTATTAACTGCAGAGGCACAGCAATTAACATATGTTTTCAAGCACTGAAAGATGTCTTAGCATAAACTTTTGCATTTTGGTATAAATCAACAAGTTTTTGTTTTACATTGATAGATTCACCATTTTTCAACAAAGCAAATCATGAGTAGAGGAGATCATAAGTTATTCACATGTCCAGGTTAGTTCCAAAAAATCCATGTATTGAGTTTACTGCTTTGTGAGTCAATGTTGTTTTACTTTTGTATCTAGTTTTCCATGTTGGTGAATCTATCATGCAAGGACTTACAATGAACAGGTATCAACTAGCGATGAACTTATATTTTCATGATTTTAATACCTAGGACCATATAATGCATTACAAATCCATATATACCTATGTATGCTTATGTCTCTATGTTTCAATTTGATGAGATAAATGAATAATGTACTACATTATAACTTTTTTTATATTAAAAAATAGCTTGGTGTCTTTACATGCATAATATGTAACTCTTAATTATAACAATATATGTGTGTAAGTTTTCACATCACTTTTTGTATTTTAGAATATTAAATTTATATCGTTGAATTTATATATTTTATACATAGTAAAAACTTATTTAATTTTATATAATCAATAAATTGATATAAAGATTTTTTAAAATAATTTATTTTTAATTCTTACAGAGATTGTAAATATATTATTGAATTTATTTCAAATATTATTTTAAAAAAATATATATATATATATATATATATATATATATTATTAAAATAATACATACATATGTATATATATTATTAAAATAATATTTATTATTAGAATAGTATATATTATTAAAATAATATGTATTATTAAAATAATACATATATATGTATATATATTATTATTTTAAATTATAATATTTTAGTGTAAATCCTAAACTATCTCATCAAGAATAGACATATGTAGTTGTATTTTGATTATTTAACTTTATTTCATTTAAATTTTATTTAAAGTTTTTAAGATTGAAAATAATTAGAATGTTAAACAATAATAATAATAATATAATTTATGTTATTTTTCATCAATCTATAATCCTTAAAGACAGACTTTTTAAAGATTCATTCTTCATTTTATATTCTTTTAACCATGGAAAAATATTTAAAAAGTATAAACTGTCTAGCTTAAAAACAACGTGCAATATGCACAACATCTCAACAAGAACACAAGAATTTTGCATGTTGCATGCAAGAGACTATGCAACATAATGCTATAAATGAGATACAACATGCAAAAGCTTTTTAAGTGAATCAAGAGCAAATTGCCACATGTTGCATATCTTGCAAAGAAGTACAATATCAACAAGAATTATATGCAAATAGGGAAGTATGCACTATCCTTTGCATCAATTATTGAGCTCTTCACTAAATAGCGAAATGTGTATTGGGTACTTTGTGGATAAATCCGCACTTCAACACATGCTGCACCAATGGAAAAGTCACCCTCCCGTTACTCAACCCTCTTCCAAAACCTTTGTGTAACATGTTAAAAAATACTAGCCACAAATTTAAAGGATTTTGTGAGAATATATGCAAGTAAAATAATATGTTAACTTTTATGTCTATCGGAACAAACATTGATCAATGTTTTTTGTGTGGTAATAATTATATTTATTGCCTATATAGAGAGTTGTACCATTGAATGGACACTCTTCTTTCAATTGCACCTGAAACTTTCAAGTTTACTCAACTATATTTTTTCAATCTACAAGCCAAGTTGAAAAATAAATATATAATAACTATTAAAATAATATTATTAAAACCATAAAAATTTATAAACTAATATTATTAAAATCTATAAAAATTAACCATGAAGATCTACTACTAAAATGGAAAATTTTGCTAACCTAGAGTACAAAATGATGGAAGTTTTGCAAAACATATTGCACGCTTACAATCCATATATGCAACTATTTGTTAATATCAGTTAGAGGTTGAATGGATCCGCAAAAGATCTTAGTGTCCAACTCTTTGAACACTAAGATCTTTGAATGGATTTAAAAAAAATAAAAGTATGTTTATGATTAAGAATGGAAGCATCATGGCAAGTTGAGGCAGTTCTAAGCATGTAACTTAATTGCAATTCTATAATTACATGCTTCAAATGATTGGAAGTAAAACCTTGCTTCTTTAAATTGGTTGACTCTTCCAACAATACATAATAGAAGCATATAAATGTATAGAACAAAACTGCCTAAAATTCATTTGAAAAAACTAAAAAGATTTATGGAAAAAATCTTTATTATAGATTCTAAGATATATTTGATATTAACAACTCCAACATGGCAAGATTAGAAAAAAAATTTATTCTTCCATCTTCATTCTTAAGAGGGCTATGCCAAATGGTACAACTATACCAAGATGTAATTATAATAGTGTATAAGTTTGAACATCCCAACTTATTTATTACCTTTACTTGCAATTCCATATGGCTAGAAATTCAAACAGAACTCCTACTTTGCTAAGCAGTAAAAGATTGGCCTGACATAGTTAAGTGAGTATTTTAATTCAAATTGATTGTGCTTTAGTAGAGATTTGTGGCAATCTTTTATGGCTTGCTAATACAAAATTGTAGATGATTGAATTCCAAAAGAGAGATTTTTTACATGTGCATATCCTCACCATTTTGAAAGGGATATATAAAATGATTGTTCTAAAAGAATACAATTCAATAGTTTCTATTAAGCTCCCAAATTTGAATATACATCTTAATATATATGACACAATGATTTGTTGTTTGATTTATGGCCCTTGTGGCATTAAAAATCCAAATGCTTTATGTATAAAAAACAAAAAGTGTACAAAGTGCTATTTATGTGATTTTAATTTGGAGACATGATGCAATAAAAATGGATATCTAGTATACTACTGACATAATAATGGTCATTTTTTTAAAGATCCAAAAAGATATAAGATAGATAATTGTTAGAATGTGCCACATAGTTTGTATTTAATTACAAAATATAATACATATATCAATTTTGAGATAAGATAAATGGTCTTTTTTTAACACAATATTTAACATTTTGGTTTTTTATTTTTTATTTATTTATTTATTTTGTTAATTTTTTTAAATACAAAGTTTTTTTTTATTTCTACACTCAAGTGTTATTCAAAAAGGGTCATGGTTACTATTATCGTTTTTAAGAATTATAATAAAATTAAACAATATCTTAATGCTTACTATATTTTTACATCTAAAATAATATGGCGCCAGAATGTTTTTAGAATACATGGCAGATTTCCATCCATTACGTGATTACAAATTCACTTGTCTAATCAGCAATTAATTATATTTAATACAAATAAAGATATAGGACAAATTTTGAATTATAAGAGATTGAAAAAAAATAACATTGATTAAGTACTTTGAGATAAATAAGGTAATATTGGAAGCTAAAGAAGTACTCTTTGGAAATTTTTTGATACAATTTACATGGAATAATAGATACAAGGCCTAGAAGAAGCATCAACAAGGTATTATAAGATGTCACTTATATTTTGTTAATTCCTCAACATATAAATAATACTTCTTCTAAACACTTCTTACAGTAATCAAAGGGGCCATATTATTTGAAGAATTTCAAATAAGTGATGGTTATGTCCATAAAATATTTAAAGGTTGCATGTATAGTTCTTCGCATGTATGACACGGATGATGATTGGGAATTATACCTAATTAAAGATTCAAAAATATAAATATGGATATAATTTATTTATTTATTTATTTTTAATTAAAATTTTAATACATAGAATATTGATAGAACCTTGCAGACTTTGCGTCCTTTATAAATGAAGCCTTTTAGATGTCTGCATGTATAAGTTATATCAACATAGAATTGAAAACCTTATTAAAGAGCAAATTGAAAGTCTTGTATTATTTTTTTTAAACAAGGACTTGGAAAGATCTAAGAAAATATAGGCATATTTCAACCTTTTTTTGTCTTTAATTTTTCTTGAGCAATTACAATCTAATAAGCTTATTAAAGAATAACTTGACAATAATATAGTGCACATGCATAAAGATGCTAAATAAAAGATTCAATTTCTAAATAATGACTAACGTAATATATACCAAGCAATAATTAAAGCATGCACTACAAAAGATTTTAATTTTTTTTATTATTAATGGTCTTAGAAGAATTGAAAAAATTTGATTAAAAAATCTTTTTTTAAAAACCATGCATTCAAATGATAAAAATATTCTTACTATTGTATCTTTAAGAATTCTCTCTCTATTATTGCAAAAAAATAAGATGACACATTTTAGATTTAAAATTTTAATTGAATTGGATTGCACATTAATTTGTAATACTTGAAGGCATTCAAATATAACTAAACTTTTATAGCAAACAAGATTAATCTTTTGAGACAAAACTCCAATAATAAATAAGTTTTCCTTTGAAGTGATGGATAGATTGTTGTAGGATATAATTAAAAAAGATAAGCCATTTAGAAGACATATTTTTGTGATGTTAAATAATTTCAATTAAGTCCTATTGGTGATTTTAAAAAAAACTAAATTAAAGATTGTATCATCTTCAATATAGGAATTAGGCCTTTAAAAGTATATTCATATTTTTTGTTTACAAAAAAATTTGTATGTAACTGCCATATATGCTATATAGGTTGAACTTGGAAATAGAATGTTTATCAATTAGCTTCTTGCTCTTAGTAAAAATAAACTCATTGCTATCAAAGAGGATTATATTCACTGCCTATGAAACATACTCTTAGCTTAGCAAAATATCTCAAACTTAATTGATAAGATATATTTTAAAATACTCACTAGCCTAAGAAACAAGGATTTTTTGAGTAAATGTGTCTTAGGGACATACACTTCAAAGGTTCAGAGAACCTTCTAGAATATTTTAGAGATTCTAAGATTAGTGAAAGTAGCTCGAGAAGCTTCATAGTTAGTGGAAGGAGCTCAAGAAGCTTCTTTTTTTATAGAAGCTGCTCAAGAAGCTTCTTAGTTTCATGGAATCTGCTCAAGAAGTATCCTAGACAACAATATATATGGGAGTTGAGGCTAAAGATTTCTTCAGTCTCAATAATGCATCTCTTGGGATTCTAGCTCACCTTTTTTGATATTGATTGTATACATATTTAATTAATTCAAATTCTTGTTGGTTTCTTCTTGAAATCTTGTCCCAATTCATATTTTTTGCTTTGTATTTTTTGTTAAGATTATCTTTATCTTAAATATCAAAGTTGAATCTTTTTTGTTAGAGAGTGAATCCTCTCTTCTTGAAGGTATATAAACACTTTAGAGGTTGCGGATTATCTTCTTTTAAATTAATATTTTTTTTATTACAATATTAGAGCTTTATCTCTCTTATGAGAAAGTGAATCACCCTTTTTTTTGAAGGTCTTAGAGCGTTTTAGAGATTGCAAATTATCCTCCTCTAAATTGATATTGTCTTCTTATAGATTCATTTCTTCTTTCTTTAGAAATGGCTGGATGTCAAGATATTAATATGACTAAATTTTTTAAATCCAAGTTAGATGCTATTATAAGTACTCTTATTACATTATTTGCTAGGATTGTGGAAATTGAAGGGGTTGTTGCAAAACTTTATAACAATGCAACATCTAAAATATCACAATTTAAACTATTACAATCTAGACTATCACAATCTAGACTGCACCCACTTCCAATTTCTATACTTCAAGATGTAGTACTACCTATGCTACGCCAAAGAAACCTATCTATTTAACAATGTAAGAAGCCTCGAGTTAGTCTTTTAAAGAAATATGATCGTATGCATTCAAAGTTTCAAAGATTTGTCAATCAAATTTGATTGATAACAATTCTACAACTTGATACTTATTTGACAAAAGAATCACAGATTGGATTGATTGGCATCTTATTCATAAAGCAAGCATTATTATGATTTGCTCCCTTATTTGAAAAAAGATTGCCAATTTTGAATAACTTTTAAGTTTTTATGGAAGTATTTACAGAAGCATTTGGAGATTATGATAAGGCTTATTGAACAATTCTTTATATCAATCTATACATCTAATTTTAAGCAACTAGTATGTGACATCAATTAGGATGAAGAAGCTTTAATGAGTCAATTTTATTGGAGATTAAGAGATGATGTGAAGGATTTGTTACTATCACTCTCAAATCTATAATTTTTCAATGAAGCCATTACCCAAGTCCTAAAATATGATAATCAATTATTCCAATGTCGTCAAGACTAACAATTATCAACTTCATCAAGACAATATACAATCGGACATATTCTTGCTATATTGGTAGGCATTTTGTATTCACATTTAGAAGTAGAAAATATATAACTTGATATAAAATGTTTTAAACCTCTTAGTCTACAAGAAAAGAAGTATTGGATGGAAGAAGGTCTATGCCTGTATTGTGGCGAGGAAGGCCTGAAGGTTGGCAATTATCCGAAGAAGCAAAATCAAAACATCATCAAAATTAAGATTACAATTATTCATAAAAATGAAGATGTTCAGCCATAGTAAAGACTGTGCAATTAGACAATCCAACATTACAAAACTATTTAAGTTCCTCTCTTTGTGCTCAACTTATTCATTTATTTATAATTCTTTTATATTTTGGCCTTTACAAGCTTCAAACAATTGCCTTGTTGGATTCAAAGGCATCTGCTTATTTCATAGATAAGGCATTCACTAAGCTTCATAAAATTCTTCTAGTATAGAAATCTAAATCTATTCATGTAGAGATAATAGATGGACGGCCCTTATCCTTTGATAGTATCATCCATGAAATCACGCCTATAGAAGTATTATTCAAAGATCATAGAAACCAAATTGTATTCAATGTTATTAAGATTCCTTCAAATCCTATTATTCTTAGACTATCTTGGTTATAAAAGTATAATCCATCTATAGATTAGAGGTTACAAAGAATAAATTTTTTGATAGAAATTTTTACAAAAAAAATTAATAAAAAGTCACAAATTAATAAGTTTTTATTTGTTGGAGAAAGGGCTTTTATAAGATTGGCCAAACAAGATACACCATTTATTATTTATGTGACTCTAATAAAAGAAGATATGACTTCATCGACAAGTATTTTAGAGTAGTATAGCAAATTTTAAGATATTTTTTAAAAAAAGAATGTTAATATATTAGTAAAGCACTGATCATATAATTGTGCTATAGATCTTCATGAAGGAACGCAACCATCTTTTAGGCCAATCTATAATCTTTCTCAAAATGTGCTTTCAGCATTGTAGGATTATATTAATAAAAACCTTACAAAGAACTTTGTGAAGTATTCAAAGTCTCTAATAAGTGCACCTATACTTTGTATGAAGAAGGAGGATGGATCCTTGCATATGTGCATTGATTATTGGGGATTAAATAGGATAATGATGAAGAATCATTACCCACTATCATTAATCTCAAGACTTTTGGAACAATTTGATCAAGCCAAGATCTACACTAAGATAGATCTTTGTGGAGTATATAACCTAGTATGGATCAAAAAAAGAGATGAATGGAAGACCGCATTTTGGACAAGGTATGGACATTTTAAATATAATATCATGCTCTTTGGACTAACAAATACACCCGCTATCTTTTAACATTTAATAAATGATATTTTTTGAGAACACCAAGATAAATTTGTAGTAATCTATTGAGGGTTTAACAATAGATCCCAAGAAAGTAGAGGCAGTTATATAATAGGCCATTTCAAAGATTGTGAGAGATGTACAATATTTTTTTGGATTTGCTAATTTCTATCGGATCTTTATTAAAAATTATTCTTAAGTTACCGCCTCCCTTACTTGATTGATATAAAAAAACAAATTAGAATGGGGGCCTCAAGTGGAAAATGCATTCTAAGGCCTCAAGATAGCATTTATCATAGCCTCAATTTTGGTGCATTCTGACTATATAAAAGTATTATATATAAAAACTAATGCTTCAGATTTTGCACTAAGGGCTGTACTTTCACAAATGAATATAGATGATAAATTCCATCTTGTTGCATTTTATTCTTGAAAATTCTATGCTGTCAAAATTAATTATAAAATCTACAATAAGAAACTTCTTGCTATTGTGGATTCTTTTAAAAAATGGCGTCATTTTTTTGAAAGAGCAATACATCATGTGATTATATATACATATTACAAGAATTTGAAATATTTTACGTCAACTCAAGTTCTTAATTGCAGCCAAACTCAATGGAATATGTCATTATCTTGATTTAATTTTTTTAACACTTATTGATTTGGGAAGCAACAAAGATTGTTTGATGTTTTATCAAGGAGATCACATCTTGTATCAAGGATAGGAGAGATAGAATTTGATCAATAATATGGAATTTTATTAAAACAAGAGTAATTTTGCTTTTAGACCACTATTACATTTGCACCTACTGATTCTAATTTTCTCAATGAGATGCGTGCTGCTGTCACAGATATAAGATTTATTCTAATAATTATCTAATTAATATGGATATATAAAAATAAATAAAAATAGATTAATATGATAATATCTTATAAATTTTTTTTTTATAAGCTTTATAGATGCAAATTCATCTTTATATATGTTTATAAGTGATTGATAGGATAGAAACTTAGCCAACAAGCTAGCCACGTATTGTAGATAGTTGGTAGCTTGAAGAACAAGCTAAGTATATGTCGTACATATTGGTAGTTTATGGAACAAGTTAAGTATGTGGCACACATGTAGAAAACTTGTCTTACAAGTTTGACATGTGTCTTGCAAATGGGACACGTATTAGAGGTCCTATTGAATGCTGCCACATAGCTCTTAGGTAGATAATATATATAGAGATAAGAGTGAAGTCTTTTTTACTCTTGTCAATGCCTTTCTTATTCTTAGTCTTCTTTTAAGAGTCTCTAGTCTTCTTATCTTTGGCAATAGCCATTTTAGTTTTAATGTTATTGTATCTTTGAATGATTTTTTATTCTTTTGAGTGACACAAGAGAGTATTGATATTTTATTTTTTTATGATTCATATCCTTAACAATTGCAACAATTAATGATATTTTGGCCTTTGATGTCAAGCATCGTTTGACAAAAATGCTAACAAGTTCAAACTTGAGGAAGACCTTCTATACTTTGAAGAACATTTGTATATTCTAGAAAGACCAACATGAGTGCAAGTTCTTCAGTCTTGCCATGGTTTTCTAGCTATAGGTCACTTTGAATTTAATAAGACCTTGAAACTTATTTCTTGAGATTTTTGGTGGCCTCAAATATAGAAGGTGGTGAAAGACTTTGTGCTCTCTTATGACATCTATTTAAGGTCCTAAAATCCTTGACATTCTCCTTATGGACTCTTATAATCCTCGCCTATTCCAAGACGATTATAGTCTTTTATTTCAATGGATTTTATTACAGATCTATTTCCATTCAATTCATACGATAGCATTCTTATAGTGGTTGATCAACTCACAAAGATGGCTCATTTCATTCCTTGTAAGAAGATTGCATCTAGTAAAAAAATGGCAAGGCTCTTTCTTGATAATATATATCAATATTATGGTGTATTGAACAATATTGTATTTGATCGAGGATCCCAATTCATATTTAAATTTTAGAAATATCTTTTTGAAATATTGAAAGTGGATATTAAATTTTCTTTGGCTTTCCATTTTCAAACTAACGGCCAAACAAAACAAGTTAAGCAAGTTTTAGAACAATATTTATGATGCAACATCAACTATCAACACGATGATTGGATCTTGTATCTACCATTAGCAAAATTTGCATATAATAATATTGTTCATATTTCAACTTAGCAAATATCATTTTGTTCCAACTATAGATATTATTCAAAGCTTGATCTATGAAGTACGTCAAAGAACAATAATTCAGTAGTTAAAAGATTTACAAAGCATCTATTAGAACACCAAATAATCTTAAAGCTTCAATTATAAGCAGCTCAAGATGCTTATAAGGCATCTGTAGATTAATTCAGAAATCAATCGTTTGTTTTTTATATCAGAGAAAAAATATGGTTTCTTTGATAGAACATCAAAATCAAGTGACCATACAATAAGTTGGATTATTAGAAATTAGGACCGTTTTCTATCTAGAAGCAAATTAATCTAGTGGTGTATCGCTTAGAATTACCATCTTTTATAAAGGTACATCCAATTTTTCATGTCTCTCTTCTAGAGCCTTATAAAAAGTCACATATTCCAAAAAAAGTATAACAATTGCTGCCTAATATTGAAACTAATGGCCATAAAGAATACGAGGTTGGAAAGGTACTTGATTCATAATAAAGGTGGGATAAATTAAAATATCTTTTTTATTAGTAAGGCTATGATATTAATAAGTATACATGGGAACCAATTGAAAATCTCACTAATATGCCTCAAAAGGTACAAGAATTTTACCGACTCTATTCCTACAAATCCAAATGTGTTTGATGATAATTTTTTGGTGAAGATTGGATTCAAGGAATATTCATAAAAAGAAGAGAGTTAAACTAAAGCCTTCATCAATATATAATCATTTGTTCTAAGATAGAATAAAGTAGTAGAAGCAAATCAATCACCATATCAAACCTTCAAGTATTGAAAAAAGAAGATTCAGAAGATTCACTTGTTATGTAAGCTTCAAACGAACCAATGCAATTTTCATAGCCTTTAATTGAACAAAGTGAGGATGATACATTTCAGCACCAAGTATGATTTTAGTTGGAGCTATTAGGAGCAAGATTCAACCATACAAGTCTTGATTCTGATGCTTGAGCTTCAGTAATATTGCTTGAATTTGAAAAAGTGAATCCTCTTAAACTTGAGATTTTGTTTGGAAGATGTTTTAAAGATCGCAATAAAGATCAGATCCTTAGATAGGATATTTCAATAATAGAGGTATTAACTTAAGGCTATAGATAATAAATAAATCTAAAGAGCACATAATAAAATATATTAGATTAAATTTAACAAAATATATCTTCTTTTACAATCAATTATATGTTGCATTCTCTTGTGCAATAGTACTATAAAATATAAGACTTTTGTTAAAAAAACAATACAAAAAGAAATGTTGGATTAATAATCAATGTTATTTATAACAAAGCACTTCAATAGTTATAAGATGGCTATTAAAAACATACACTTTAGAAATTAATAGAATCTTCTAAAATATTTTAGAAGCTTCTTAATTAGTAAAAGTTGGTTGAAAAACTTCTTAGTTAGTGGAAGGAGCTCAAATAGCTTTCTAGTTAGTGAAAGGAATTCAAATAGCTTCCTAGTTATTGGAAGGAGCTCAAGAAGCTTTCCAGTTGGTAGAAGCTGCTTGAGAAGCTTGTTAGTTTGATGGAAGCTATTTAGAATTCATCTTAGACATGAATATATATAAGGGTCGAGGCTGAAAAAATCTTCAATCTCAACAATGCATCTCTTAGGGTTCTAATCCACCTTTTTTAATATTATTCATATACTCATCTATTTAATTCAAGTTCTTGTTGATTTCTTTTGAAAACCTTGTCTTGATTCAAGTTTCTTATTCTATATTCTTGTGTCTTTGATAATTTATCGAGACTAACTTCATCTTCAATATCAGAATTGTTTCCTTCTTGTTAAAGAGTGGATTACCCCTCTATTCGAAGGTATACCAACGCTTTAGAGGTTGCACATTATCCTCCTCTAAATTGATATTTTTTTCATTGCAATAATAGAATTTTGTCCCTCTTATGAGAAAGTGGATCACCCCTCTCCTTGAAGGTCTTAAAGCATTTTAGAAGTTGCGGATTACTCTCTTCTAAACCGATAATGTCTTCTTATAAATTCATTTCTTCTTTCTCTTAGAATAGATAGAGGTCAAGACATTAATATGACTGAATCTTTTGAGTCCAAATTAGATGCTATTATAAGTACTCTTATTACTTTATTTGCTAGGATTGCGGAGATTGAAGGGATTGTTGTAAAACTTTGTAATGACTCAACAATTGAAATATCACAATCTACACTACATCCATCTCCAACTTCTATACTTGAGGATGTAGTACTACCTATACTATATTAAGAAAATCCACTTGTTTAACAATGTAAGGAGCCTCGAGTTAATCTTCGAGAGAAATATGATGGTATATGTTCAAAGTTCTGAGGGTTTGTCAATCAAATTTGATTGATAATAGTTCTACAACCTGATACTTATCTGATAGAAGAATTACGGGTTGGATTGGTTAGCACCTTGTTTATGGGACATGTACTATCATGGTTTGCTCCCATGTTTGAAAAAAGATTACTAATTTTGAGCAACTTTGAAGTTTTTATGGAAGCATTTGGAGAACATGACAAAGCTTATTGGGCAACAACTAAGATCCAAGCATTACGTTGTCGTACTGTAATTGCTTACAGTATATAAAATCCACTCAAAATTCATAATATGTTTATAGGTTTAGATGTATGTTAGAATGATTAATAAAATAAATTAAAGGGAGTTGGTGTAAGAAAATTTATTTTAGATTTTTAGTTAGTTTGGTTATGGCTTTTAAATTATATAGAACCTAAATATTTAGTATAAAGCCTTGAGAGGCAATTGGAGTCCAAAGAAGAAGAAATAAATTACTAAGAGGCCTATTTGGAAGAATGAAGAAAAAGTGAGGATGAATGAAGATAAGGGATGAAGTTCTTCATTCCTATTGATCAATGGTCATGTCCAATAGGCTTTGAGGAGGCTGCCTACAACAAGAACAAGGGTTTTGGCAACTTCAAAGCAGCCATTAAAAAAACAAAGACAAGGGTTAGAAAGCTTATTTCTTGGACTACAATTTTGATTTAAAAATTGAGAGATTTGGAGTTTTCATGAGGGAGAAGTAGGCGCTTGAAATTAGGGTGTACAAATTGTACCTACTGTCACTCTATCAAGGATTGGAGGAGATGTATGAGACCTTTTGGAGATCGCAAGGTGCGACTAGAGAGATGATTTCAAGCTCTATACTTGATGAGGAAGAATTACTACATTTAGTGTTTTAAAAAGGAGTTATTGGGAGTCAAAGACAGCACATCAAATTCCAAGGTAGTAAGTAGGCCGTTTTGTTCATAGTGATGGGTTTTGCCATAACTTGAGTTTCTGGACGAAATTTTGTCTAAAATTTTTTAAAAAGGTAAATTTTTGTGCTAAAAAGCTATATATCAAAGTTTCATAGCATTTAGACATTGGGTATGTGAGATATGAAGAATTTAGTACATGGGTGTTTGAAACAAGGGTTTAAAGCTATTGTTAGGGTTTTTACAATATCTAAAGATTAATAAAGAATCAATGGTTGAAATTTGTTGTGCTAGTTGTTAAAAGCATATTAGTACTTTATGTGAAATTTTAGCAGATTTGAACGGTTAGATTAAGAGTTATAGATTAATGAATTTTAGAAAAAATTCCCCTCCTGCGGGTGAATGAGGGTTTAGAGTATTTTGTTATAGTTGAGTGCTTTTGTGAAATAAGACTTATGTATTGGGTGTAATATCCCTAAAAGAAAAACTTTTATAAAATTTTGAGGATTTTGTTATTTTGGATCTTGATTGAGTATTTAGTTGTAGCCAGAAGCCTAGCGCTTTCTTGAGGCAGATTCTCTCTACTATGACAACGTCTAGGGGCATGCTCTACATCAATCTATATATCCAATTTTAGGCAATTAGCATGTGACATCAATTGGGACAAAGAAGCCCTAATGAGCCAATTTTATTGGAAATTAAGAGATGATGTGAAGGATTTGTTATTGTCGCTTTTGGATCTACAATTGCTGAATGAAGCCATTAGCCAAGCTGTAAAATGTGATAACCAATTATTTTAACGTTGACAAAATCAATGTTCATGGACTTCAACAAGATAATATGAATTCCGACATACCTCTACTATATCAATAAGCATTTTGAATTCACACTCCAAAGTAAAAGATATACAACTTGATGTATTATGATTTAAATCTCTTAGTCTTCAAAAAAAGAAGCGTCAGATGGAAGAAGGTCTCTGCCTGTATTGTGGCAAAAAAGGCCACAAGGTTGGTAATTGCCTGAAGAAACAAAATCAAGATATTACCAAAACTAAGAGTACAATTGTTTAAAAAAATAATAATGTTCAACCACAGTAGGGACTATGCGACTAAACAACCCAACATTATAAAATTATTCATGTTCCTCTCTTTCTGCTCAACCTCCTTATTATTTTACAATCCCTTTGTATTTTGGCCCTTAGAAGCTTCAGACAACCGCTTTGTTAGATTCAGGAGCATCTGCTTATTTTGTAGATGAGGCATTCACTATGCTTCACAAAGTTCCTCTAGTATAGAAATCCAAACCTATTCATGTAGAGGTAACAAATAGACAATCCTTATCCTTTGGTAGTATCACCCATAAAACCATGCCTATAGAAGTGTTGTTCAAAGATCACAAAAGCCAGATTATATTCAATATTATTAGAACTCCTTTGAATCTTATTATTTTTGGGCTATCTTGGTTGAAAAAGCATAATCCATCTATAGATTAGAGATTGCAAAGAGTAACATTTTCGATAGAGATCCCTACAAAAAAATTCGTAAAAAAGCCATGAATTGATAAATCTTTATTTGTTAGAGCAAGGGATTTTATAAGATTGGCCAAAGAAGGTACACTATTTGTTATTTATACAACTCTAATTAAAAAAGATATGACTTCATCGGCAAGTATTTCAGAGCAGTATAACAAATTTAAAGATGTTTTTCAAAAGAAGAATGCTGATATATTGTCGGAGCTTTGATCCTACAATTGTATTATAGATCTTCAAGAAAGAAAGCAACCACTTTTTGGTCCAATTTATAATCTTTCTCAAAATGAGCTTTCAATATTGAGTGATTATATTGATGAAAATCTTGCAAAGAACTACATCAGGCATTCAAACTCTCCACAAATGCATTTATTTTGTTGTAAAGAAGAAGGATGGTTCTTTACGTATGTACATTGATTATGAAGGATTGAATAAAATAATAGTAAAAAATTGTTATCCACTACCGTTAATTTTAAGACTCTTGGAACAATTCGGTCAAGGTAAGATCTATACTAAAATAGATCTTTGCGGAGCATACAACTTGGTATAGATCAAGGAAGGAGATGAATCGAAGATCGCATTTTGGACAAGGTATAGACATTTTGAATATAATGTCATATCTTTTAGACTAACAAATGCACCTGTAATCTTTTAATATTTAATAAATGAAATCTTTCAAGAAAATTTGGACAAATTTATAATGATCTATCTTAATGATATCTTGATCTACTCAAAAAATATGGAAGAATATAAGGGGCATGTCAAGTTGGCATTATAAAAGCTGCAAGATATAGGTTTATATGCCAAACCAAATAAATGCATATTTCACCAACCTAAGATAGAATTTTTGGGATACATCATTATCATATATCGTGAAGTCTTGCTTGAAAATGCTCCAGGCACCTGGTTGTGGAAGATAAAAAAAAAATATGCAACAATAACTAGTCCTAACCTCTCTAATCAATCTCTAAATAATCTTTAATCAAACCTTAACTAATCCTAAAATAAATCCTAACTAAATCCTAGTCAATTCTGGTCAAACCCTAACAAATCCTAAAACAAATCCTAACAAATCCTAAAACAAATCCTAACAAATCTTAAAACAAATCCTAACTAAATCCAAATCAATCCTTGTCAAACTCTAACAAATTCTAACAAATTCTAACAAATCCTAAAATCCTAGTCAATTCTGGTCAAATCTTACAAACCCTAAAACAAATCCTAATTAAATCCTAGTCAACCCTAGTCAAATCTTACAAATCTTAAAATCCTAGTCAATCTTGGTCAAACTTTAATAAACCCTAAAATAGATCCTAATAAAATCCTAGTCAATCTTGGTCAAACTTTAATAAATCCTAAACAATCATTAAATCCTAAATCCAACCCTAAACCCTAATCAAATCTTAATCAAGCCCTAAGCAATTCTTAAGGCAATTTTAGAACCTCAATAACTATTGATTAAACTATTCATCTTGATTAAAATTTTACACACTCCTTACAAACTAAGTTAGCAGCAAGTACATAAAATTTAAAGAGAATCAAACTTACCAGCAAGAAATTCAACCCAAAATTTCAATCAAGTGTCAATCAGCCTCCTTCTCCTACCTTAATGTCAATTGTCTAGTGCTAATATCTCCTTATACCATTCAGTTGCTTCTAAATTTCACATGCATGTAGAAAATTAAATCTTCTACATACACATATAAATTTCACTCCAATCCAACTAGTAGATTGCCAGAAATCTTAAGAAACCTAACTGACCTTCAATTCCCAATTTCTAAGACCCCAACCCATATAAACTTCAATAATCTTTGATTGAACCATTAGATCAATCTCAAATTTATAGCACCTTACAAGTGCTACTATATGCACCAATCTACAAAATATTACATATAGATCTATAATCAATCTTATAGAATATTCAAAAATAAAAGTCCCAATATATTTCACAAAATCAAAGTCACCAAAATCAACCCTGATTTTGCAAAGCCATTACAAAGTTATTACCAACTCAAATCACTTCCAATTAATGCTCAAAGAAAGATTCTCTAGTTTTCTCTTTAATCCCACCTTTCAACCTACAAAAAGCCTCTTGATCCGCCGTAGACATGTGATTTTGTGTCTCGCAATCAGATTTTGACCTCGGTTCATAATTGGCCCTCTCCAAGTTTCTATTTATAGATTTTAAAAATAAATTTTTCTAAAACCTATTTTCAATTTTTTTTTTAAAGATGCCTATATTATTTATTTTTTTGATCTACTTTATTTTGGCATATTTATGGCCATACAAAGCAATTAGAAGTCACTTCTATAAAAGGCAATATTAACACCTTTTGATTTTTTTCTACCTCTTTCTCTATTATTTATTTTTTTAAGATAATTTTTTCAAATATTTCTATTTGAGCTTTTGTATAATATAACTATTCTTTTCTTCTTTCACCTAATGGTCAAATTACTACACAACATCGTATCTACTGAGGATTTGACGATAGATCCCAAGAAAATAGAAGCAATTATGCAATGGATCATTCTGGAGAATGTGAGAGATATACAATGTTTTCTTGAATTTGCTAATTTCTATCAAATCTTCATCAAAAATTACTCTCAAGTTGCCACCCCTCTTATTCGATTGACATATAAGGACAAGTTAAAATAGAGGCCTTAAGCGGAGAAGGCATTCCAAGACCTCAACATGGCATTTACTATAGTCCCAATATTGGTGCATGCAGACTTTACAAAGGCATTTTATTTAGAGACTGATGTTTTAGATTTTGCCCTAGGGACTATACTTTTCTAAATGGATATAGACAAAAAATTCCATCTTATTGCATTTTATTCTCAAAAGTTCTCTATTGCCAAAATTAATTATAAAATCTATGATAAAGAGCTTCTTATTATTGTAGATTCTTTTCAAGAATGGCATTATTTTCTTGAAAGAATAATACATCTTGTGACTGTATATATAAATCACAAGAATTTAGAATATTTTATATCAGCTCGGATTCTTAATCACCGCCAAGCTTGATGGAATATATTGATATTTTAATTTAATTTTGTCATCACTTATCACCTTGAGAAGCAATAAGAATTGTCTCATGTACTATCGAGGAGATCATATCTTATATCAAAGATAGGGAAGGCAACGTTTGATCAATAATATACAACTTTGTTGAAATTGGAGCAATTCTATCTTTGTGCTACTATTACATCGGCTCCTATCAATTTTAGTTTCCTTAGTGAAGTGCATGCTACAACTACTAATAATATTTTGGCCTTTGATGTCAAGCATCACTTGAAAGAAAATGCTGATAAGTTTAAATTTGAGGAAGACCTTTTATACTTTGAAGAACGTTTGTATATCTCGGAAGGACCAACACAACTACATGTTTTTTAATCTCGCCATGACTTTTCCGCTGCAGGTCATTTTGGATTCAACAAGACCTTGGAACTTATTTCTTGAGATTTTTGGTGGCCTCAAATGTAGAAGGCAGTGAAGGACTTTGTGCTCTCTTGTGACATCTGTTCAAGATCCAAAAATCCTTGACATTGCCCTTATAGACTATTACAATCCTTGTTTATTTCAAGAAGTGATGGTCCTTTGTTTTAATGAATTTCATTATAAATCTACTGCCATCCAATTCATTGGATAGCATCTTTATAGTGGTTGATTGACTCACAAAGATGGCTCATTTTATCCCTTATAAAAAATTTGCGTGTAGTGAAGAAATGACAAGGCTCTTTTTTGACAATATATATCGATATTATGGCCTACTAGATGATATTGTATCTGACCAAGGATCCCAGTTCATATCTAAATTTTGAAAGTGTCTTTTTGAAATATTAAAGATAGATATTAAACTTTCTTTGGCTTTCCATTTTTAAATTGACGGCCAAAAAAAATAAGTTAATTAAGTGTTGGAGTAGTATTTATGATGTAACATTAATTATTAACAAGACAATTGGATCTCGTATCTATCATTAATAAAATTTATATATAATAATATTATTCATGCTTCAATTCAAGAAACATTATTTTATTCCAACTATGAATATCATCCGAAGCTTGATCTGTAGAGTACGCCAAAGAATAATAATCCAACGGCTGAAGGATTTGCAAAGCAGCTATCGCAATACCAAACAACCTTGAAGTTTCAATTACAAGCAACTGAAGATGTTTACAAGATATGTGTACATAAATTTAAAAATCAATCGCCTGCTTTTCATGTTAGAGATAAAGTATGGCTTCTTCAATAGAATATCAAGACGAAGCGGCCACGTGATAAGTTGGACTATCGAAGGTTGGAACCATTTTCTATCCAGAAACAAATCAATGCACTGGCATATTGCTTAGAATTATCATCTGTTATAAAGGTACATCCAATTTTTCATGTCTCTCTTTTAGAACCTTATAAGAAGTTGCATATTCCGAGAAGGGTACAAAAATCACCACCTAATATTGAAATTGAAAACCATGAAGAATACAAGGTTGAAAAGGTACTTAATTCACGATGAAGGTGGGACAAATTTGAATATCTTATTCATTGGCGGGGCTATGATATTAATAAGTGCACATAAAAATCGACCATAAATCTTTCCAATGCGCCTTAAAAGATATAGGAATTTCATCAATTCTATCTCCACAAATCTAAATGTATTTGATGATAACTTCTTAGTGAAGATTAGATTTAAGGAATATTCATAAAGAAGGGGAGAGTTAAATTAAAGCCTTCATTTGTATACAGTCTTCTATTCTAAGATAAAATAGAGTGGTAGAAGCACGTTAGTCACTATGTCAAACCTTCAAGCATTGAAAAAATAAGACTCAGAAGATTCACTTGTTATATAAGTTTCGAATAAATTAGTGCAGTTTACACAGCCTTTAATTGAGCAAAGTGAAGACAATACATTTCAATGCCAAGTACGACCTCGGTTGGAGCCATTAGAAGTAAGATCCAACCATGCAAGTCTCAATTCTAATGCTCAAGCTTTATTGATATTTCTTGAGCTTGAAAAGATAAATCTTTTTAGTCTTGAGATCTTATTTGGAAGATGTTTTAAAAGCCGCAATGAAGATCAGATCCTTGGATGGGATGTTTCAACAACAAAAGTTCTAGCTCAAGGCCATAGGCAATTTCTTCAAGGACTATTAGAATCTATTGTTTAAAATAGAGAACAGAATAAATAGCTTTACTAGTATATTGTATTCTTGATTTCTTACATATATAATAAGTTTGAACTTCTCTTGGGACTCGTCGCTAGAGAAAGAAGTGATGTTAGGAATATACACTTTGAGGGTTCATAGAATCTTTTAGAACATTTTAGAAGCTTTCTAATTAGTAAAAGTCGATTGAAAAGTTTTCTAATTAATAGAAGGAGCTTAAGAAGCTTCCTAGTTAGTAGAAGGAACTCAAGAAGCTTCTCAATTGATAGAAGTTGCTTGAGAAGCTTCTTGGTTTGATGGAAGCCACTCAAAAAGTGTCCTAGACAAGAATATATATATAGGCCAAGGCTAAAGAATTCTTCAGTCTTGACAATGCATCTATTAGAATTTTAATTCATCTTTCTTAGTGTTACTTGTATACTCATCTGTTTAATTCAAGTTCTTATTGGTTTCTTTTGGAAACCTTGTCTCAATTTAAGTCTCTTGTTTTGTATTCTTATGTCTTTGATAGTAGCTAGAATTCTATTTTAGATGATTTTTGAAAATCCTTTTTGAATTTAATGACTTTATTTATAAAATATTCAAAATTTCTTTTAAGACCTATTTGATGTTTTTTGAAAAAAATTAAAACAAATATTTCTAATACTTTGATAACACTTTTGTCAATTCAAAATCTATTGTTTTAGATTTTTAAGAATTAAAAAATTAAAAAATATATATAATTTTGAGTAGAATATAATTTTAATTTTTTTCAAAAAAATATAATTATACCTTAAATTTTATTGTAATTAGAAAAATCAAAAGATATGTAGCAAAATAAAATACAAAACAGAGTTCATTTCTCCTATTGATTTGACGAGTCAATACACTAGTCTACAATACGATGAAATTGTGTTTTTTTGGTAAAACACTTCTTATTGGCTAAGAAAAAGAAGTTTTTTCATTGGTTAAGATAAAAAGATAAAAATATCTTCTCATTACTTAAAAAAAAATGTATGTTGTCCTTTCACATATATTCCCTTATTTTGTATCAAACTAATTTTTGTATCCAATGGCACAAGCTTTTGCTAGTATATCATATATATATATATATATATATATATGAATAAAAAGATTAATCTTTTTAATAGCATATATAGAAATTTATAATAAAAATCATATATGATACAAAATAAAATTTATATATATATATATATATATATATATATATATAATTTTTTATTAATAGATTTTTTATTAAAAATATTTTTAAATTATATAATATAATATAATATAATAAGTATAAAAATTAATAAATACTATTTAATTTATTTTTATTTAATTTATTTTTATTCAATTGACTTTCATCAAATTAAGAAGCTTCTAGAATGTTCTACAAGGTTCTATGAAACTTTGGAGTATATGTCTCTAATATTACTTCTTTTTCTAATAACAAGTCCCAAAAGGAGCTTGAACTTATTACATATATAAGAAATTAAGAATACGTTGCACTAGTGAAGCTATGTATTCTGTTTTCTATTCTTCAGTAATAGATTCTATTTGTCCTTGAAGAAATCACCTATGGCCTTGAGCTAGTACCTCCGTTGTTAAAACATCCCATCCAAGGATCTGATCTTCATTGTCGCCTTCAAAACATCTTCCAAATAAAATCTCAAGACCAAAAGGATTCATCTTTCTAAGCTCCAGTAATATCACTAAAACTCGAGCATTAGAATTGAGACTTGCATGGTTGGATCTTGCTCCTAATGGCTCCAGTTGAGGTCATATTTGGCGCTAAAATATATTGTCCTCACTTTGCTCAATTAAAGGCTGTAAAAATTGTATTGGTTTGTTTGAAGCTTGCATAGCAAACAAATCTTTTCAGTCTTGTTCTCTCAATGCTTGAAGATTCGACATGGTGATTAACTTGCTTCTATCACTCTATTCTATCTTGGAATAGACGATTACATATAGATACAAGTTTTAATTTAACTCTTTCCTTCTTTATGAGTATTCCTTGAATCCAATCTTCACTTAGAAATTATCATTAAATACGTTTAGATTTGTGGACATAGAGTCGATGAAATTCCTAAACCTTTTGAGGCTTATTGGCAAGATTTGCAACCGATTTTCATGTGCGCTCATTGATATCATAGCCTTGCTAATGAACAAGATATTCTAATTTGTTCCACCTTCGCTGTGAATCAAGTATCTTTTTAACCTCGTCTTCTTTATGGTTTTCAATTCCGATACTAAGCGGTAATTTTTGTACCTTTCTCGGAATATGCGACTTCCTATAAGGTTTTAAAAGGGAGATATGAAAAATTGGATGTACCTTCATAGCAAATGGTAATTCTAAGTGATATGCCGTTAAATTGATTTGCTTCTACATAGCAAATGGTTCCAACCTTCGATAGTTCAACTTATTGCATCGCCGCTTCATCTTGATATTCTGTCGAAGAAGCCATATCTTTTTTCTAATATTAAAAGTAGGTGATTGATTTCTAAATTTATTTATAGATGCCTTGTAAGCATCTTGAGCTACTTGTAATTAAAACTTCAAGGTTGTTTGGTGTTGCGATAGCTACTTTGCAAATCCTTCAGCCATTGGATTATTATTTTTGAGCATATTCCATAGATCAAGCTTCGGATGATATCTATAGTTAGAATAAAACAATGTTTGTTGAATTGAAGTATGAACAATATTATTATATGCAAATTCCGCTAATAGTAGATACGTGATCCAATCATCTTGTTAATAATTAATGTTGCATCATAAATACTGCTCTAACACTTGATTAATTTGTTTTATTTGGCCATCAATGTAAGGATAGAAAACTGAAGAAAGTATAATATCTACCTTTAATATTTCAAAGACACTTCCAGAACTTAGATATGAAGTGAGGTCCTTGATCAAATACAATATCATCTAGTAGGCCATAATATCAATATATATTATTGAAAAAGAGCCTTGTCATTTCTTTATTAGATGCACATTTTTTGTAAGGGATAAAATGAGTCATCTTTGTGAGTCAATCAACCACTATAAAAATGTTGTCCAATGAAATGGATGGCAATAGATCTGTAATGAAATTCATTAAAACAGAGGACCATCACCATCTTGAAATAAACAAGGATTGTAAAAGTCCATAAGGGCAATGTCAAGGATTTTTGGATTTTGAACACATGTCACAAGAGAGCACAAAGTCCTTCACTGCCTTCTACATTTGAGGCCACAAAAAATTTCAAAAAATAAGTTCTAAGGTCTTCTTGAATCCAAAATGACCTACAACAAAAAAGTCATGGCGAGATTAAAAAAATATGTAGTTGTGTTGGTGTCACGGACATACACATAGTTACCTATATAATTAAATAGAACTAAGTAAAAGTAGGTAAAAGTAGATTAATTCTATAATATCTTCTAGAAAAACTTCCTGGAAGCTTTATAGACGCTGCTTTGACCGTATAGGTGTCCATAGTTGATTTCTTTGTTAGAAACTTGGTCAACAAGTTAACCATGTGCCACACATGTTAATAGCTTGTTTTTCAAGCTAACTACGTGGCGCATATGTAAAAAACTTGCCTTGCAAGCTAAGGCAAGTGGCCTTCAAAGTCAACACATATTAGAGGTCCTATAGAACATCGCCAAATAGCTTCTAATTAGATAGTATATATAGAGACAAGAGTGAAGCCTTCTTCACTCTTGTCAACTCCTTTCTTGCTTCTAATCTACTTTCAAGAGTCTCTAGTTGTCTTGTCTTTTGACAATAGCCATTCCAATTTCTATTGAATACATATTTTCTTATTTCTATTTTATAAGAGAAGTCTCACTTATCCATTTGATTTCATCGAGTTCTTGTCCTTGACAGTTTGACAAGAGTGAAGATTTATTGTTCTTATATTGTATTAGAAGTGAGTGGATTACCCCACTTCTATTCTTTGTATTTGAAGGTTGTGGACTACCCACCTTTGAATTGACTCTATTAGCTTTCAAACCTTGATTTTTTTCTAAAAGAGAGTGGATCACCCCTCTTTGTGGAAGATTTTTATTTGATATTAGAGGTTGTGGATTACCCTCCTCTAATCCAAATTATAGATTTGCAAAGTTATCTAAGATAGAAGGAAAAATCATGGATGCTATACTTACCGGAAGCGAGAATAGATTTGCAACTATTGCAGATCTTCAGGACCTTGTCAACACTCTTAGAGTGGAAATTTCACAAATCACCAATGGTAATTATGGAAGCGCTATTCCAACACCTATGGAGGAAGTTCAGAGCTTATACCAAGAAGTTGTACAATTGATAGAAGCAAGTAGATCAGCCTCCCAACCGAATCCAAGAAATCTTGCTTCTTTAAGTGTTAAAGAGGCAAAGATTAGTATGCCCGAGAAATTTGATGGAACAAGATCAAAATTTCGAGGATTTTTGCAACAAGTCTAGCTTTATTTAAGGTTACACCCTTTTCTGATGAATTTACCCAAGTTGGATTCATAGGTGCACTTCTATTTGGAAGTGCCCTTTCTTGGTTTGCACCTTTGATGGAAAAAGATTCAAGACTTCTTTACAATCTGAATTCATTCCTTGAAGTGTTTACGGCTACATTTGGATGAAGCGACCGAGAGAGGGTAGCAGAGACCAAGCTTTTATCTTTACGACAAGGATCACGGTCAGCTACAACATATGCTGCTGAATTTCAAAATCTTGCTTGCGATGTAGAGTGGAATGACAAAGCCCTTATCAACCAATTTCGTTATGGATTGAAGGATAACGTCAAAGATTTGTTACTAACAATGCCAAAAGCTGAATCTTTGGAGCAATTTGTTGCTCAAGCGATTGCATGTGACAATTGATTATTTGAAAGGTGCTAGGAACATAAATTCAATTGAAGAGGAACAAGTCAATTAATGACAGCAACTCCTAAGTTTTCAGAAACTTACTTGGCTAAACCAGAACCAATGCAAATTGATGCAGTATGCTTTAAACTTCTCACTGAGCAGGAAAAGACTCGACGTTGTCAAGAGGATTTGTGCTTATATTGTAGAGAATCTAAACACACTGCTCAATATTGTCCAAAGAAGCAACGCAATCACAAAATGAGAAGTATGGCTGCTAGAGAAGACACTGTATTGGAAAACAAATTTCTCCAGCTACAATAGGGACCGTGCAGCTGGAATCATGTGCAACACCTTGTAAAGGTCTTATTCTCTCCTCAAACCCCTCACCTTGTTTTACAATAGAAGTATCATTAGGACCTAAAAATCACAAAGTCTTTGCTTTATTAGATACAAGAGCCTCAACTTGTTTCATAGACGAAGATTTTGTCAAAAAACAAGAAATAATTTTAATCAAGAAAGCTAAACCTGTGCACGTAGAAATCATAGATGGTCGTTTGTTATCTTCTGGAGATGTCATCTATGAGACTGTTCATGTAGATGTAGCAATTAAAGAACATACTAGTGTAGTAATATTTAATGTGATTAGATCCCCTTCAAATCCGATTATTTTAGGATTATCGTGGTTAAAAATATATAATCCTCAAATAGATTGGATTTCTCCTAACCTCGATTTTTCTTATAGTTCAACCCAAGAATCCAATAGTCAAGTAGAAATACATAAGTCTAATATATCCAAATCCTTACTAATAGGTGCGAAAGCTTTTATACATGCGGCAAAAGAAGGACCATCTTTTGTTATATATGCCACACCTATTTCGGATACTGAGAAGACTATAAGTAATATTCCTAACCAGTATCAAGATTTTCAAGATGTTTTTGAAAAGAAAAACGCAGATATTCTTCCATAGCATCGACCTTATGATTGCTCAATCGACCTTCAAGCAGGAGCTCAACCACCATTTGGACCAATCTATAGTTTATCGCAGAACGAGCTGACTGCATTGAAGGAATATATTGACGAGAACTTGGCTAAGAACTTCATACGCCATTTGAAATCTCCAGCAGGAGCTCCTATCTTATTTGTAAAGAAAAAAGACGGATCCTTACGGATGTGCGTAGATTATCGAGGGCTTAATAAGATTACCATCAAGAACAGGTATCCTTTACCTCTGATTTCAAGACTTCTTGATCAACTCAGCCAAGCAAAGATCTATACAAAAATAGATCTACGAGGAGCATATAATTTGGTCCGCATCAAAGAAGGTGACGAATGGAAGACTGCATTTTGAACTAGGTATGGACATTTTGAATATAATGTCATGCCGTTTGGACTCACAAATGCACCAGCTGCTTTTCAACATCTTATGAATGATATTTTTCGTGAATTTCTTGATGATTTTGTTGTCTGCTATTTAGACGACATTCTAATTTACTCTAAGAACGCAGAAGAACATGAATTTCATGTTTGTCGTATGTTACAAAAACTTAGAGATACAAGATTATACGCCAAGATGGAAAAGTGTGTATTTCACACTACTCAAGTTGACTTCCTAGGATACATCATTTCTAATAACGACTTAATGATGGATCTTAAGAAAGTTCAGACAATTATGGATTGGAAAATTCCAAGGACAACAAGAGATGTACGGTGTTTTTTGGGATTTGCCAATTATTATCGGATCTTCATTAAGAACTTTTCTCAAGTTGCAGCTCCATTGACACGCTTAACTTGTAAAAAAAAACTTGAGTGGAGCAAGGAAGCAGAAGCATCATTTGAAGCTTTGAAGACAGCTTTTACTTCTGCACCAATCTTGTATCGCGTCGACTTTTTTAAAGCATTCTTTATGGAAGCAGATGCATAAGATTTTGCATTGGGTGCCGTATTGTCACAAATAGGAACAGATGACAAACTTCATCCAATAGCTTTTCATTCAAGAAAGTTTTCAGCAGCCGAGATTAATTATGAGATCCACGACAAAGAACTTCTTGCAATCATGGACTCTTTTTAAGAATGGCGTCATTATCTAGAAGGCACCTCCCATCCAGTCACCGTATATATGGATCACAAGAATCTCGAGTATTTCATGTCAGCACGTATTTTAAATCGGCGTCAAGCTTGTTAGAGTATGTCTTTGTGAATTTGGTCCGTTGCTCGGCGTATAAATTTGAAAACAACGAGGTTGTCGATCACACTTTCTGGCGGATCAGGAGCGCGCTCTCAACAAGCGCGGAGTTCCTGTGGTTGCGATTCACAGCCGGCTACGAACAGAAGGCGTGTGATATGTTTATCTTTATGATATTTCGACTTTTCAAGTTATATTTGTATTATACTTGTACAAGTCTTGTACAAATATAAAGTATAAATACTTAAATAATACTTATACAAATACTTATATAAATACTTGTATAAATACTTATATAAATCTTTGGTATAATACTTGTATAAATACTTGTATAAATCCTTGGTATAATACTTGTATAAATACTTATACAAATATTATATATAATACTTGTAGAATACTTATAGAATACTTGTATAAATACAAGTATATATACTTGTATAAAAAGTGTAAGCAAAGTATGTATGTATTCAAGTATACCTCAAAATACAACCGCATATGAGGAATACAAGTTATACAACAAACTGAAACTAAATAAATCACTAAAAATTCATCCAAAGGTCGAATCAAGCGTGCTTACAGCCTATGGAAAGCCAATAATCCATTGTAAAACACATCAAAATTTCACAAATAGATGACATACCATTTAAAAGTTATGGCTAAAAGAAGTAGGCACTAAAATTTCCAAGCAAATGCAAAGGCAGCAAAGCTCCTCTTCACTTCAGCCTTTGTTGTGATCACTTCCCTTCTCCAAATTGGACATGCAATAGCTTTTTAGAAAGCTCACTCCATCACCTAACTTGTTCTAAAATTTCGCATGCATGCCTCTCAAACTCCAGATTTTGTAGCTAGTCGATTCTACTCTTCAAACCCTAGCAACAATTTTCCCTCTTTGACACTTCACGGCTCATAAAACTTTCATCAAAGCTCCAAATGTATTGATTTTTGTTTTTGTAGAAAGCTTATATAAGCTACTATAAACACCTAAAATATCAAAAGGATTGAAGAGACTGTCCGACTTGGGTGGTTGAACAAAGTCTCTGCCCCTCTTCATCGGGTGGCAGCAAACCCTTTCCCACTCTCAAGCTCACAACTTTTGCTCTCCAACTCCAAATGCTACAAGAGATGTCTTGATAGAAAGCTAGCACAATTTTTCCACACTCTCTATAAATTTCACTAAGAAAGAGTCGAAATCAAACTTGCAGTGGCAGCTCGAAGTTTCTGCCCCTCTTCGTCGGGTGGCAGCAAACCTCACTCTACTAAAACAAGCATAACTTTTTGTTCACAACTCCAATATAAGCAAGTGAGTAGGTTCTAAAATCCTCACAACTTGAAGAACACACCCACCAATTTTCACTACAAACACTTCTATCTCCTCGGAGATATCTCTCTCCAAAGTTCACTATTCAAAACTACCTTCTCCTCTCGGTCTAACAAGAGGAGTATATCTCCCTTTCTTTCTATATTAGACTATGAGACGCCCACATGGGCAGCCAAATCCTATTGGATGGGCCTTTTTCACCCCATGCTCTTCTTTCTTACCCTTCATAAGGTCCATTCTACCTCAAAAGTCAACAAGAAAGGTAAAACAACCTTTACCTTTCTTCTAATTACAAAAGAGTCTATTCTAGGATATAAATAAGGTAAGAACAAAACAAATAGCCATCTTAATTTACTAATTACGTGGCTATAATAAATCCTCTCCTTATAATATCTTCTAAAATAACCTCTAATACTCACACATATATTAACAATAGATACAAGATTTTTTATATTTTTATACACTGCACGTAAATGCAGTATGACATGCTCCCCCTCTAAACCTGCACATCCTCCGGTATGTGCCAAGTTTAATCCTCTTCATCCTCCGTTTCAATCTCTTCATCACCTTCTGGTATTTCTTTGTTCCCTGATGGAGTTAAGAATTCTTCAAGATCATTGGTTTGAAACTTTCCATCCCTTCTTCTATATGTTTTAATTCTTTTGCCAGCTATTGGGATCTTCAATAAAGTTCCATCCAACTCTCGCAGCGAATATGTGGCATTGGTATGTACTTTAACCACCACATATGGTCCAAACCATCTTCGTGCAAATTTCCTCATTGTGCTGTGCTGATGTTCTAATGAACTGTCAAACACCAACACCCAATCACCTTCTTCAATTTTCTTAGACCTCAGTCTATGGGTTTTGTCAAATCTCTCTTTATTACTCAATCTAGCAACCTTAAGCCTTTTTAATGCTATTTGCATATCTTCAGGCAATCTTCTAAGCTGCTGAATGCGAAGTTCTAATAGCCTTTCTCTTGTAATATCATCTTTCTAAGACAAAAATATCCAAGTTGGAACTGATTCTTTTCCAGGCATAATAGGCTTATGTCCATGCATAAGTTCTACTGGCATATATCCAGTGACAGTGCTATGGGTGGTTCTATCAGCCCATAATGCAAATGGCAATAGCCTAGGCCAAAGATTAGGCTTCTCTTTACAAGCCTTAACTAAGGCATGAATGATAGGAGGGTGTCCCTTCTCTATTTTGCCATTAGCTTCAGGATTGTAAGCAGTTGTTAATCTTAGCTGTACACCATATCTTTGAAAAAATGATCTTGCTTCAATTGCATCTAATTCACCCCTATCAGCTCTCATTCTTCCAATACTTCCATATCTGCTAAAAATATCTTCAAGAATGAATCTGCAAATTCCTTCCGTAGTCTTGGTTCGAAGAGCTCTTCCTTCAACAAAGTTTGAGAGCTCTTTCCTTGCCAAAACAAGATACTTCATTCTCCAAATTCCAGGTGGCATTGCAACTAAGTCAATCATCCATTGGAAATGAATTGAAAGAAGATAAGTGGGATATAGTTCATTCCTGTATCGGGCCTTAGATTGAAGTTGACATACAACACATGAAGCCACAAATTCTTCAACATCCTTATATAAACCCTTCCACCAATATCGTTCCTTAATCTTTGTATAAGTGGCCCAAATTCCTCTATGACTAGCCCAAAGGGCATCATGAAATCTCTAAGCACGTGGATTTTGGTTTCAAGATCATCCACTACTCTCAAAGGTAATTCATTAGATCTTTTTGCCCTCTTCCAAAGAAGTCCATCTCTCAACAGATATCCGTATGATTGATGTCTGATATCTTTAAAAGTCTTGTCCATCCATCCTTCTTGCTTCTTCAAAGTGCTCAAATAGAGTCCAATATCTTGTAGTCTCCCCTTATATAACTCTACTTTGAATGGCAAGATGTCATTGGTTAAATTTTTTCTATCAACAGCCAATACATACCTTTCTTCTAAAAGGTCTTCACTCTCCTCATGAGCCATCATTTCTTCTTCATGAAAGTATTTGGCCCTTGATAATATATCCGCCACAGGATTCATTTTTCCAGCAATGTGCACCAAAACTGGATTCAATGACTTGATATATGCTATCCATCGAAGCATAGCAATGTCTGGTGAAGAACAATTGGCAATCATATCAAGAAGAGGTAAGCAATTAGTTTCCAACACAACATTTGCTCCAATCAAGTAATTTCTTTCAGTTGTTAGAGCAGTAAGTGTATCCCAAAGCTCTCTCTTCACTTGAGGATATGCTCTCTGGCGTTCTGTAAGAATCCTTGCTCCAAAACGAATAGCAAATCTATTTCCTTTTATATCATCCTGGCCAACAGCCCACCCTATGGCTATTGGACTTGTATCCACTGTAACAATCACCGGTCTTCCACTCTCATATTCAACTTGTTTTAAAACTGGAGGTGACTTTAAAATTCCTTTCAAGTCTTCCATCGCCAAATCTTGCTCTTGTTTCCAATGAAATTTAATTCCCTTCCTTAATAATTTGTAAAGAGGCTCTAATATGTGAGCAAAATGAGGTATCCATATTTGATAGAAGACACATGCTCCTAGAAACCTTCTTACTTCAGTGATGTTACTACAAGCCATCATTTTTGCAATAGCATCAACTTTCTCAGGATTAGGCCTTCTTCCATACCGTCCACAAAGATGTCCAACTACCAAAATTTCTTCAAAACCAAATTTAGACTTCTCAATTGAAAGGGTCAAATTTGCTTCTTCAATCTTGCATAAAATTTTATCAACATCTTTAATATGCGTTCTTACAAATGCTCTGCAACCATCATTATCTAAAATAGAGTCTTTATATTCTTCTTTACATCCTTTGATAGGAATGTCATCCACAAAGGGTATAGTCTTTTCTAATACAAACTCTCTCAAGATTTGATTCATTGCATTTTGCATATGTGCCACTGAGTTTGTAGCACCTTGAGGCAATGTGCACATTCGAACCAATCCTAACGGAGTCTTCATGGTCGTCAAGTCTCTGCTTTCGATGGCCAATTGAAATTGATCATAACCAGAGTACAGATCTCCAATGGAATATATGGCATGTCCAGCAAACGCTTTTGCTACTTCATCCACAATTGGTCCTGATCCTTTGTTCCGAATGGTAACCTGGTTAGCTGGTTGCATATCTTGGATGAATCGTAATGCTCCAGACTTCTTAGGAACAGTAAACCAACGATTAGAATATGGAGCCATTGAAAGCTCAAGTATTCCCATATGCATTTTTTCCTTCAATAAGTCAATTAATTTAGGAAGTAATGCTCGTGGAACTGGTATTGGCTTCAAATCCCATGGCACATGTGGTACTGTAAAAATAACCATGGGTGCTACTAAACCTGGTCGCACACATCCAATCTCATCTGGTGAAGAAGCAAAGGCCTTTCTATGTTTTGAGAGCATCTCTTGAAACCTCTTTTCTTCTTGTTCTAACAAGAATTCTCTCCCTCCAATCTTCAAGTTTGCTAATGTTTCTTTAGTAAACTTATGCCCAATCTTCCTAGCTTCTCTTAAACTTGGCTCCTTCTCTGCTTGTTTGACATGCACATCAGTATCCAATGGAAGTTGAGTTGCTATAGGCTTTACCTTTTTGGCCACTGTTTTATATTTTGTATTTACCATGGCCTCAAGATCCAACTTATAATTTTGGCATAAATCCTTGCTATTCATTGCATCTATTATTTCTTGATACAATGCTCTCGAGTGAATTTCAATCATAATATCTGTACCATTATTTTCCTCTTCTTTAATCTGCAAGTTGCATAAAACTTGCAATATATCATCTCCAATGCCTTTTTCTTCATATATTCCAGAAATATACTCACCATTTAAAAGAGCCTTTGCATTTTTTAGATTTTTCTCCATCTTTTTAATGATCTTTTTATTTACAGGGTCCAGATCTTTTATATCCATAAAACTCACAAATCCACACTTAGTCATTCCAACAAATCTACTTTTAATGCCATGTATATTGGGGAGCTCAAAAATATTCGATCCTTCAGCACCCGTGGATCCCCATTCTCCACGAGTGCAATTCAGAAATCCGAAAAGTGTAAAGAATTAGGCAGAGGCCCATCCCTAAGACAAACTCGATGCCTCTCATGTTCAGACTTCACTGTCAAGAATTGTACAGATTTCTTGCCATCACAGCTTCGAATTCGTGCATAATGAGATCCATCATTCAACACCTTGGTTTCCATTCTTGATGCAGTGATGTAAGGTTGTCCTAATATCACGGGATAAGCACCATCATTTTGAACAAAAAAATTTTGTTCTACTTCTACATCTCCAATCTTTGTCGCAATTGCCGGACAAGCTCCAAATAATTGTGTTCGCCCACAATTTGCAGCCCTCATAACCCATCCATGATTAGTATCAATTGGCCATTTATTTTTTTCATAAATATTTCAAGACATAATGTTTATCTCTGAGCCATGGTCCACAAGAGCCAAAACTGATTCATCTAATCCTCCAAGTTTGACCCTTGTCTCTGTGGTAGCTCTAGCCCAAAATGGTTGAATATAATCCATTCCTTCCTTGTCTTCTCTATCAATCCCATGCACAATTGCACAATCAAAAGTCCTCACTTCTACCTTAGTATTTCTCTCATGTGCTGCCATAGATATTAATCCATCCACTGCTTCTTCTTTCTCTTCTTGAGTTTGCAAGGCCTGGACCTTTATGTCATAGCCTTTCTTCCCCTCTTCGTTATTTTCCACCATCTTCTCATATTCCACAAAACCTTTATCTTTGGTCATATCACTCTTGTTACTGACCACACAGGTTTGTGCAAACATTTGTAAGATCATATCTTCCTCCTCATTAGTCAAATAGTCATTTTGTTCTTTAACCATTTGACCATTATTAGCCTTCTCTTCCATAGTTATTGGATCACACATCAAAGCAAATACTTGTCCAATTTCAAATTCCTCATCTTTGGTCATATGCGTGTCCAGAGCCTTCATCATGACTGTTTCAACTGTCATCTGTCTCTTCCTCTTAATGACATCAATGATCAATTCATGAAAATCTTTTTAAGCAATGGGAAGAACCTCTCTCAATATAAATTCAATCTAGGCATCCACGATTCTTTCTTCCAACACCTCTTTCATGTCAATAGAAGACTCAATGTCAGATTGAAGCTTATAGGCAAGTCCCTTACCTTTTCCTTTAGAATCAGCTTCCTTTTCCTTTACTTTGGCATTGTCTGTCCTCTCCTCCCATTTTTCCTTTAGAAGTGGCTCTTCTCCTGGATGATCAAAGACAGAGGATCTCCCAGGTCTTTGCCGTGTATGAGCAGTAGGACCTTCTACCTTTTCACTTTTTTTGAGCTCCTGGATTTTTCTCTTAGATATTGGCTCCTCTGTATCATCATTCTCAGAGGTTCGCCCTCTCTTCTCTTCAACAAAGACATCATAGTCTTTAGGTTTGTCTTGAACTTGTCCTAAAAAAACTTTGATGCTAGCTGTTTCAACAGGGTCATCCCAACCAGTGACATTTCGAATGGCTTGAGCCCCTCTGCGCAAAATTTCAACAGATGGAGCTTCTAAAGTCTTAATTGTTTGTTACTCCACTCCTATATGGAATGTCTCAGCACCTTGTCCATGTAAACAATTAGACCTTCTCATCTTTTCTTCCATAAGTTTTTTCATTCCTCCCTTGCCAAAGTTGGTACTCAAAGGCAAGTTAGTAGATGCATCATGACTCTTACCATCTTTGAAGACAATAATGCCTGCTTTAATAGCTTCATCACATGATTTGCAACTTTGAAGATTGTGACTGTCTTCTCCATCACAATAAACACATCTCCTCACAAATGATCTTGCACCTTCAGATGATTGAGGGTCTCGAGACTTTTTCAATTCACTCATTTCTACCTTCAAATCCCTAATACCCTTTATAAGCTCATCTAAAGTTTTTTCTTCAACTGTCTTGACCATCTTAGGAGATGTTGTTGAAGAGGTTGGAGCAAATGATACCTTGGAAGCTTTTATAGCATGCTTTGGTACTACATCCATCTGAGTTGTCACACTTCTGGATTTCATTCTCTGTTGCTTTGCCACAAGAGCAACTGCTTCCTCCACTCTCCTCCAATCATTTGTAAAACCTCCTTCGGTGGTTCGATCACCTAAAAGCAAAAAGAGTCTATCTTCCAAAGTATCATCTGCTGCTTGCAAGAACAACTCAGCCTTCTTAGTATCAAAAAGACGCCTTTCTGCTAAAGGCAATTGGTTGTATTTCTTCTCAAAATCTTGCAGTAATTCATTTGGACCCATAGTATTTCCAGGCCGCTGTTCAATCCAATCAATAAAAGACCTCTTGGTCATCCTCTCTGAGTCTTCTTCAAAATACTCATCACGCAATCTCTCTTCAAATGTCATCCAAGTAGTAAAATTTGCATCCCTTCGAATTTCTTCCACTTTCTCACGAATCTCAGGCACAACAGCTAATGTGAAAGTTTGTATCATTCGAGCCTCAGGTACCTGTTGCACCTCCATCTCACAAACATAAACCTTCAAAAACTTGGTGATGTCCTTTCCATCAAATCTTCCAATCTTATCAACAACACCCTTCAAAGCCTTGGTAGCTCCATTACCTCCAGCTTGAATTTTATATTGATCCATAAATATTGCCAAAGCTCCTAGAATGGTATCCATGTTTGATTGGGCTCCAAAGGAAGCCCCTCCAGTATCCTCCATATTACCTTAGCCAAAACTAGTAGCCCCAAAGCAGCTCTCAGTGGAAGCACCAATTATGTCGGGTAATGAGAATTCGCCTTGGGTAAACGCCGGGTTCCTAGCTGCTACTAGAACTAGCAGGGAACATGAGAGGAAGCCGTGCAAGTATGTTCTATACTTGCACAATATTTCTTCAAGCTTTCAAGTTATACTTGTATTATACTTGTACAAGTCTTGTACAAATATAAAGTATAAATACTTGAATAATACTTATACAAATACTTGTATAAATACTTGTATAAATCTTTGGTATAACATTTGTACAAATACTTGTATAAATATTTGGTATAATACTTGTACAAATACTTGTACAAATATTATGTATAATACTTGTAGAATATTTATAGAATACTTGTATAAATATAAGTATATATACTTATATAAAAGTATAAGCAAAGTATATATGTATTCAAGTATACCTCAAAATACAACCGCATATGAGGAATACAAGTTATACAACAAACTGAAACTAAATAAATCACTAAAAATTCATCTAAAGGTCGAATCAAGCGTGCTTACAGCCTATGGAAAACCAATAATCCATTGTAAAACATATCAAAATTTCACAAACAGATGACTTACCATTTAAAAGTTATGGCTAAAAGAAGTAGGCGCTAAAATTTCCAAGCAAATGCAAAGGCAGCAAAGCTCCTCTTCACTTTAGCCTTTGTTGTGATCACTTCCCTTCTCCAAATTGGACATGCAATAGCTTTTTAGAAAGCTCACTCCATCATCTAGCTTGCCCTTAAATTTTGCATGCATGCCTCTCAAACTCCAGATTTTGTAGCTAGTCGATTCTACTCTTCAAACCCTAGCAATAATTTTCCCTCTTTGACATTTCACGGCTCATAAAACTTTCATCAAAGCTCCAAATGTATTGATTTTTGTTTTTGTAGAAAGCTTACATAAGCTACTATAAGCACCTAAAATATCAAAAGGATTGAAGAGACTGTCCGACTTGGGTGGTTGAACAAAGTCTCTGCCCCTCTTCGTCGGGTGGCAGCAAACCCTTTCTCACTCTCAAGCTCACAACTTTTTCTCTCCAACTCCAAATGCTACAAGAAATATCTTGATAGAAAGCTAGCACAATCTTCCACACTCTCTATAAATTTCACTAAGAAAGAGTCGAAATCAAACTTGCAGTGGCAGCTCGAAGTTTCTGCCCCTCTTCGTCGGGTGGCAGCAAACCTCACTCTACTAAAACAAGCATAACTTTTTGTTCACAACTCCAATACAAGCAAGTGAGTAGGTTCTAGAATCCTCACAACTCGAAGAACACACGCACCAATTTTCACTACAAACACTTCTATCTCCTCGGAGCTATCTCTCTCCAAAGTTCACTATACAAAACTGCCTCTCTCTCTCGGTCTAACAAGAGGAGTATATCTCCCTTTCTTTCTATATTAGACTATGAGACGCCCACATGGGCAGCCAAATCCTATTGGATGGGCCTTATTCACCCCATGCTCTTCTTTCTTACCCTTCATAAGGTCCATTCTACCTCAAAAGTCAACAAGAAAGGTAAAACAACCTTTACCTTTCTTCTAATTACAAAAGAGTCTATTCTAGGATATAAATAAGGTAAGAACAAAACAAATAGCCATCTTAATTCACTAATTAAGTGGCTATAATAAATCCTCTTCTTATAATATCTTCTAAAATAACCTCTAGCACTCACACATATATTAACAATAGATACAAGATTTTTCATATTTTTATACACTGCACGTAAATGCAGTATGACACCGTGATCTACTTGATTTCCCAAATTTGTGCACCACTATCCCTGGACTAACTGATAAACTCTATATATTCTGTTGCGGTATTGAGGAAGGTACACTTTTTTCCACTGCTGGTTGACTTAACGTATGTGCAATAACGGAGTGCACATAGGTAAAGCATAGCAAAGAAGCAAATTTATCCATTTTTTGCTTGGCTCCCATTTCTGCATGGATATGGGTTGCTACAAAGGCTGCCCAGTTAAACACCATGTCTTCAAGTGTTCTAATTGCAATAAATAATAAGCGCTTGGACATATATGTGGTATGTCTGTTCAAGCCTAATCGCTTCTAAACAAATTGCATCCACTCCGCAAGCTCTGGAGTAAGTGCCTCTACCACTTTCCAGCCTTGATTCTTCTCAAAGAATGTCATGTCTCCTTTGAAATAACTTTGCGGTCTGAAGTCATTGGATACTTTGACGCCTACGGCTAACTCACCTATTGGTAAATATAATACCTTTTGTAAGGTACTCTCATCGATCCTAGTTATTCTCTCTTTTACTATACTCAAACCATCCTCTAGATCATAATTTTCTATATACTCTGCCATTAGTTCTACATGAATTGGAGGCAAGTTATTTAATCTTCGCAAAAATACATACATCTATATATTTTTAAAATCTCTCTGCCTTTGTGGGGACCAACTGATTTCGAACTTCATTGGCTCTAAGTTGATGACCACCACTAGAAACTGTGTCGTACTGCATTTACGTGCAGTGTATAAAAATATTAAAAATCTTGTATCTATTGTTAATATATGTGTGAGTGCTAGAAGTTATTTTAGAAGATATTATAAGGAGAGGATTTATTATAGCCACTTAGTTAGTGAATTAAGATGGCTATTTGTTTTGTTCCTACCTTATTTATATCCTAGAATAGACTCTTTTGTAATTAGAAGAAAGGTAAAGGTTGTTTACCTTTCTTGTTGACTTTTGAGGTAGAATGGACCTTATGAAGGGTAAGAAAGAAGAGCATGGGGTGAATAAGGCCCATCCAATAGGATTTGGCTGCCCATGTGGGCGTCTCATAGTCTAATATAGAAAGAAAGGGAGATATACTCCTCTTGTTAGACCGAGAGGAAAAAAGGCAGTTTTTGAATAGTGAACTTTGGAGAGAGAAAGCTCCGAGGAGATAGAAGTGTTTGTAGTGAAAATTGGTGGGTGTGTTCTTCGAGTTGTGAGGATTTTAGAACCTACTCACTTGCTTATATTGGAGTTGTGAACAAAAGGTTATGTTTGTTTTAGTAGAGTGAGGTTTGCTGCCACCTGACGAAGAGGGGCAGAAACTTCGAGCTGCCATTGCAAGTTTGATTTCAACTCTTTCTTAGTGAAATTTATAGAGAGTGTGGAAGATTGTGCTAGCTATCTATCAAGACATCTCTTGTAGCATTTGGAGCTGGAGAGCAAAAGTTGTGAGCTTGAGAGTGGGAAAGGGTTTGCTGCCACCCGACGAAGAGGGGCAGAGACTTTGTTCAACCACCTAAGTCGGACAGTCTCTTCAATCCTTTTGATATTTTAGGTGCTTGTAGTAGCTTGTGTAAGCTTTCTACAAAAACAAAAATCAATACATTTAGAGCTTTGATGAAAGTTTTATGAGCCGTGAAGTGTCAAAGAGGAAAAATTGTTGCTAGGGTTTGAAGAGAAGAATCAACTAGCTACAAAATCTGGAGTTTAAGAGGCATGTATGCGAAATTTTAGAATAAGCTAGGTGATGGAGTGAGCTTTCTAAAAAGCTATTGCATGTCCAATTTGGAGAAGGGAAGTGATCACAATAAAGGCTGAAGTGAAGAGGAGCTTTGCTGCCTTTGCATTTGCTTGGAAATTTTAGTGCCTACTTCTTTTAGCCATAACTTTTAAACGGTAAGTCATCTATTTGTGAAATTTTGATATGTTTTTCAATGGATTATTGGCTTTCCATAGGCTATAAGCACGCTTGATTCGACCTTTGGATGAATTTTTAGTGATTTATTTAGCTTCAGCTTGTTGTATAACTTGTATTCCTCATATGCGGTTGTATTTTGAGGTATACTTGAATACATACATACTTTGCTTATACTTTATATACAAGTATATATACTTGTATTTATACAAGTATTCTATAAGTATTCTACAAGTATTATACATAATATTTGTACAAGTATTTGTACAAGTATTATACCAAGGATTTATACAAGTATTTGTATAAATGTTATACCAAGGATTTATATAAGTATTTATACAAGTATTTGTATAAGTATTATTTAAGTATTTATACTTTATATTTGTACAAGACTTGTACAAGTATAATACAAGTATAACTTGAAAGCTTGAAGAAATATCACAAGTATATTGTATACTGCACGGTTACCTCTCACGTTCTCATTTAAAGAGCAAATATAACCCGGCTTTTCCTAAGGCTTAATTTTCTACCCGATAACGGCGATTTCTTAAGTTATCTTTACTGCACGCTTTGATATTCTCCTCTCCGTCTGCTAAGAACTCTCTTCAATCTTCCATCGACATCAGATAATACAAACTACATATTCATTGCACTAATCATATTCTCCTCGACCCAAAAAAATTTATATTCCAATAAGCATACACTCGGACAACCAAGCTCAAAACAAAATGCTAACAAAAACTCTCACTAAGTGCCTCGCTCCTAATCTTTTACTCGGGGTCTGAATCAACAATTTTTAATACAGTGTATCAGATCATCACTTCCGATTTGTCTGATTAATCTGTATTAGGATCCAAAACTGACCATCAGCCATCTTTTCTAACCATCATGCACCTTCAATAAAGATAAGCTATCATGAATAGGTACACCCTCTTTCTTTTGTCACATAATCAATTGCTACCAAAATATATCTTTTCTATCTATTACGCGAGGCTGGTGCGATTGGTCCCACAAAATCAATACCTCATTTCTCAAACGATGCTTGTGCTAAAATTCGTACCAACGGTATGGCAAAAGTTTCAGTAGGTCTATCAATACGTTGACAAGGATTGCAACGTTGGACGTATTGGTGTGCATCTGAGAACATTGTTGGCCACCAATATCTAGCCATTAAAGCTTTACGGGCAGTATTGTCACTGGCAAAATGTCCTCCATAACTATCTAAATGACATCCTTTCAATATGGTACGTACTTCACTTTGAAAAGTACAGCGGCATAGAATTCCATCTCTCCCTTGCTTATACAAGGCGTCTCTAATCATTGTATATGACGCACTTTTCAAAATCAAACATTTCTTAAGTTTCTCACTATATGTAGGTGGAAATGTCTGAAATGTCAGATACTGGATTAATTCACTATATTCTGGGGTGATCACGTCAACGGCAAATAATTTTGCATCAGGAAGTGGATCATTGATAGGTTCGTTACCGAATATATTGGACAATCAAGATAAATGATCTGCATTGGCATGTTTCTTTGCTGATCAAACATTAATAGTAAAATTAAATTCTTGAAGGAGTAACATCCATCGAGCAATGCGTCCACTCAATTGAGATTTATTAATCATATACTTAAGAACATCATGATTGACATGAAATACAAATGGGTAACAAAGCAAATAATACCAAAATTTTTGAAAGTAATAGATCATGCCCAAGGCTTCCCGTTCAGTCGTAGTGTAATTTTAATTCCCAGCAACAAATTGTCGACTAGCATAATAGATGGGATGATCCAAACCCTTTTTATCTTTTTGGTTTAATACAGATCCAATAGCAACGTTCAAGGCATCAACATAAACATGAAAGGATTTTGTCCAACAAGGTGCAACAAGTACTGGTGTTGACACCAATTTTTGTTTTAACTCCTCGAATGCAACTGTACATTCCTTAGTCCAAATTGGACTAGATCCATCCGATGGCGGTTTTTTTAAGAGATTCATTAATAGTTCACATATTTTTACAAATAAATGAATTAATTGCCTTTAATAGTTGACATGGCCTACAAAACCACGAACACCAAATATTGTTTCTGACTTTGGTAAAGCCAATATACGAGTAATTTTATCTGGATCAATAGCGATATCAGCCGCGGAAATGATGTGTCTAAAAGTTTTCTCGATGGTATGCCAAATTAATACTTTTCAGAATTCAAAGATATGCCATATTTATCACAATGATCCAAATAATTACCAATACATTTTAAATGATTTGTTGTTCTATTGAATGTATAAAAATCATCTAAAAATATCTCCATTGACAATCGTAAATAGTCATGAAAAACTTGCATCATTATTCTTTGAAATGTGGGTGGGGCATTATATAATCCAAATGGCATCACTTTATAAGCAAATGTGCTCCAATCTGTAATAAAAGTAGTCTTCAACTGGTCCTCTTTTGTAATTTTTATTTGATTATAATCCAAAAATCCATCCAAAAAGGAATAACATTCATGCCCAGCTACTGCATCCAATATACTATCCGTAAAAGGTAAAGGAAAATAAATCTTCTTGGTAGCCGCGCTTTATTTACGGAAGTCTTGACAGATATGGATTTTTCTATTTTTCTTTGGCACTATCACAATTGGTGAAATCCATTTATTATACGAGATTGGATATATGAAGCCCAAGTCTAAAAATTTATCTACTTCCTTCTTGACCATGAGAGAATATTTTGGATTAAGACGATGTTGTCTTTGACAAACTGGTGTAACATCTTCCTTTAAGGTAATTCAATGCTCACAAACTTTGGCAGAAATACCTTTTAAATGCGCATACGACCAAGCAAAAGCAAATTTATGATTTAGAAAGAATTCTTTCCAATTTCTCAGTTCTGTACCTGTAATATCGGTGTATACTTTGATAATCTGGGATGTTTCATTAGAGCCTAAGTTAATGGATTGGCACATAGGTTCCTCATTAATCCCCGATTTGATTTGCCCTTCTTGCTTTGAACCCTTTATATGGTCCGGCAAATCAAACTTATTCAATTCTGGTTCCAATGTACTGATTTTATTTACCGCACGATTATTCATCCACTCCGCGATGACATTGTTAGAATTTGCTGCATCTTCCTGATACAAAAAAATATTCTCCTAATTCTCCATACTGCTATAAAACGCTTTGCTTTTGTATGTAAATTGGATCCTTATCAACTTACATCATATTATTAACTTTGTCATACTCTGACTCAAATTGGCCTTCATCATCAGATGTTGCTTCTGAGCCCATAATTTGAGACTCCCTATGATATTGAACTGGGTACATTTGTAAAATAATCTTGTCACTACCCTCTCCAATAGTTAATGTTCCACGACTCTAATCATTCATAGCTTTGGCTTGATATAGCCACAGCCGACCCAATAATATTGGATATAATAAAGTAGAACTTTGTGATCGAAAAACAATATAATCAATTTCATATGTAGTTTTTGCGATTACGATATTAATATTACATAAGATATCCATTGGTTTTATCCTACTATGATTTGTCATTCTCAATACTAATATTGTGGGAACTAATTGTTTTAAATCCAACTCCTCCATTGTATCGGCGTTCATTAAGTTCATACTAGAGCCACTATCCACTTGAACTCTAGAAATGAGAACACCATCAATTGATACATCGATAGTTGGTGCTCCCGGATCGAGATTCAAATTAACCTCATGAATTTCTTTATTACAAATTCTACGTCGTATTAACGAAGAATTCAATGTAGAATGACATTTTGGCACAACTGCTAACAATTGCTTCATTGTAATAGAAGGTTTAATTTCATCCAAATCTTTCATAATATCATATGGTTTCATATTGGCAATGATTCCCAAGGCCCTCTTCTTTTTCATGGGTTTTAATTTGACCCCTTGAGATAATTTTCTTACACAATTCGGAACTAGACCTGCTAAATGGACTTTGTTATAATTCTTGTCCATGAGAGGATCTTTTAATGGATAAGGTGGCTCCCGAATCTTTTCAGATATTGGTATTGGTTTTGATTGAACCATTATCTTGGGGCTATGGACATCCTCAAGTTGCACAGACAAATTTGATGCAATCGTTGGTAGTACCTTCAATACTGGTGTTAGATTTGAAGTATCAATTGGTACTTCCAATTTTTGAATTGGATCTTTTTTTTTTTGCTGGGCCCGAGTAAATACTACATGGACGCATTCCATTCGATTTACCAGAGAATCTTGTAGAACTCGATCTTTGTCTTCCATCTTACTTTGCAGCTGGATACGTATCAAGGACAAGAACTCGATGAAATCAAATGGACAAATGAGACTTCTCTTATAAAATAGAAATAAGAAAATATATATTCAATAGAAACTGGAATGGCTATTGTCAAAAGACAAGACAACTAGAGACTCTTGAAACTAGATTAGAAGCAAGAAAGCAGTTGACAAGAGTGAAGAAGGCTTCACTCTTGTCTCTATATATACTATCTAACTAGAAGCTATGTGGCGATGTTCTATAGGACCTCCAATATGTGTTGACTTTGAAGGCCACTTGCCTTAGCTTGCAAGGCAAGTTTTTTACATGTGCGCCACGTAGTTAGCTTGAAGAACAAGCTATTAACATGTGTGGCACATGGTTAACTTGTTGACCAAGTTTCTAACCAAGAAATCAACTATGGACACCTATACGGTCAAAGCAGCGTCTATGAAGCTTCTAGGAAGTTTTTCTAGAAGATATTATAGAATTAACCTACTTTTACCTACTTTTATCTAATTCTACTTAATTATATAGGTAACTATGTGTATGTCCGTGACAATACGCTGATCTCGATTATTAACATTAAATGGAGCATTGCACTACTCGTTACAATTTCCACATATTGGAATATAATCATCACTGGCTGTAGGATTGGGACATTCACTAGCATAATGTCTTAGCTGCATGCATTGATAGCATCGAAGTGGTCTTCTTCCTCTTCCATCTGGAATATGGAATATCTCGACTGGTATATACCGACTAGGCTTATTCCAGGTTTGATGGGTAAAGAATTTTGGCCGACCAGTTGATATTATAGGATCTAAAATTGGATTCTGAATAGGTAGATATTAAGATTGTCCTTGCTAATTTTGTACAAAGCCTTAAGAATTGGGATCACCTTCTTAGTTATACTCAAAATTTTTAAAATTATAGAAATTTCTATTTTATTTAATAGGACGATTTCCGTTCCAGCCAAACTTATTTCCTATTTGAATTTGATTAACATCCTATAAAGTTGGTTGAATCATGGTTTAATTTCTTAACTGTTGTTGCCTTCTTTGTCAAAGTTAACAACAAAGTCTCATTTGGATCCTTTGATACTAATTCATTAGATAATTCTTTTATAGATATTGGTTTTTGATATGGGAAGTATGGAAAATACGAAACTGTAGTTGTTGGTGGTATAGTCTCCAATGGAACAGCATTCACTATCCCTTGCAGATTGACACTAAGATTTGCAATGTAATCAATTGTCCTTGGATAACTGTCCACTCTTTCATTCCAAGTTGGTATTTGATACCCTCCTTGAGATGGAATCATTGTAGTTCTTATGGTTAAGAATTGGTCATAATGACATTCTTTCCATACATTAGTTCGATCAAATGAGGCAACCACATTCGTAGGTTGGACCTCCTTTACAAACATCTTCAATTTTGGTGGGTATAGTCCGTTAATCAATATAGACATAACAAATGAATCCGGCATTTGGTTATTTGGCCATTTATGAAGGATATTTGCTACTCGGCCATAATATAACTGCACCGCTTCTCCGAGTACCATTTTGTTGTTCATTAATCTTTCACTAAGATGTTCTTCAAATCCTATTGATCAAAAATGAGTCAAAAATGTATTTTTCAATGCCTCCCAATTAGGATATTGTCCCATGGATTGGCGATTATACCATTCAAACACCGTGTCTTTCAAGGTCGCTAGCAGCCATCTTAACCAAATATCTTCAATTCTACTATTGTTGGCTATACATGCGATCAGAAATTGAGACAAGTATTGATCTGGATCGGCTCTTGGCAGACCTCTAAAGGTAGATAATGGGGCTACGCTAGTTGTGCAATCACCCACCGCACCCATTTGTATCGCAATTGGTATTACTGGACCCCTCGCTACCATTGAAGGTGACAATGTTCTACTTACTTCTTAATTAAAATAAATACTCCCTCCATCAACTGTTTTTTTCGGATTTCTAGGCCTCTGCAATTTGGTATTATTATCTACAAATAATTTTATCGGTTGAAGTTGAGAGAAAAATGACAGATTATGGAATACACTGAATTGGCCCTTATTGGCAAGCAATACATTCTCTACTGAAGAACTAGCCTTGCTAGAATCGGCTGTATCCACTATTAAGAAAGTACCTAATGGAGTACCCAATTCTTCTGTGCTCCGTTCTCTTCCCATTTATGAGCTCAAGAGAAACACTGGGCTATTTGTGGAGTTATCCGCAAGTACTTTTGGCAATTTCTTTAATGGTATATATATCTAAAATATTAAAGATCTTTCATGTTCTTGGTATGCTCGGATGTGTCGACAAGCATGCAACCATGGTTTAATCCAACTCTCTTGATGCTTCTTTTTTAGCTTCTGTTCTTATTCGTCCTACAGCAAATTTCTTACTTATACTCTCTCTTGTCTTCCTTTCGACTGACGTATTTTTCTTAGAGCAATGTTCTCATTTTTATTAACTATAATCTTTCATCATCTATTATTGACATTACATTCCATCACTAATTTAACTACTCATTCAGCAATTAATTCCTAATACACAATACTATTGTGAATATCTGACAACAACGTCAAAATATTGTTTTCCTTCATCTCACTTAATCTACTAATATTGCCTAGAATAAATCTGTAAAAGGGGATTCAAATACAGAGAGAGACTATCCGCATTGAGTTAAACTATTAGGATCACACAATTAACCACCTTCTGACTATTAGAGTCCAATGCACACGTACATGCTTCTTAAAATAAAGCCATCCATTCTATTGGTTCTGCTATTTCGCAACTAAAGATAAATTTTGTGACACAATCCTTCACCAATTCTCCTACTATAATCTTGTGTCTTCTTCCGAGCTCATAACAACAATTGGCAATGTTGCACCATTTCCATAGACTGCATACACCTGCTTCTCTTTCCAATCATTGGAAATAATTTCTCACGCAGAACATCTTTCGAAACAAATCGTTTCTCCAATATTCTCCTTTATCGCTCAACTCTCTCAGTCAATACAGCATAACACTCTCATCCACAATCAAACTTCATTGATATATCCAGTCTTCAACCTCCAATTCACCACAAAGAACTCACCCATCAAACAATTATAATTTTTTACTCCTCTACATATATAAATTTTTTTTTTTTATTACTGTATTTCATCATTGACATGGTATAATCCTTCGGAATAGAATCCGGATCCTCCACTACAGCCTAATAAAAGAAAAGAGAGAGATAGCACCAAGCTTACCCCGGCTTAGGACTATCACTGTCTGGCCCCAACTCCTCCATACCGAATTAATTTATACTTATTTCAATCTCTGTTAACTGCTACACAACCAATGATAATTATTTTTTCTAACTTCCTCATCCATTTTGCCTTCTAAATTGGCCATTCATCGGCTTCCTACCTATTCTTAATCCTACAAATTATATATTGTAAATCCTAAAATTCCTATCCATTCTATAAAATATAATCTAGATTTTCTATTATAATCTAGCATAAAAGAAAATAAAAAGAGAGGTAGCGCTAAGCTTATCCCGGCTCTTGACTCTCACAATCGAGCTCCAATTTCTTCTTCTTTATTCTCTTTATATTAAAAATCGAGACTCCAACCATCATCTCTCTTGCCTTAATTGCTTTTTCAACTAACTTTCCTATATTATTGTCTATACCGGCCAGCAATTGGATTAATCATCTAATTTATCAATTTTTAATCCTTACTCTACGAGCTAGAATTATCTATATATTCTACAAGTCTTTTAAGGCCTATATATGTTAAGGATAAGAACTTGATGAAAGCAAATAAATATATGAAACTTCTATTAAAAAATATAATAAAATAGAAGTAAAGAAATATGTATATTAAAAGAAATTAGAATGGCTATTGTCGCAAGATAAGAGAATTGTAGACTCTTGAAACTAGACTAAAAGCAAGAAAGAAATTGATAAGAATGAAGAACGCTTCATTCTTGTCTCTATTTATATTATCTATCTAAGAGCTATGTGGCGATATTCTATAGGACCTCCTACACGTGTCTAATTTGTAAGACACGTGTCAAACTTATACAATAAGTTTTTCACATCTGCACCAGGTACTTGGCTTGTTCCGCAACTTACCAACATGTGCGACATATGGCTAGCTTGTTCTATAAGCTACCAACATGAGTGCCATGTGGCTAGCTTGTTGACCAAATTTCTAACCTACCAATCACTTATAGACATATATAAAGGTGATTTCGCGTTTATAAAGCTTCTAAGAAGCTTTTCTATCAGATATTATCAAATTAGTTTATTTTACCTACTTCTATTGGTCTATATTAATTAGATAATTATTAAAGTAAATTTTATATTTGTGATATTATCCTCCCTTCTAGAGACAAGTTCTACGGGGAGCAGTGATTATATGTTGAGGAAGTCCAAAATACGTCAAATTATGCTTGCCACATACTCTGATCTTTGTTTCCTTTAAAGGTAGTTGATAGGTCCTTTCAGCCATCAATAATGTCTCATAGGAGGGCGAGAGGATCACCATGTTATTTGATCATTGTTGAGGCCTTCATAACTCCCTTCAAAGAAAATATTAGGAACACCATCAAAAGTAGTTCTTACCTCTAAAAATATCACCAAACATCGGGAGTCTCTTCTAAAGTTGTGATATCAAACACATTGTATTTTGCCATCAATCCAAAGAAGGACATATCGTTCTTGAGGGTCCTCATCTTTATTTTGTCATCTTAAAGGTTGTGATAGTCATAATGTCTCATCTGATAAATCAACAAATAAAGGTTCTTGAGTTGAATCCGTTGGTTGTTGATTTTCCATCTCTTTAACGTCACAAATACAAAAAAGCTACAAATAAGGATAGAAAGTAGAATGTTATCTTGCCTAGATTACATTTCTTTTATAGGGAAGGTCCTCATCTTGATTTTGATGGATGTTGTTGATGAAAAGCCTCTACTTTCTTTGCAGTATTTATAAGATTTTTTACTCGTTTCCATGTGCATTCACTAATATCATATCCGCACCAATAAACAAGATATTTCAATCTATTTTGCGTTGCCTTGAATCTATTTAGGAAAAGGTCAAAGCCTACGATAGTCCAACTTATCACAAGTACAAGTAGTCTTGATATTGCAACGAAGTAACTATACCTTGTCTCTCACATTGAATTGTAGTTGTTCCTTACAATACATATCTGCATGTATTTTTTGTCGTTCTTGAGCTTCTTTTAATTGCACCTTCATTATTGCATGTATCTCTGACAAATGATTTGCCAAATCTTTTGCTACTAGATTATCAACTTTTGAGAAGTCAAAAGTATCAAGTTCTAGGTGGTAACCATAATTGGGAAAAAAGATGTTTGTTGCAAAGAAGAATGTATTGTATTATTATAAGCAAACTTTGCCAATGGTAAGAGAGTTATTCAATCATCTTATTAATAGTTGATGATACACCTGAAATATTATTCCAAGACTTGGTTTATATACTCCATTTGTCGATCAATTTGAAGATGAAAAGTTGAAGATAGCTTTATGTCCACCTTTAAAATCTTAAAAAGTATTCCCCAAAATCTTGACACAAATTGCGTCCCTCTATCTGATATAATATCCCATGGTAATTCATGATAGCAATAGATATTATTAAGGAAAAATTTAGCTTATTCTTTACTTATGATAGATTTTGTACATGATACAAAAAGTGCCATCTTAATGAAATGATCTACGATCACAAATATAGAGTCATATGAACTTGAATTTAGAAGATCTATGATGAAATCCATAGAAATAGAAGACCAAGGTTGTTTTTGGTATAAGTAATGGTTGAAGAAGTACGTAAGATCGATGATAAGGAATTTTTGACCTTGAATAAATATCACATGACTACAAAAATTCTTTAACAGCCTTCCACATTTATGGTTACCAAAAATCTCTTGAAATTAGCTCCAAGGTCTTATTATATCTGAAATGTCCAATTGCAAAAAAGTTGTGACCAGCTTCAAAAGCACGTAGCTATGCTTCACCTTCTAGGACATTGTCGTACTGCATTTACGTGCAGTGTACAAAAATATTAAATATCTTGTATCTATTGTTAATATATGTGTGAGTGCTAGAGATTATTTTAGAAGATATTATAAAGAGAGGATTTATTATAACCACTTAGTTAGTAAATTAAGATGGCTATTTGTTTTGTTCCTACCTTATTTATATCCTAGAATAGACTCTTTTGTAATTAGAAGAAAAATAAAGGTTGTTTTACCTTTCTTGTTGACTTTTGAAGTAGAATGGACCTTGTGAGGGATAAGAAAGAAGAGCATGGGGTGAATAAGGCCTATCCAATAGGATTTGGCTGCCCATGTGGGCGTCTCATAGTCTAATATGGAAAGAAAGGGAGATATACTCCTCTTGCTAGACCGAGGAGGGGCAGTTTTGAGTGGTGAACTTTGGAGAGAGATAGCTCCAAGGAGATAGAAGCATTTGTAATGAAAATTAGTGGGTGTGTTCTTCAAGTTGTGAGGATTCTAGAACCTACTCACTTGCTTGTTTTGGAGTTGTGAGCAAAACATTATGCTTGTTTTAGTAGAGTAGAGTTTGCTGCCATCCGACGAAGAGGGGCAGAAACTTCGAGCTGCTACTGCAAGTTTGATTTCGACTCTTTCTTAGTGAAATTTATAGAAAGTGTGGAAAATTGTGTTAGCTTTCTATCAAGACATCTCTTGTAGCATTTGGAGTTGGAGAGCAAAAGTTGTGAGCTTGAGAGTGGGAAAGGGTTTGCTGCCACCCGACGAAGAGGGGCAGAGACTTTGTTCAACCACCCAAGTCGGACAGTCTCTTCAATCTTTTTGATAATTTAGGTGCTTATAGTAGCTTGTGTAAGCTTTCCAAAAAAACAAAAATCAATACATTTAGAGCTTTGATGAAAGTTTTATGAGCCGTGAAGTGTCAAAGAGGACAAATTGTTGCTAGGGTTTGAAGAGAAGAATCAACTAGCTACAAAATCTGGAGTTTGAGAGGCATGCATGCGAAATTTTAGAACAAGTTAGATGATGGAGTGAGCTTTCTAAAAAGCTATTGTATGTCTAATTTGGAGAAGGGAAGTGATCACAACAAAGGCTGAAGTGAAGAGGAGCTTTGCTGCCTTTGCATTTGCTTGGAAATTTTAGCGCCTACTTTTTTTAGCCATAACTTTTAACTAGTAAGTCATCTATTTGTGAAATTTTGATATGTTTTACAATGGATTATTGGCTTTCCATAGGCTATAAGCACGCTTGATTCAACCTTTGGATGAATTTTTCGTGATTTATTTAGTTTCAGTTTGTTGTATAACTTGTATTCCTCATATGCGGTTGTATTTTGAGGTATACTTGAATACATATATACTTTGCTTATACTTTTATATAAGTATATATACTTATATTTATACAAGTATTCTATAAATATTCTACAAGTATTATACATAATATTTGTACAAGTATTTGTACAAGTATTATACCAAGGATTTATACAAGTATTTGTATAAGTGTTATACCAAGGATTTATACAAGTATTTATACAAGTATTTATATAAGTATTATTCAAGTATTTATACTTTATATTTGTACAAGACTTGTACAAGTATAATACAAGTATAACTTGAAAGCTTGAAGAAATATTGTGCAAGTATAGAACATACTTGCACGGCTTCCTCTCATGTTCCCTGCAAGTTCTAGTAGCAGCTAGGAACCCGGCGTTTTCCCAAGGCGAATTCTCTCTACCCGACAACGGTGTTGTGTTGTGGTTCAGCTACTATATGAAAAAATTATACATGTATATTTAATATATAATTTATTACATAGCTAAATGAGAGCTATATCAGTGGATTTTTATTGGTTACAAGATATAGTTAAGTAGCTAATTTAGAAAGAATTCATAAAAAAGACTATTATTCAGATTTATACAACCTTATTTCTTTTTTTTAATAGTGATTTTGAAGGTGATTTTATGTTGTTAATAACATTTGTATATCTTAAGTCACCTTTGTTAGACATTGGTGATCCTTAAAATCTTAGTTTACTTCTTTTATTTAGTGCTTAAAGCACAAAGTATATAAATCATATAAGAAGAAGGATTAAAAAAGGATTTTTAGTGTAAAAAGGGTAGTTTGGCCATCTATGTGGATGAAAAGAGGTCGATGATAGAAATCTCTATTCTAATTGGCCAAAAATCATATCTAATAGGCTTCAAGGAGGCTGCTCGAGGATTTACTAGGGATTAGGATTTGTTTTTCAAGAGGAGTCGAACATAAGAGGCTAGGATCATAAGATTTAGATTTTTAGATGTGGTTTAGGTACAAATTTTGTGTGATTTGAACTTTTTATGAAGAAGTTATAGGCACCCAAAGAATAGGTGTTGATTTTAGACCTACTGTCACTCTTTTACATATAACTCACGGATACAGAGAGCAATCAAGGATCGGCGACTTAGGTTAGAGAGATCACTTTTTTGGCTACACTTTTCACGTATAGCTTGATAAAATCCAAGCTAAAGAAAAGAAAATATTATTTATATGTATTTATATAATATATATGTTTATATCACAAGATTATGTGCAAAACTTTTGTGGCATTAGGATTTTGGATTTGTAAGATATAAGGGATATAGTGCTCGGGTGTCTCTAAGCTACGGTTTTAAGTACTTGCTAGGAGTTTTGAAATATCAGACGATTGGAAATCAATTAACGATTGATTCTTTCTTGAGGTAAAACTTAAGAAGATTATCTACACTTAGAAATAAATTGTATAGGAACTAAATGGTTAGATCATGAGTTATTGGACTCTAAAGATCAATAAGAAATAATTCTTTGTAGATGAACAAAGTTTTGAAGGGTTTTTGTAGAAATTTGAATCTTTTTTGTACAAACCTACTTGAATACAAGAGGGTTTATATTCATAACTTCTCTTTTATGAGATTGTTGTATTATTTGTCTTTATTATTAAAGACAAATCACTTATTAGATTTTTGCCATCAAATTTCAAATAAACTCTCCACAGCCAGGTATCCAATATATTTCCAAATAGAAGACCACGTCATACAACAACAATCTCTATTATAGCTGGATAAATTTGATTTCTAACATGTTCTCTTTATTGACATCCATACTCCTCATTTTATAGTTGTAGAATGGGTAGAAATTTTAGGATTTACAATACATAGTTTGTAGGATTAAGAATAGGCAGGAAGCCGATGAATGGCCAGTTTAGAAGGCAGAATGGATGAAGAAGTTAAAAAAAGTAGTTATCATTGATTGTGAAGCAGTTAACATAGACGGGGCAAGTATAAATCGATTCGGTAGGGAGGAATCAGGGCCAGACTGTGATAGTCCTGAGCCGAAGTAAGCTTGGTGCTACATCTCTTTCTTTTCTTTTGTTAGATTGTAGTAGAGGATCCGGATTCTATTACGAAGGGTTATACCATGTCAATGATGAATTACAGTAATAAAATGGAAAAATTATATATATGTGGATAAATAAAAAATTATGATTGTTTGTTACGTGAAGTTCTTTGTGATGAATTGAAAGTTGAAGACCGGCTATGTCAACGGTTGGCTAGGGATGCGAAAAGTTACGCCATATCGACAAGTAGAATTGAGCCAGACAATATTAGAAGAATTTGTTTCGAGATGTCAGGAGGGTGAGGAATTATTTCCAATGATTAGAAAAAAGAAGTTGTACCGTATGAAATCAGAGAAATGGTGTAACATCGCTAATCACAGCAATAATTCGAAGAAGATGTAAGATTATACAGGCAATATTGCTGAGGGCTGCACAAAGTATCTTTGGCCATGGAATACTTGAACCAATAGAAAGAGATGGCGATTTTTGTATAAAAGCGTTGTCGGGTAGAGAGAATTCGCCTTGGGAAAACGCCGGATTCCTAGCTGCTACTAGAACTAGCAGGGAACATGAGAGGCAGCCGTGCAAGTATGTTCTATACTTGCACAATATTTCTTCAAGCTTTCAAGTTATACTTGTATTATACTTGTACAAGTCTTGTACAAATATAAAGTATAAATACTTGAATAATACTTATACAAATACTTGTATAAATACTTGTATAAATCCTTGATATAACACTTATATAAATACTTGTATAAATCCTTGGTATAATACTTGTACAAATACTTGTATAAATATTATGTATAATACTTGTAGAATACTTATAGAATACTTGTATAAATACAAGTATATATACTTGTATAAATACAAGTATATATACTTGTATAAAAAGTATAAGCAAAGTATGTATGTATTCAAGTATACCTCAAAATACAACCGCATATGAGGATTACAAGTTATACAACAAATTGAAACTAAATAAATCACTAAAAATTCATCTAAAGGTCGAATCAAGCGTGCTTACAGCCTATGGAAAGCCAATAATCCATTGTAAAACATATCAAAATTTCACAAACAGATGACTTACCATTTAAAAGTTATGGCTAAAAGAAGTAGGCGCCAAAATTTCCAAGCAAATGCAAAGGCAGCAAAGCTCCTCTTCACTTCAGCCTTTGTTGTGATCACTTCCTTTCTCCAAATTGGACATGCAATAGCTTTTTAGAAAGCTCACTCCATCACCTAACTTGTTCTAAAATTTTGCATGCATGCCTCTCAAACTCCAGATTTTGTAGCTAGTTGATTCTACTCTTCAAAACCCTAGCAACAATTTTCCCTCTTTGACACTTCACGGCTCATAAAACTTTCATCAAAGCTCCAAATGTATTGATTTTTGTTTTTATGGAAAGCTTACACAAGCTACTACAAGCACCTAAAATATCAAAAGGATTGAAGAGACTGTCCGACTTGGGTGGTTGAACAAAGTCTCTGCCCCTCTTCGTCGGGTGTCAGCAAACCCTTTCCCACTCTCAAGCTCACAACTTTTGCTCTCCAACTCCAAATGCTACAAGAGATGTCTTGATAGATAGCTAGCACAATCTTCCACACTTCTCATAAATTTCACTAAGAAAGAGTTGAAATCAAACTTGCAGTGGCAGCTCGAAGTTTCTGCCCCTCTTCGTCGGGTGGCAGCAAACCTCACTCTACTAAAACAAGCATAACTTTTTGTTCACAACTCCAATACAAGCAAGTGAGTAGGTTCTAGAATCCTCACAACTCGAAGAACACACCCACCAATTTTCACTACAAACACTTCTATCTCCTCGGAGCTATCTCTCTCCAAAGTTCACTATTCAAAACTGCCTTCTCCTCTCGGTCTAACAAGAGGAGTATATCTCCCTTTCTTTCTATATTAGACTATGAGACGCCCACATGGGCAGCCAAATCCTATTGGATGGGCCTTATTCACCCCATGCTCTTCTTTCTTACCCTTCATAAGGTCCATTCTACCTCAAAATTCAACAAGAAAGGTAAAACAACCTTTACTTTTCTTCTAATTACAAAAGAGTCTATTCTAGGATATAAATAAGGTAAGAACAAAACAAATAGCCATCTTAATTTACTAATTACGTGGCTATAATAAATCCTCTCCTTATAATATCTTCTAAAATAACCTCTAGCACTCACACATATATTAACAATAGATACAAGATTTTTCATATTTTTATACACTGCACGTAAATGCAGTATGACAGCGTGTACGTGTGAATTGGACTCTATTGTTCAGTAGGTAATTAGTTATGTGACCCTAACAGTTTAACTCAATGCGGATAGTCTCTTCCTGTGTTCGAATCTCCTTTTACAAATTTACTCTGGGCAGTATTGGTAGAGTTAGTAAGACGAACAAGAACAACAACAGTTGTGTCATTTCTTTGGACAATGTTGAGCAATGTGCTTAGATTCTCCACAATATAAACATAATCCTCCTTGACAATGTCAAATCTTTTCTTATTTAGTAAGAGGTTTAAAACGTATCGCTTCAATTTGCATGTCTTCTACTTTTAAATATATATTTTATAAGGATGTTGATGTTGCCATTGAATAATAACGTTGAGGCTTCCTTGTACAATTCTCAGATCAAAATTCAAAAAGCCAATTGTTACACTTTACAACAAAATCAATTGCTTAACTCAATGTCTAAGAATCGCATAAATTGAGCATTAATTTTTTTATCTCATATTGTAATCTGTAGAAAATTTCTTGCTATTATGGATTCTTTTTAAGAATGGCATCATTTTTTTGAAAGAACAATCCATCCGGTGATCGTATGTACAGATTACAAGAACTTAGAATATTTTATGTCAGCTCGGGTTCTTAATCGCCGCCAAGCTCAATGGAATATGTTGCTATCTCAATTCAACTTTGTCATCACTTATCACCCTGCAAAGCAACAAGGATTGTCTAATACTCTATCAAGGAGATCATATCTCGTACCAAGAGTAGGGGAGGCAGCATTTGATCAATAATATACAACTTTGTTAAAATTAGAGCAATTCTGCCTTTGTACTACTATTGTATCAATGCCTATAGATTCTAATTTCTTCAATGAGGTGTGTGTTGTAACTATGAATGATGCTTTGGTTTTTGATGTCAAGTAGAGCTTGAAAAAAAATGCTAATAAGTTCAAATTTGACAAAGACCTTATATATTTTGAAGAACGTTTGTATATCCCAGAAAGACCAATACAACTACATATTCTTCAATTCCGCCATGAATTTCCTGCTACGGGTCATTTTGGATTTAATAAGACCTTGGAACTTATTTCTCAAGATTTTTGGTGGCCTCAAATATGGAAGGCAATAAAGGACTTTGTGCTCTCTTGTGACACTTGTTTAAGGTCTAAAAATCCTCGACATTGCTCTTATCGACTATTACAACCCTTACCCATTTCAAGATGGTCATGGTCCTCTATCTCAATTGACTTCATCCACGATCTACCGCCATCCAATTCATTAGACAGTATCTTTGTAGTGGTTGATCGACTTACAAAGTTGGCTCACTTCATCCTTTGCAAAAAAATCATGTTTAATGAAGAAATGGCAAGGCTTTTTTTTAATAATATATATCAATACAATCGCTTACCAGATGATATCATATCTGATTAAGGATCCCAACTCATATCTAAGTTTTTGAAATGTCTTTTTAAAATATTGAAGGTAGATATTAAATTTTCTTTGGCTTTCCATCCTCAAAGTGACGGCCAAACAGAACGAGTTAATTAAGTGTTGGAGCAGTATTTACGATGTAGCATTAATTATCAATAAGATGATTGGACCTCATATCAACCATTAGTAGAATTTGCATATAATAATATTGTTCATGCTTCAATTCAATAAATACCATTTTATTCCAATTACAGATATCATCCAAAGCTTGACCTGTAGAGCATGCCAAAGAACAACAATCCAGCCACTAAAGGATTTACAAAACAACTATCGGAATACCAAACAACCTTGAAGCTTCAATTATAAGCAACTCAAGATGCTTACAAAGTATCTGCAGATAAATTTAGAAATCAATCGCTTACTTTTTATATTAAAGATAAGATATGGCTTCTTTGACGAAATATCAAGACTAAGCAATCATGCGATAAGTTGGACTATCAAAGGTTGGGGCTATTTTCTATCTAGAAGCAAATCAATCCAATGGCATATCGCTTGGAATTACCATACATCATGAAGATACATCTAGTTTTTCATGTCTCTCTCTTAGAACCTTATAGAGAATCATACATTCTAAAAAAAATACAATAATTGTTGCCTAGTGTTGAAATTGAAGACCATAAAGAATATGAGGTTGAAAAGATACTTGATTCACAGCAAAGATGGGACAAATTGGAATATCTTGTCCATTGGCCGAGCTATGACATTAATGAGCGCACATAGAAACTGGCTATAAATCTCGCTAATATGCCTCAAAAGGTATAGGAATTTCATCAATTTTATCTCTACAAATCTAAATATATTTGATGATAACTTCTTAGTGAAGATTGGACCCATGGAATCCTCATAAAGAGAGAGAGAGTTAAACCATCATCAGAATTCAAGCCTTCATCAGAATGTAATCATCCAGAAAAGAGTAGTAGAAGCAAGCTAGTCACTATATCAAATCTTCAAGTATTGAGAGAACAAGACTCTGAAGATTCATTTGCGACGCAAGCTTTGAATGAACCAATACAAGTTTCACAGCCTTCAATTGAGCAAAGTAAAGATAATATATTCCAGCTCCAAATATGATCCCAATTGGAGCCATTAGGAGTAAGATCCAACCATGTAAGTCTCAATTCCAATGCTTGAGCTTTTTTAATATTACTTGAGCTTAGAAAGGTGAATCTTTTTAGTCTTGAGATTTTTTTTGGAAGATGTTTTAAAGGCCGCAATGAAGATCAAATCCTCGGATGGGATATCTCAACAACAGAGGTAATAGCTCAAGGCCATAGGTGATTTTTTTGAGGACTAATAGAACCTATTATCCAAGAATGGAGAACAAAATACATAGCTTCACTAGTATAGTGTATTCTTGATTTTTTACATGTGTAGTAAAATTGAGCTCCTCTTGGAACTCGTCGCTAGAGAGGGAGGTGATGTTAGGAATATATACTTTGGAAGTTCACAAAATCTTTTAGGATATTCTAGAAGCTTCTTGAGTTAGTGAAAGTCGGTTGAGAAGCTTCTTAATTGGTGAAAATTGATCAAGAAGCTTCTCAATTAAAGGAAGGAGCTCAAGAAGCTACTTAATTGGTAGAAGCTGCTTGAGAAGCTTCTTGGTCTGATGATAGCCACTCAGGAAGCGTCTTAGACAAGAATATATATAGAAGTTGAGACTGAAGGATTCTTCAGTCTCAACAACGCATCTCTTAGAGTTCTAACTCACCTTTCTTGGTGTTGTTCATATACTCATTTGTTTAATCCAATTTCTTATTGGTTTCTTCTAGAAACCTTGTCTTAATCCTAATCTTTGATTCTGTATTCTTGTGTCCTTGACACTTAGTCTACTTAGTAAGGTACTTGGTTGCTACAATTATATGCTTCATTCTACTAATAGAATTAGGATAAACTTCTCTAATATAATCTATTTTCTATTTTTCAAATGGGATTAAAAGGACACATGGAGAGGTAAGCTCATTTGGAGGTCATTTCTAGTATATCTTTGACATACATCACATGTGTGAGGGTAAATTTTCACCCCTCAACCCAAGTTATAAGATGGCCTCACTTAAGAGTTGTTTGTAATTGGTGGTGTGAAATAAAGGAAGCAAATATTAAGTATAATAAGAATAACAACCACAAAATAAGGAAAATAAGGATATCAAACAAGCCTACAATTCAAAACTACATTATAGTCTATTCGCTATATTTTCACCTAATAAAAAATAAAAGTAAAAAAATAAAAAATTATATTTTTATATAGATAAATTTTTTTATCTTTCTAATGGTATAAAAAATATATAAATTTGAGTTACTATGAATAAGGTATAATAGTCCAAAGATAGAAGATAAATAATAAAAAAATTAAGTGAAAATTTTTTACTTCAAAGATAACTTACTTAAGAGATTATGAGTTTGAATCTCACCAAGGCTCACAAGTAGTGTATAAGGGTGTCCTAGAGGGGCCACGAGGCCTTAGTCTTATCCTCCTACCTACATCCAAGGTGCCACAATCCATATGGGACTTGTACACCTCCTTTCTTACAAAGACTACAGTAGCTGTTAGTCCTCCTATTTTCTACTAGTAAAACTTATTTTTTTATAATTTTGACTTTATTATGGTTTTCAAAAATATCCAATTAGCCTAGGAACCTTGTATGGCCTTCAAATCTTATTCCAATTCTTCATAATAGATCCCTAGGTGGTAAAATTCATTTTTACCAAAGTCTTCAAAATTGTTCTAAAAATTCCTAAAAAATTCTAAATAAATTTTAAATAAATTTTAAAAAATCCTATAATGTTTTTTAAGTGAAAATATCAATTTAAAATAATTTTATTCTACCTTGGTAATTTTTTATAATAATAAAATCAGTTTAAATCAACTAAAAATTTTATTTATTATATAAATAATTAAAAAGACATGAGATTTCTTTCTCATGCTTCTTCTACTTATTAAGTAATATTTATATATATTTTATAAGTGGTATATAAAGATAGAAGATCAATATAGATATTGATCTCAATAATTAAATATTAATTCTATAATTAAAAAAAATATTAAATTAACTAAGATAATTGCCTCCAAGACTTACTAGGATCCTATTTCTTTCTCACTAATACTATTTTCCTTCATTTAGCATCATCTAAACACACCTTTACTTTACAATTGTAGTTTTGGCACTCTAAATGCATTCTTTAATCCTAAAACAACTAATGAGTCAATTTGATGACTTATAACATATTTTAATATAATTGTGGATATCTTGAAATAAAGTAGGCTAATAGTAGTATTTTCTAAAGATCTTCTGTCCTATCAATGTTTCCAAAAAATGGCCCTCACATATACTATCATGGCATGCTAATAAAATGGTAGGAATTTTTTTCTCCATCATACATCTTCTTAACATCCTATCTATTCCGCTTCAATATAATTTGCCTCCAATTATAACAAAATATCTATTATTAATTCGGACCTTTCAACATTCTAATTTAGATAAATAAAAAGGTAAGGTTTTGTCATAGACACAGAATATAGACTAGAAATCTAAACAAGAAATTCAAGAAGAATTGGCAAGAATTAGGTTAATCAGATGAGTACAAGAATAACACCAAAGAAGTGAGCTAGAGTTCCAAGAGATATATTGTCAAGACTAAAGAATTCTTTAGCCTTGACTCTAATATATATACCTATTCAGAAAGCTTCTTGATCAACTTCCAACAATTAGGAAGTTCATTAGTTGTTTTAGGATTAACTAGCTTAAGTTGCTTCTCAATTAGGAAGCAAGCAACTTCTCAAGCAACTTTCACCAACTAAGAAGCTTCTCAAGTAACTTCTATCAACTAGGAAGATGCTAGAAGATTCTGGAAGGTTCTAGAGAGTTCTAAGTACTTTTTAGAATATTCTAGAAGGTTCTAATAAGCATGTCCTTGACATCATTCCCTCTTCTAGCTTCGAGGTCTCCGAGAAGCCCATTTGAAATGTATGCTCACAAAAGCAGGAAATCAAAGATTTGGCGCATAGTCTCTACAATATATTCCAGTTGTCATTCACAAGGCAGATGATTCATGGATCCTTGTAGCCACCTGTAATGACCAACATCTTCCACTTGAGACCATGCCTGAACTTTTGTATCTTCATTATGGAAGCAGCCTAAAAATATTATTTTACTATTACCTTCATGAGTTGCTTCAACTTCAAAGACAATCACGAGTGACCTGCTACTTGATATTCTTTGATATCTTTTTTGTTCTTCTAATTCTTCATCTCGAAGTCAACGCCATGAGCTACTTGGTTGAGATGGCATCACTAGTGCAATATCCTCATTCTCACTAGCCATATCTAAATACACTTTGACATTAGATATCTTGATACAACAAAAATGTAAAATGCAACAAACTATATTTTGATAAGACTTGGATCCTCTTTATAAATATTCTTTTGAAGAACGCTTCATCTTCACGTTTCGTCAATGGCCAACTTTTGATTTATCAAGGTATCGTCAATAAAATTCTTGTATCTTTTGCAATATATTTGTTACATTTTCTGCTAGCTTTCAATTCCATTCATTTACATCATAGCCACACCAGTGAATTAAATACTCCAACTTTCCTCGTCTCCATTGTCGTAGTAGAGAGAATCTGCATCAACAAACGCGTTGGGCTTCTGGCTGCCATTAATTACTCAATCAAGATCCAAGTATAACAAACCTCCCGAATTTATATAAAATATTTCTTCATAGGGCTATTACATCCAATACATAAGTTTTATTTCCTCAAAACATTCAAAATATAACAAATACTCTAAAACCCTCATTTCCCCGTAAGAAGGGAATTTTTTCCAAACTTCAACAATACATAACTTTTAATGTAATTGTCCAAATCTATTCTAAATTTATATCAAGTACTGATATATTCTTCACAACTACCACCACAAATTTCAACCATTGATTCATTACCAATCTTTAGATATCGCCAAAATCTTAGTAGTAGCTTCAAATCCTTGTTTATAAATACCTATGTACTAAATTCTTTATATCTCATAATCTAAAAGTCCAAATACTATAAAACTTTGATGTATAGCTTTTTATTATAATAATACATCTTTTTGAAAAGCTTGAGATAAAAATTCATCTAGAAACTCAAGATATGGTAAATCCCATCACTATCAATAAAACAGCCTACTTATTGCCTTGGAATTAAATCTATTATCTTTGACTCCCAATATCACCTTCATCAGAACTCTAAATGTAATAATTCTTCTATATGAGGTATAGAGCTTGAAATCACCTCTCTAGCCACACCTCTTGATCTCCAAAAGCTCCAGTAAAACTCCTCCAATCTCCAAAAGAATTATAGTAGATATAATTTGTATACCTTAATTTCAAGTGCCTACTCCTCCTTCATAAAAACTCCAAATCCCTCAATTTTTACACCAAAATTGTAGTCCAAAAAATAAGCTTTCTAATCCTAGTCTCCAATTTTTTAATGTCTTCCTTGAAATTACCAAAACCCTTATTAAGGTTGCAGGCAGCCTCCTCAAAGCCCATTGGGCATGGTATTCGACCAATAGGGATGAAGTTCTCCATTCCTTGCCTTCATCCAACCATGCCTTGATTTCACCCCTTCCAATTAGCCTCCTACTAGCTTAAATTTTCATCCTTAGGCTCCCACCTTCTCTCAAGACTTCATATTAAATATTTAGGTTCTATATAATTTAAAAGCCATAATTAAATTAAGTAAAAATCTAAAATAAATTTTCTTACACCAACTCCCTTTAATTTACTTTATTAACCATTCTAATACATATCTAAACTTATAAACATATTATGTATTTTGAGTGGATTTTACACATTATAAGCAATTACAATATAATACTGTCGTAAATCAAGGACTTGTTCCACCTCATATTCCACATGGTCCTCAATTTCAATACAAGGTGGTGGTAGTTATATCCGTCCTGGTAAAGTTGATTTGCTATAAGCTTCTAAAAGAAAAACATGAAAGATTGGATGTACCTTCATGGATGTGGGTAGTTTCAGTCGATAAGCCATTGGATTGATTTGCTCCTTAATGGAGAATGGTTCCAACTTCCTATAATCCAACTTGTCGCAAGATCAAGTGATCTTGATGTTTTGTCACAAGAGCCAAACCTTATCTCCAATTTAAAAAGCAGGAGAATCCTTTTGAAATTTGTCTACAGAAGCTTTGTATGAGTCTTAAGCTACATGTAAAAGGTGGTCTGGATCTCCATTAAATGCTTTGCAAGATCTTCAACTGTTGGATTTTTATCTTTGGATTTATTCAATAAATCAAGTTTTGGATGATATCCATAATTTGCAAAGAAAGGTGTTTGTTGGATTGAAGCATGGACCAAATTGTTGTATACAAACTCCGTCAATGGTAGATATGTAGTCCAATTGTCTTATTGATAGTTGATCGCACATCATAGATATTGCTCCAAGATATGGTTGACTCGCTCTGTTTGACCATCGATTTGAGGATAGAAGGTAAAAGAGAGTTTGATATCTATCCTTAGTATGTTAAAAAGTGACCTCCAAAACTTTGATATAAATTGAGACCCTTGATCCAAAATAATGTCATCCAATAAACCATGATATTGATATATATTGTCAATAAACAATCTTGTTGTTTTTTCACCAGAAGTTATCTTTCTGCATGGAATAAAATGTGCCATCTTTGTAATCCAATCAAATGTTGCAGAAGGTGAAAAATCTCTGACGAAGTCCATAGATACTAAAGACCACAATTGCTTTGGAATTAGCAGAGGTTGTAAAAGCGTGTAAGGGTGATGTCAAGGATTCTTTGATCTTGAACAAAGGTCACATGATAACACAAAGTTCTTCACTATCTTCCACATTTGAAGCCACCAAAAGTCTCAAGAAATAAGCTCCATTGTTTTGTTGAATCCGAAGTGACCTACGGCTGGAAAGTCATGTCCAGATTGAAAAATATGAAGTTGAATTGGTCCTTCCAGAATGTATAATTGATCTTCAAAACATAATAATCCGTTGTCGTATGACGTGGTCTTCTATTTGGAAATACACTGGATACCTGGCTGTGGAGAGTTTATTTAAAACTTGATGGCAAAAATCCAACAGGTGATTTGTCCTTAATAAAAAGGACAAATAATACAATAATCTCACAAAAGAGAAGTTATATATATAAACCATCTTGTACTCAAGTAAGTTTGTACAAAAAGGATTCAAATTTCCACAAAAATCCTTCAAAACTTTATTCACCTACAAGGACTTATTTCTTACTAAACTTTAGAGTCTAATAACACTTGATTCATCTATTCAATTTCTATAAAATTAAAATCAAAGTGTAGATAATCCTCTTAAATTTCATCATAAGAAACAATCGACTATAAATTCATTTCCAATCATCTGATATCTCAAAACCCCTAGCAGGTGCTTAAAACCTTAGCTCAAAGACACCTTAGCACTATTTTCCTTATATCTCACAAATCTAAAAATCTAATGCCACAAAATTTTTGCACATAGTCTTGTGACATAAATATATACACTTTTAAAAATTTTGAGCCAAAAATCTATCAAATTTCATAAGATATAGCTCAAAATGTAACCACTATGTAAGCGGGTCACTTACTGCCCTTAAGTTTGTAAGCACTGACTTCAACTCCTAATATCTCCTTCATCCTAGCTTGGATTTTATCAAGATATATGTAAAAAGTGTGGCCGTAAAAGTGCTCTCTTCAACCCCTATTGCCGATCCTTGATTGATGTCTGTATGCGCAAGTTATATCCAAAAGAGTAACAATAGGTCCAAAATCAACACCTTAATTTTGAGAGCCTATAACTTCTTCATAAAAAGTGCAAATCACACAAAATTTGCACCTAAACTAGATTCAAAAACCTAAACCTTATGATCTTAGCCATTGATGTTTGGCTCTCTCGAAAAACAAACCCTAACTCCTAATAAACCCTCGGGCAGCCTCCTTGAAGCCCATTGGGTATGATTTTTGGCCAATTAAAATAGAGATTTCTATCATTCACCTCTTTTCATCCACATTGATGGCCAAACTATCCTTTTTACATTAAAAATCCTTTTCTAATCCTTCTTCTTATAAGATTTACATACTTTGTGGTTTAAGCACCAAATAAAAGAAATAAACTAAGATTTTAAGAATCATCAATGTCTAACAAAGGTGACTTAAGATATACAAAAGTTACTATCAATATAAAATCAACCTTTAAAGTCACTACTAAAAAAAATAAGATTGTATAAATCTTAATAATAATCCTTTTAATAGATATTTTTTAAACTAGCAATCTAATCACATCTTATAATCAATAAAAGTCCACTAATATGGCTTTCTTTTAGCTATGTAATAAATTATATATTAAATATACATATATAATTTTTTTACATAGTAGCCAAATCACAACACGACACTGTCTTCAATCTTGAACTTGTCTTTGTCAAAGCATTGCTTCACATGTAAGACTAATGAGTCCACAGTTGATGCTCGATGGACTTGTTTTAAAAAATCAGCATCAATTGGCATGATCATGGAGGTGGTGTGGAGGCAAAACCATTCTGGTTGTAGCAAAATTATACATTGTTGATCAAATGTTGTATTTCCAGCCTTGGGTGCTAGATATGATCTCCTCGATAACGCATCCGATAGTCCTTGTTGCCTTTCTAGCCAATATGTAATGATGAAGTCAAATCGAAATAATATCGAATGAAGTTCTTCGTAAGATTCTCTTTAATGTAATCTTTCAATGCTGAACATTGGTCTTGTGATAAATTATAGATTGGGCCAAATGGTGGTTGTGCTCCCTCTTGGAGATCTATAGCACAATCATACGATCAATGCTCTAGTAGCATGTTAGCATTCTTCTTCTCAAAGATATCCTTGAATTCTTCATACTGCTCCGGAATAACCAAAGTTGGAGTTGCATCTTTTCGAGCTGGTGTTGTGAAGATGACAAGAGGTGTATTATGGTTGGCTTCCTTCATGATGGCCCTCGCACCTATGAACAAAGGTTTGTTTCTAGACATTATCTTGGCAGGTTCTACCTTTAAGGGTTTTGTTGGAAATGTCACTTTTCACAACCTCCAATCTATCAATGGATTATATTTATCAAGCTAGGATAGCTCCAAAATGATTGGACATGAAGGAATCTTGATAATATTAAATACAATGTTACTTTCATGATTTTCAAGACATACCTTCAATGGTTTAGTTTCATAAGTAACATCACCAAAAGACAAAGGTTGGCCATCTATGACTTCTACATGGATAGGCTTTGGTTTCTTCACAAGAGAAAATTTTTGAAGCTTGGCAAATTCTTCATCTAAAAAGCATGCAAATGCTCTTGAATCTAATAGAGCATTGATTTCCAATTTTTGAAAATCAAAAAATAAAAGTATCATAAAACAATGAGAAGGTTGAATTGAGAGAAAGGGACCTTGATTAATTTGGGGTGTTGAGATGTCCAGCCGCACAGTCCCTATTGTGACTGGGCGTCCTTATTTTCCTACACACTTGTACTCTTGAGTCTTGTTCTTTGAGGCTTCTGTTTTCTAGAACAATTTTCGGCTTTATGGCCTACCTCTCCACAATATAAGCACAAATTTTGCTCAAATCGTCGCTTCTTTTTTTTAATTATGAGGGACTTGAAATGTATCATATTATTTTGCATGTCTTCTATTTTAGATTGAACTTCCATGCTCTTGATAGGAATAGCCGAATAAAATTGGTTTCCTCATGGATATCGTGTAGCTCTAGAATAATGGTCTTGACGTTGTTAAAAAAATCAATTGTCACACTTGGCTGATTGTTTCATTGAGTATTTTAGGATTGATTAGAGATAGCAATAAATCCTTCATGTCATCTCTGAGTCTCCAATAAAATTGATTCACCAACGATTCTTCTCTCTAATTGATATTAAAAGCAAGTTGTCTGAAGTTGGATGCTTAAACAGATGTAGAGCGTGATCCTTGATGCAGAGAACAAATCTTGGTGGTTGTCCACTAAGCCTTATCATGCTCTCCAAATGCCTCTTCAAATACTTCTAAAAAGGTTTCAAAATTATTTAAGATAGAAGATCTTTTATCAAATAAGGGGGCAAATTAAGACAAAGCTTGTCCAATATGCAATGTCCCCACTAATCCAACTTGAGATTCCTCAGTTGAATAGCGTTCCAGTTGTAAGAATGTTATCAATCAAACTTGGTTTATAAAACCACAAAATTTTGATCGAGTACCATCAAACTTCTCTGGGAGAGTGACTCGAGGCTCTTTGTATTGCGGTGTAATCAAATTCTCATATTGAGATGTAGATGGCAATATTTCACTAACTAAAGGTGGTTGTATTGTAGTCTGAGTCACTTCTATTCTTGTAGCTCCAACGTGCTTAGCAAAATTTCCTTCAATTTCAGCAGTTCTAACAACTAGAGCGTTAAATGCATTGATGATCATATTTAACTTTGACTCCGAAGATTCTACCATGTTAAAATCTTCTCTACCAGCCATGCTAAGTAAAGAAGAAGGAATCAATACCAGTCTAAGGTAGGATAATCTGCAACTCTTAAAATACTTAAGTATTTCGAAGGAGAGAGATAGTCCACTCTCTACCTCAAAGAACTAAGCTTGGATATTAATAGAAGGGCAATCTTGACAAATTATCATGGATGTAGAATATAGAGTAGAAGTCTAAAGAAGAAGTTCAATAAGAACTGGCAAGAATTAGGTTAATCAAATGAATACAAGAATAACACCAGAGAGGTGAGCTAGAATTCCAAGAGATGTATTGTCAAGACTAAAGAACTCTTCAGCCTCGACTCCAATATATACATCTATTCAAGAAGCTTCTTGATCAACTTCTAGCGATTAGGAAGCTTCTCAAGCAGCTTTTCAAACAACTTCCACCAACTAGGAAGATACTAGAAGGTTTTGGAAGATTCTAGAGAGTTCTAAATATCTTTTAGAATGTTCTAAAAGGTTCTAACAAATATGTCTTTGATAGATTTGGATGGTTAAAAGTTTGGTAATCAATTCATGCCTAGCGGGGGTAGTTGAAATAACAAATAGAATTTTATTTATTAAGGTATCATCAATTGGAGCTTTGCCCATGTGTTTTGATAACCTAGATAAGTGATTGACTTGCATGTGTATCTTTCTTGGATTATATTCTATCGTATAATCAATTTCTTCTAATAGAAGCACCTACCTAACCAGTCTATCATTCAATTCCACCTTATTGACAAGATATTTGATTGCCATGTAATCTGCAAAAAATACTATTGGATTTAAAAGGAGGTAGTATCTTAATTTTTTGATGGAAGAAACCATGGCAAGACATTTCTATTCTGTGGTAGTGTAATTTCTCTCTATAGGATTTAATTGTCTAATTGCAAAGGCTATAGGATAGTCCTTACCTTCTTCTCCATTTGCTTGATATAAGATACTTCCTACTACCATGAACAAAGTATCACAAAGCATATAGAAAGGTAATGAACAAATTGGTGGTCTTAAAATAGGATATGTGCTAAACTTTGCTTTAAGAATGTCAAATGCTTCTTGGTATTTTTCACTACATTCAAACTTCACATCTTTTTATTGAAGTCTAGTAATAGGCATGGAAATGGTATCATAGTCATGTATCACTTTCTGATACCATCCAATATGTCCCAAGGTTCTTTGTACCTCCTTGATTGTTGAAAGAGATTTTAATTCCATAATAACCTTGACTTTCTCTACATCTGGTTCTCTACCATTTTTTGAGATTACATATCCAAGTAGGACTCCTCTTTTAATTATTAAGAATATTTTATAAAGGTTTAAAGTAATCCTAGCTCTTCTACACCTTTGACGACAAGACTTTATACAATCATGATGTATTATCTTAGAAGACTGGGTGCTAAAATCATCAATAAATATTGTCATTGATTCATGTAGCAAGTTTAAGAAGGTATATGACATTATCTTTTGAAATGCCGAAGAAGCATTGCAAAGTCTAAAAGGCATAATTACATAGATGAAGGTGCCTCAAGATGTAATAAAGGCTATTTTGTGGTGATCCTCTAGAGCTATAGAAATCTAATTGTAACTTGAATATCCATCCATATATATATATATATATATAATTCATATCCAGCCACTTCTTCTAGCATGGTATTTATAAATGGGAGAAGAAAGTGATTTTTTTGGATATACTTGTTAAGTTTCTATAATCTATGCACACTTGAAGTTTTCCATTTTTCTTCTTAACTAATACCATTGATAAAATCCAATCTGTAATTTCTATAAGATTGAATAAATCTAATTTGGAAGAATTTTTTTAGTTTAGCTTTGAGAAGTAGTTGTAAATTAAGATTCATTTTTTTTTTTTTTTAATGAGAATTGAATTAAAAATAAGTAGAATATAATATTGAGCTACTTCTGGAGGTATGCTCTTGACGTCTTTGTAAGATCAAGCAAATATATCTCTATATTCCATAATTAATAGCTTATAACTTAAAAATTCATTGTCTATCAACTAAACTCTAACTTTGATTAGTTTTGAATCTTCGTTCTCTAAAGAAACATCCATCAACTTGTAATCAAGGTCATATACATGAGATTGCTTTGTAGATCTTTTATACCAATCATTTGATACTTATGGATCTTCTATACCAATCATTTGATATTTATGGATAGTTCATCACATCATTTCTAGCTCTAAGATCATTGAAAGTTTGTTTAAATTGTAAAGCTGGAGCAAGGTTACTTTCTTCTATTAATTTGTCCAACTCATGAACTTGATTGCCATCAAAGTTTACTCCAAAGGCATCTTCATACTTAATGTTATCTACTAGGATTGCTAAATCCACTTCTTCTTCATGATTTGGCCAAGTGGCAAAATCGTCTATGAAGTTAACACTTATAATTTTATCTCCACTTGAAATAGGATAATTTTTCAACCACTAAGTGAACTCTCCATTATTTTCTCAATCATATAGTCTAAGGCCCATACATCCTAATTGAATTGATTGGACCATACTTGAGTGAACTCCCTTGCTTGCTACCAAATCAATAAATCTAACCTTCTTTTTGAAATCTTTTTGTGGTTAGGAATTTAAAATCTCATTTTCTGAAGAGTGAGATGAGATTTTGGCTGAAGACAATCCTTAAGATTGAATAACGATTTTAGTCAAGTTTTCTAATGATCCATAGATGATATGGAGTTTTTTACCTCTCCAATCAATTTTTGCAGTGGCTATCCTTAATCAAGGTCTACCTAAAAGTAATAAATATGAATTTTTGTTAAGATGCATATGAATCATATGAAAAGTGTGAGAATATTTTTCACCTCCCGTCATCAATCTACAACCATTAATTTGTTCCACAGATATATCTTGGCTTTAATTAGCCATATTAATCACAAATAGAGAAGGATCAATAATATTAAGTCTTAATTTTTCTAATTTGTTCACTATATTTTCATCTAATAAAAAATAAAAGTAAAAAGTAAAAATTATATTTTTATTTAGATAAATTTTTATCTTTCTAATGGTATAAAAAAACATGTAAATCTGAATTATTATGAATAAGTTATGATAATCCAAAGATAAAAAGTAAATAATAGAAAAATTAAGTAGAATTTTTTTACCTCAAAAATAACTTGCTTAAGAGATCATGAGTTTGAACCTCACCAAGGCTCACAAGTAGTGTATAAGGGTGTCTTAGAGGGGCCACAATGCCTTAGTCTTATCCTCCTACCTACATCCAAGGTGCCACAACCCATATGGGACATGTACACCTCCCTTCTGTAAGGACTAGACTAACTGCTGGTCCTCCTATTTTCTACTAGTAAAACTCATTATTTTATAATTTTGACTTCCCCATGGTGTTCAAAAATACCCAATTAGCCTAGAAACCTTGTATGGCTTTCAAATCTTACTCCAATTCTTCATAATGGCTCCCAAGGTGGTAAAACTCATATTTATCAAAATATTCAAAATTATTCTAAAAATTCCTTAAAAATTCTAAATAAATTTTAAATAAATTATAAAAATTCCAATAATACTTTTTAAGTAATAATTTCAATTTCGTACTATTTTATTCTACCTTGGTGATTTTTTATAATAATAAAATTAATTTAAATCAACTAAAAATCTTATTTTTTACATAAATAATTTAAAAGACATGAGATTTCTTTCTCATGCTTCTTCTACTTATTAAGTAATTTTTATTTATATTTTATAAGTGGTATATAAAGATAGAAGGCCAATATAGATATTGATCTCATTAACTAACTATTAATTCTATAATTAAAGAAAATACTAAATCAACTAAGATAATTACCTCGAAGACTTACTAGGATCCTATTTCTTTCTCATTAATACTATTTTTCTTCATTTAGCATCATCTAAATATATCTTCACTTTAAAATTATAATTTTGGCACTCTAAATATATTCTTTTATCTTAAAATAATTAATAAATTAATTTAATGATTCACAACCTGATCCTTACTTTTAAGTTGAATTAAAGGATTAAATTTAAGGTCGCAAATTTTAGGTCCTTCCCACTCTTTTTTAGAAGAAAATTTCTTTGTCTCAATATTTTCTTTCAAGGTCCTTGAAAATTTATTTGAATTAGATTCAAGGACTTGAGATAATTCTTTAGAATCTCTAACATTAGCCATTATTTTTTTTGTGGCTTTGTTTAAATCTGAAAAATGAAGAGAATCTTTACAACTATTCTCTCTATCAATTGAAGTAGGAGGAAAAGGACTAGAATATCTAGACCTTATCATAATTGCCAAGGTTGGCATAATAGAGGGTGTTTGCATCTTAGATTGGAACAATTCATGCATAATCAAGTTTGACTCAAGAAATACATGCTGGATTATTACAAAGGAGGTAGAAGCTTATTTTCCAATCATTCCATCATTGGTTTGGTTTACAATTCTTATATCTTGAGAGCCTTAACCCTCATATTGTTGGCCATGTTGAGAGTATCGTGTAGAGGAATATATCCTTATTTAGTATTTAAATTTGAGGAAGGATGTTTGTTTTGATGATTATTAGAATTTAATTCTAACGGATTGAATATAAACATGTCTTGTAATATTGTAGGTATATCTTGTTTGTCCAACCATTGAACTTTAATTCCTCTAAACTTTGAAATAGAACTTTTAAGAAATTTTTATAAATTTTCTATAGGTGGAATTAATTTAGGTTGGCTAGATCTAATAGAACAATGCATCTAGCATGACTATGGACATAATATTCACCTAGACTCATAATTTTAATATAACAATTCTTAAAAAAATAATTTAAAAAGTTTTGGCCATCCACCTGTAATTCCCTTAAAATATCTTTTAACATAGAAGTGAAACAAAATAAAAATAAGTAAAGAAAAAATGATTGCTTGAATATAACTTCAAAGAATATTTTTTCCAACTTTACTTACTATATGGTACAATCTTGTATAGGAGTGATCATAATCAACAATAATATAAAAAAAAATTCTATATTAAGATAATAATAAGTCCAATATTATATTATAATTACTTATAATATATAAAATCCAATCAAAATATATAATATGTTTATAGATTTTAATATGTGTTAGAATGGTTAGATAAGTAAATTAAAGGAAGTTGGTATAAAAAAATTTATTTTAGATTTTTATTTAATTTGATTATGGCATTTAAATTATATAAGACCTAAATGATTAGTATAAAGCCTTGAAAGACTATTGGGATACAAAGAAGAAGAATTAAACTACTAAGAGGCTTATTTGGAAGGATGAAGATAAATTGTGGATGAATGAAGGAAAGGTGTGAAGTTCTTTATTCTTATTGGTCAATGGTCATGCCCAATAGGCTTTGAGGAAGCTTTCTGTGACAAGAACAAGGGTTTTGGCAACTTCAAAGAAGACATTTGAAAATCAAAGACTAGGATTAGAAAGTTTGTTTTTTATATTATAATTTTGGTATAAAAATCAAGAGATTTGAAATTTTTATGAGAGAAGAGTAGATGCTTGAAATTAAGGTATACAAATAGTACCTATTGTCACTCTTTTGAGCATTCAAGGAATTGTACAAGAGCTTTTAGAGATTGGGAGGTGCAATTAGAGAGGTGGTTTAATGATCTACATTTGATGTGGAAGAATTATTATATTTGGAGTTTTGAAGAAAGAGATATTATAAGTTAAAGACAATAGAGCAAATTCTAAGGTAGTAAGTAGACCATTTTGTTGATAGTGATGGTTTTTGCCATATCTTGAGCTTTTGAATGAATTTTTGTCTAAGAATTTTTAAGAAGGTATATTATTATGTTGAAAGATATAAGTTAAAATTTCATAGCATTTGGAATTTTAGTTTGTGAGATATGAATAATTTAATACATAAGTATTTATAAATAAGGATTTGAAGCTATTATTAGAATTTTGATGATATCTAAAAATTGATAAAGAATCAATAGTTGAAATTTGTAGTAATAATTGTTAAAAATAAATCAATACTTTATGTAAATTTTGAGTAGATTTGGATTATTGGATTAAAAGTTATGGATTATTAAAATTTAAAAAAATTCCCTTTTTATGGGTGAATGAGGGTTTTAGAGCATTTTGTTATATTTTGAGTGTTTTGAGGAAATAAGACTTATATATTAGGTGTAATAGCTCTATAAAGAAGTCTTTTATATAAATTTGGGAGTTTTTTTTATTTTGAATCTTAGTTGAGTAATTAGTAGCAGCTAGAAGCTCCGTGCTTTTTTAAGGCAAATTCTCTCTACTACGACACCAAGCTTTTTTTTTTTTTTTTTAATTTCTTCACACAAATATTTTTAAAAAATTGTCCACTGCAATGGTTAATAACAAAGATTATATTACAAAAAAGATTCTTTGCAATCAATTCACACCACCTTGAAGAAGAACTTATCTTGTCGCATCTTCAATCAACCTAATATTTATTAACGAAGGCCAATAAATATGTAATGCTCTCTTAATTGATCCAAGCTAAACGTTCTAATAGAGATTAAGATTTAAAACTAACAGATTAAAGATTCTATTTATCTCCTACATCCATGTGTACGAGAGAGATTGGAGACTTATTTCTCTAGTTTCTTTCTTCCAGATTCTACCCTCCAATTCCTAATTTCCACTCCATGTTTTTATGCATATCTACTAAATTTTAAAAAATTGAAATAAATTGATAAGAGCCAAGGAACTTACTTGAAACTTAGCTTCTTAATTCCACTTTTTATCTTGTGTCCCTTATTTCTCAATCCACAATCTATATTAATTTAATAAAATAAAAACTCAACCAAATTACTTAATTGAAGGCTTATCTTAAAAGTATGGTATCTTGAATGATTGCTCTTCTCTTCTTCTTCTTCTTGTGTTATAAGTGGAATAACTTATCTAATCTACTATTAGAAAACCTTTTCTATCTTATACTTGTAAAGAAAAGAAGTATGATAGATGGAAAAGATGATTAAATCTCTCTATTACTAGAAAAAGATTGCTTACAAGAAGATTTATAAAGATAAAGTAAAAGATTGATTATTTGAATAACCAATCCTTTGTCCCTTATGAAAAGATGGAATATGAGGGGTGGAGAGGATGATTAAATCTCTCAACTACTAGAGATGGATCCTCAATAAGAAATTTACAAGGAAGATAGTAATGAAACCTTTGAAGATGAGCTCTACCTCTCAATTGTATTTTACCTAAGGTAACAATCCTTTTCTACTTCAAAAATTGCCACAAATTGAATATTATTAAAAATTCAATAAGAATTATATCACTCCAAGTTCATCCTTCAAGAATTTTAATGTTGAAGAATAGAATTGAAATGCTCACTCAAAAAGTCTATATAAAAGATCAATTACCATTAACTCACTCTACATTCACCCACACAATTAGAAGCACTGGCTCTCGGCAAACATACCAAAATGTGAGGATAAAATTCACCCCTTAATCCAAGTTACAAGATGGCCTCATTTAAGAATTGCTTGTAATTGGTAGTATGAAATAAAAGAAGCAAATAGCAAGAATAATAAGAAAAACAACCACAGAACAAGTGAAGTAAATGATATCAAGCAAGTACACAATTTAAAACTAGGTCACAATCTGTTCACTATATTTTCACTTAATAAAAAATAAAAGTAAAAAATAAAAATTATATTTTGAATAAATAATTTTTTATCTTTTTAATAATATAAAAAATATATAAATTTGAGATACTATGAGTAATAATAGTCTAAAAATAAATAATAAATAATAAAAAAGTTAAATGGAAATTTTTTATCTCAAAGATAATTTAAGAGATCATGAATTTGAACCTCACCAAGGCTCACAAGTAGTGTATAAGGGTGTCCTAGAGAGGCCATGAGGCCTTAGTCTTATCCTCCTACCTACATCCAAGGTGCCACAACCCATATGGGACTTGTACACCTCCCTTCCTACAAAGATTACACTAGCTATTGGTCCTCCTATTTTCTACTAGTAAAACTTATTTTTTTATATTTTTGATTTAACCATGGTGTTCAAAAATATCCAATTAATCTAGGAATCTTGTATGGCCTTCAAATCTTATTCCATTTCTTCATAATGGCTCCCAAGGTGGTAAAACTCATTTTTACCAAAGTCTTCAAAATTATTCTAAAAATTCCTAAAAAATTCTAAATAAATTCTAAATAAATTTTGAAAATCTCTATAATATTTTTGAGATAATAAAGTCAATTAAGACTATTTTATTCTATCTTAATAATTTTTTTTAATAATAAAATCAATTTAAATCAACTAAAAATCCTATTTTTTATATAAATAAATAAAAAGATACGAGGTTTTTTTTTTTCATGCTTCTTCTACCTACTAATGAAAATTTATCTATTTTTAATAAATAGTACATAGAAATAGAAGGGCAATATAGACATTGGTCTTAATAACTAAATATTAATTTTTATAATTAAAAGAAAATACTAAATCAACTAAAATAATTTCTTTTAAGACTTACTAAAATAATTCCTTTTAAGACTTTTAAAATTAAAAAGTTTTATTAAAATATGTCATTTTAAAGAAAAAAAAGAATCTAATCTTGATAAAGTAGAGGTTATTATAAATCTACCATCTCCAAATAAAATAAAAGAAATTCAAAAGATTTAAGACACATGGATTGGTATTAAGACTTGATTAAGTCATATTCTATCTATATTGTATAATTGACTAACTTGTTGATGAAGATCATCAAATTTGAATGGACTTTTGAATGTCCAATTGGTTTTGATAGAATTAAAAATAATTTTTTTTTCTATCCTTGTCTTTTACCATCCAATTGAAATCAACCTTTGTATATCTATTATAATGCCTCTAAATTGGCAGCAGATAGTGCCTTATATCAACCAAATGATAAGAGTGTAATCTATCCTATAATCTTTATTAGTAAACAATTGACAAGTGCTAAATACAATTATATAACCATAGAAAGAAAATATTTAACTATTGGTCTTTAGTATCAAAACTTTTTGCAATTATCTTTTAATAAACAAAGTTATTTTTTTTGTGGATTATGTAGCTTTTAGATATATAAAAAACAAATTAGATTTAAGTGGTAGATATAAATGATGATAAGGTAGATGTTGCTTTTAACAAAGTTTGATTATAAGGTGCAATATAAATTTAAAAAATATAAATCTTTATAACTTATTTATAATAATTTAAAATCACATATTTTTTATATCATTAGAAAGATTAAAAAAATTATTATTATAAATATCTACTTTTTATTTTGATCTTTTATTTTTTATCAAATAAAAATCCAATGAACAAACTATGACAAGCTTTTAGAATATATATTTGTTTGATTGATACTCTTTCACTTGTTTTATCCTTCTTTGTCTTTTATTTCTTATTGATTGTACTTCTCACTTTATACCACCAATTACAAGTAATTCTTAATTAAGGCCATCTTGAAAATTAGATTGAGAAATAACTTTTTTCTTTATAGATGGTTTATTAATATTTGGACTAAATACAATAGTGAATTTTTATAATTTTCAATTAATATTATAATTATATAATTTAAACCAAAAATGACCAAATACCGCTAGTTTTAAAAGACATTAAAAAATATTGAAGATAATATTAGATATTTGATCTCTTAATGCCACTTTCAACAACTTAATCTCTTCTTTAATATTTCTAAATATATTGATTGTCTATCAATAACCTCTATTAAAATTGACTTGATTTTTTTTAATTATATTAATTTTTTTTACAATTCAAAGTTTTTATCTATAAAATATATTGAGATTTTAGTTTCTAAAAGTAATTAAATTAAAAATTAATATTTAAATTTATTAATAATTATAAAAAACTTAAAATAATGTATAGGGTTTTTTAGTAGCATGAGACTTGTATTTGATTGTTGAAGTGTAGAATTGTCTAAATACAATGTTAGTATTGTAATTGCACATCTTTGCTTTTCAATTTTTTCATATTTAAGTTTATGTTCTATGCCTTGAATTTATTTGAATTGATACAATGGTCTTATATTTTATAATATGCTTTTTTCAATACAAACACAAGGATTTATTTTTTTATTTTTTTATTTTTTTCTCTTGCGTCAACCATTTGAATTTGATAGTATCAATTTGCATAGATTTTGGTCTAGATAAATAGTTTTTTGAAGTCCTAAAAATTATTATTATTTGATTTGCTCTTTTCTAATCAAATCTTTATTCTTGGCACCTTTCAAAGAATCAATTATTGCATGCAATTGTTTAAATAATAAATCATTCTAATAAATCTGATTTTAGCCTAGCAAACAATACATCTTTGGTATTATCTTTCAAGCCATATCAAAACTGATTAAAAAGAGCCATATTATTTTAATCTACATTGCAAGCGAGTTATTAAAACTTGGTAGCATAGATAGAAGTTGAACATGACTCCTGTCAAAGAGACTAGAATTTTGTTTCCACTACTCTTTTTTGGTTGCTTTCTTCAAATATAGTTGTAAATATTTTCAAAAATAAGTTCAAATCACATAAAAGTTATGAAGCTTTTTCTATTAAAATTACAAATTAAGAAAGAATACTTCTAAATAAGATTATATCTATAAATTCTATTTAAGTAATACCATCAAAATATCAAGAATAATATAATCAAAGTAAAAAACTTCGCCAATTGTAAAAATCCTTGAAATTCTTATTTTCTTCTATTAAACTCTTTTAAAATAATGAACTTTAATTCCTTTGTACTTGTGATAGTAAGATTTTTAGAATTCACTTTGTGAAGCTAGTCTATTTATATTTGCTTCTCTCAATCATATAATTTCTTGATGTAGACATTAAACTTTATTGTTGAGTTCTTCTACAAATATAGTAATAATACTTTTATGGTTGAGATTACTAATATATGAGATTTTTGCTTAAAGTGTACTAAAAAGATTGTAAAGATTTGCAATAGTTACAAATCTATTTTCATTTCTTCTAAGTGTAGTATCTATAGTTTATTTTCCTTCTATCTAAGTTGATCTAAATATAAAACTAACAACATTAAGTAATACATAGGTGTATTATTTTCTCAAAATTATATCTTCATTCATATTCTTGACACCACTTTAGACTACCAATTTGAATATAAATATTGAAACTTGTTGAAGCTCATTCTTTTTATACAAATCAACATTACTTTCAAAATTTTATCCACTATAAGTTCTAAGTAGATAATGATGTAAAAAAGCATGTACCTTCATTTATTGAGTAAGTGGTTTTACTATACATAGATCTTAAACCTAAACCCTAAACCTGGTTGCCTATCCTACTTTGACCTCTGTTGAGTTCCCAATTAATGTAGACAAGTCTTGGCACATAAATATTAAATCAATAGAGGTGCCTGGCATCCATGGATGGATGAAACAAAAAATTACCTGGTACCAGTCTAGGGGGACGTTCTGTCCTAGCCGGTCGAGGGTAGGGTGGTAGTATAACAAGCCCTTGGGAGCTCGTGAAGGCGCCTAGGAGGGTGAGTCAAGGTAATCGGATGCTTTTCGGGTGCTACCAATTGCTTCAGCAGTGCATGATCATGCAGCATTACTTGCGCTAGCGTCAAAACTTCTCGGTGGTTTACTGAAATCGTCGGCAGCTCGCCAGCCATTGCGTTATCTAGATTCGCATATCGTCGCTGGTTCAAGCTGGTCTCACAACTCTGCACAATTGGGTGTGGGGACAGGGATTGAAGGGTTTAGCGAGTGTGGCAAGTTGTCGATCTTGTGTTGATTGTCGGAGGTAAAGTTGCAATTCCGCTTGTTAGATATGGAGCTTGGTTGCTTGGGAGAAATTGGGTGCAATATGCCGCCATAGCTGGAGACCTGGGAAGATTCTAGCTGTGGAGGGCTGAGGGGGCGCGAACAAAGTTTCATTTGATGGTATTTTGGGGATTGGTGTTGTGGGGATTGGTGCAATGGGGAGTTTACTGCCCATGAATTGAAGGCGTATCGTGGGTCAACCTGTGATGCTAAATTCGGTCGAAATCGTCGAGAATTGAGTGTGGGTCTTGTGCAGTTGCCGATGCGAATTTTTCGTGTTGTACAGTGTTCAATCGCTGCGTTATAATGCTGCAAATAGATTGGTTTTTTGATTCAGATGCTCCCAATGTGGTCATAAGTGGATGGATGATGCTAAGGTCTACAGATTGTGAGTAGAGTCAATCTCACAATCAGTAGCATCACCTAATCTAGATGCTATTCAACTTGGATCTTTTATTTAAGTGTTGCATGATGGGTTGTTTCAAAGAGTTTGAAAGTAACAGCGACAGTGATGAACCTTGAGTCCGCTTCATGCTCAGTTATTAAACCCTATTTGTTACACCATTGCTTTTCACTTCAGGGAATGTGCGGATAGTGACCAATTGGTTTTGTGCTTGCTACTTGAGATTATCCACATTGTCGTTCCAACCCTAAGTACACATACTGTGCGATTGATTCTATATCTAGGCCGGAGACACTTGAGGAAGAGAGGAGACGCACAGGATCGGCTGTTGAAATGGCAGGACTAGGATTGAGGGAACTAGGAACCACAGGCTTGAGGGTTACCTCTCTCGGTTTCGGTGGTTCGCCTCTGGGCAATGTCTTTGGCGCTGTGAAGGAAGAGGATGCCATCGCCTCCGTGCACGAAGCTGCTCGCTTGGGCATCAACTACTTTGACGTCTCTCCGTAGCTTCCTTCGCCTTTTTCCGCTTCAAACTCTGATCATTTTTCATTGTTTTACCTGCCAAACACATGTCTACCAAATGCCGAACTTGAACGTTTGTTCTTTCTTGACATTGATAGATATTACGGCGACACTCTAGCAGAGACCGTGCTTGGGAAAGCCCTTAAGAATATGCCCATCCCTCGTGAGAGCTACGTTGTGTCAACCAAGTGCGGCAGATACGGGTCTGGATTTGATTTCAGCGCAGAGCGGGTGACGCGCAGCGTGGACGAGAGCCTGGAGCGCCTCAACCTTCAATACGTGGACATCATTCTATGCCACGACATCGAATTCGGTTCTCTTGATCAGATCGTGAACGAGACTATACCCGCCCTGCAGAAGCTCAAGGAGTCCGGGAAAATTCGCCACATTGGGATCAGCGGCTTACCGCTAAATATTTTCAAGTGCGTTCATTCTCATGATAATTGTTACCAAAGAAATTCCTCCGCATCATTGGATACTATGATCTCACGTAGTTCCTTCTGTGCAGATACGTGCTGGACCGAGTCCCCAATGGATCTGTGGAAGTGATTCTGTCCTATTGCCATTACAGCCTCAACGACACATCCTTGTTGGAGCTTGTCCCTTACTTGCAAGACAAGGGAGTTGGTATAATCAGTGCTTCACCCTTGTCCATGGGTCTTCTCTCTGGATTGGGCTACCCAGATTGGCACCCCGCTCCTTCAGAATTGAAGGTTTTCCTTGCGCTCCCTATCTCCACCTCTTATTGTGCTTCCATCTGTAATGGTAATGGATGTCAGATCTTTTTCATGAGATAATGAGACGTGCACATTGGCATTGAAGGATGCTCGGTGCCTTCCTTTTCTGCAAGTAGTTTACCATTTCCCCCTGAATCTGGGGTAGCAATTCTTCCTTCTTCTGGAGAGAACAAGTTTCCATTCTTCAGAGGCTGACCGTGTTGGACTCCAACGCCCACCGCTGGACACTTCACTCCCTTCCTTTTCCTCTGTGGGAAACTTGCTTGGGTCATCAGCAGTGCTTCGACGTATGTGTGGTTTTGAATGTTTTTGTGTGTTGTCCATGTGGCTTGTCTGCAGGCGGCATGTGCTCAGGTAACAGAGGTGTGCAAGGCCCAGGGCAAGAGCATTGCAAAGCTCGCATTACAATACGCGTTGAGGGAGCGTAGCATCGCCACCACTTTAGTAGGCATGAGTTCAGTAGATCTGGTATGTCGTCAATTTCAACGTTCTCGTCGTGAGCTCTTTACATATGTGAGATGTGCTGCCTACATTGGTTGACTCTGACGGAATACATGTGAACTGCATCATGTATATACAAACTATTAATTTAGATCAACTGTGATGTTCCTTCTCAGGTGCGAGAAAACGTAAAAACAGCCATTGAGGTGGAGCAGAGTATTGCAAGCATTGACGAGGAGCTTCTGCAGCAACTGGAGCAAATATTGCAGCCAGTAAAGAACATGACCTGGCCTAGTGGACGAGAAGAGAACAACTAGCTGTGGGAAGTGGCAGCACATCAAAGAATCTTTACAAGCATGAAGTGACTGTGCAGAGCAATTGTGCAGTATGCACTGTACAGTAGTGCAGTTTCTAATCTACAAGCTGATGTATAAGTGCATATGCAACGCAACAGAAGAATTTCCCAAGATGAACGGAAGACGCATTTCATGTGTAACTTGTATGATGAGCTTCTATCTCTACCCTCCCTCATGGCCTCCACTGTCACATCGTAGAGGCTCAGCCAAAATTGCATTATGTAGCAGTCTGCTCATCCAAAATGAACCCAGACTGCCGACTTTTTCGCAAGCTTACCTGCTACATTATTTCGTGGCTTGTCACTCACGAGTGCCACCCAGCCCATTGCCTAGTTTACAGCCGGTCGCCTAAACTAATGAACTCTGGCTACAAAACCACGAACTCTGTTAGCATCAAAGCACCAAATACTTCACACATCGAATTGCAAATTCAAGGACACAAGTCTCATCATTGATACACCAGAAAACTAGTGCGTAGAACACCTTGTAATAAGACATTCTATCATAAGATGTGAACAACACGAATGCTAAAATTGTCTAGGTTGCATTCTGGTGTTCAACGACCTATTTCTTGACAATCAATAATGGCGCAAGTATGAAGTCGAAATTCATGAGTTCACGCTTTAGTATCAGTGCTGTTGCACTTTGCAAGGTGTCGTTCAACTAGTTTAATACTGCACCACAGATCCCCACATCGAATCACCCGATTGGTGCAATGGTTGAACAAGACAATGGTATTGCTTGTTGTACGTGAATGAGAAGCTTTTGAATCCTCAGGAACAAAGTGAACTTTTGTTCTTTATCTGTATAATTCAGATCTCGTCCATGAAACGAAGCAGAAATTTAAACAAAAGTGCATCTCTCCCCAAATGCAAAAAGCTTTGTATTTATAAAAAAAAAATCAGGACCTCCATCTTCAGATCGCAGCAATGGACAACTCAGTGACCCAGCACATCGAGAAAATGATATGATCACTAATGTATTGTGGTGAAACAGGGGTGAATGTATCAAGCACCATGATGATGATGGGGATATGGCCAGTTCCTTTGCAACCGCTCCAGCTGTTGCATTGCGTGAAAGTGTTCTTTTATCTCCATCCCCCGACTGCATAGTTGTCTCTTCTTGCCCAGCTTCGACACGAGCAAATTCTGGATGGGAACAAGATCCTCTTTCGAAATATGCACATCACAGAATTGCGCCATTTTAGTGGTGCTTGTGTGGGGCACCTTCTCTTCTACAAATCCTTTCTCCTCTCTAGCTGAAGTCATTGAATATGGATAAGCGGGTGCTTCTACTGCATCAGACAGAAATAACACCAAATCTAAGCCTCTAATCTGCACAGCGACAGACAAAAGCACCCAGAAATCAACCTCTCTAATCGAAGGCGTGGGGCGACTCGCCACTCTGAGCTCACAAGACATGAAAAAAACCACATGCCTGCACACTGTGAGGCTTTCAAATTTGCATTTAGATAATAGATAATGTGTATTATCAATAGTGGAATAACTTCCGTGAACAGTGATGGAAGTATATATACACTAGAGCAGGGTGCCCTGTCTCCCAAAGATCAGGAGGAGACAAACATCTGTATGAAGCAAAGTGAGCCATAGTGGCTCTCTAACCACTCATTGCTATTTCTGGCTTGGGCATCACTCATACCAGACTCGCTTATTCTAGAAGATAAGACAGACTACTTGATTGGTGCTATTTATGGCTCCTAATCCAATACCCCCTCTTAAGCGAGAAATGGTGAGTGTCAATTGTGATCGTGATTTTGCTGTATTCAGATTTTTATTTTTATTTTTTTTATCTTTTTTTATTTATCGAAGTGAATGATGGGCAGAGTATGGACTAGCTTAATTCTCTTAGCAAGTATACATTCAAAGCTCGTCTATTCTGTAGAAACTTTAGACTGTCTGGAGGTTCAGTATGTCCGCATTCTGTTGATCGGTAGGGACATAATTTAGAGCAATTTCGCTAGCAAGCACACATTCTCTAATAAAGTGGTAATGAGCTTCAATATGTTTGAGCCTGCATACTAGGTATTCCTTACCTTTGAGTATGTACCCGAGAGGTTGTAGCATGAAGATCAGCTCCTTTAGTTTTCCATTCAAGAAGGGAGTTACACGTCTATATGGGTGATTTCCAATCCCAATGAGACAGCAAAAGCGACAATGAGCCGAATAGTAGACCAACGAACCACAGGCGTGAAAGTTTCATAAAAGTCGATGCCTTCTTGATGTTTGTACCCATTGGCCACCAGCATAGCTTTGAGGCAAATTCCATTTTCTTTGGGTTTAAGAACTCAGTTGGAAGAGACCGCCTTGTATCCTTCGGGAAGTTCAGCAAGTGTCCAGGTCTCATTGACCTTATAAGCTTCCAACCCCGGGTCCATGGCCTTACGCCAGTTGGGGTCATTAAGAGCCTATTCTAAAAGAATAATACACATTATCTATCATTCCAGCCTCCTACATGCTACAAGGAAATTACATTAAATGCCAGGAATAGCAATTCTAAAATCACCACAATGCTATACGAATCTATCACAGATTACCATCGATTCTTTCAAAACAAAGTGCCAACAATCCATGTGTGTAATCATCCATGGGCGCCATCAATCAAGCTTTACACAAGAGACGGCTGAAGACCTCGTCCTCAACTCACCGCCAAAGCTGCTTCACATGGCTAGACGATGCATAATGCAGGAGAAACAAGGACATGTCCAAGTCATATTTCTATGTAGGATTGTGATTTCCTTTAGGACCTAATAGAACATCCTTGGTGGTCAGAGGGCCATTGGATCATCTATCCTTATGCTCGACCTAATAGAACATCCTTGGTGGTCAGAGGGCCATTGGATCATCTATCCTTATGCTCAAACATGTAAAGATGAATGTAGTTCAACAACATCATGAAGTTTGTATGTTTCTCTTCATCCTTATAGTTCATAACATGGGATTTAAATAATCTTTGATATTTATTTCTTAACAAGCTGGTCGTTTATTTGTTCAAATTTGATTAGATGTTAGAGACATATACTTTGGAAGTTCAAAGAATCTTTTAAAATATTTTAGAAGCTTCTAAGTTAGTGGAAGTCACTTGAAAAGCTTCTTAATTAGTGGAAGTAGCTCGAGAAGCTTCCAAGTTGGTAGAAGGAGCTCGAGAGGCTTTCTTCATAGAGATATATATTGGAGTTGAGGCTGAAGAGTTCTTTAGTCTTGACAATACATCTTTTGGAGTTCTAGCTCACTTTTTTTTGGTATTATTTGTATACTCATCTAGATAATTCAAATTCTTATTGGATTCTTCTTGAAACTTTTTTTAATTTAAATCTTTTATTTTCTATTCTTTTGTCTTCTTGAAGGTTTTAAAGCATTTTAGAGGTTGTAAATTATCCTCTTCTAAATTGATATTATCTTCTTAGAAATTCATTTCTTCTTTCTTTTAGAATGACTAGAGATGAAAACATTAATATGATCAAATCTTTCAAATTCAAGTTAGATGCTATTATAAATGCTCTTATTACTTTATCTGCTAGGATTGTAGAGATTGAAGGGGTTGTTACAAAACTTCATAACAATATAACATCTATAATATCACAACTTAGACTATACCTACCTCTAATTTTTGTGCTTGAGGATGTAATACTATTTATACTGCATTAAGAAAATCTATCTATTCAGCAACATAAAGAGCCTCAAATTAGTCTTTTGGAGAAATATAATGGTACGCATTGTCGTATGGCATGAATTTCTATCTATGAATACACTAGGTATCTGGCTGTGGAGAGTTTATTTGAAATTTATTGGCTAAACTCCAACAAGTGATTTCTCTTTAATAAAAAGAAAAAATAATATAATAATATTATAAAAAAGAAGTTATATAGATAAACCTTCTTGTATTTAAGTAGGTTTGTACAAAAAAGGTTCAAATTTCCACTTAAATCCTTCAAAACTTTATTCACTTGTAAGGATTTATTTCTTTCTAATCTTTAGATTCCAATAACTCTTGATCTAACTATTCAATTTCTATAAAATTTTCTTAAGATTGTAAAAAATCTTCTTAAGCTTCATTACAAAAAAGAATCAATTATAAATTCGTTTTCAATTGTCTGATATTTCAAAATCCCTAGCAGGTGCTTAAAATCCTAGCTCAGAGACACCTAGGCACTATTTTCCTTATATCTCATAAATCCAAAATCCAAATGCCACAAAATTTTTGCACATAGTCTTGTGACATAAACATATACATTCCTAAAAATTTTGAGCCAAAAATCTATCAAATTGCCTAAGATATAGCTCAAAATGTAACCACTAATTAAGTAGGATTACTTACTGCCCTTAGCTTATAAGTACTGACTTCAATTCCCAGCTTGGATTTTATTGAGCTGTATACAAAAAACGTAGATAAAAAAGTGTTCTTCCCAATTTTAGTTGCCCATTATCTATTGCTCTCCGTACAGGCGTGTTATGCTTAAAAGAGTGATAGTAGATAGAATTTTAACACCCTAATTTTGAGAGCTTATATCTCTTTCATAAAAAGTCCAAATCATGCAAGATTTGTACTAAAACCATATCCAAAAATCCAAACTTGCTGACCCTAGTCTTTGATATTTGACTCCTTTCCAAAAACAAATCCTAATCCCTAATAAATCCTCAGGCAGCCTCCTTGAAGTCCATTGGATATGATTTTTGGCCGATTGGAATAGAGACTTCTATCATCCATCTCCATTCATCCACATAGATGGCCTAACTATCCCCTTTCATATTAAAAATCTCTTTTTAATCCTTTTTTTTATAAGATTTATACAATATGTGTTCTAAATATCAAATAAAAGAAGTAAATAAGATCTTAAGGATCACCAATGTCTAATAAAGGTGACTAAAAATATATAAAATTTATTATCAATATAAATCGACCTCAAAATTACTATCAAAAAGAAAATAAGATTGTATAAATCCAAATAATAATATTTTTAGATAGATTCTTTTTGAACTAACAACCTAATCATATTTTATAACCTATATAAGTCTATTGATATGGCTTTCATTTAGCTATATAGTAAATTATATATTAAATAAACATATACAATTTTTTCACATGGTAGCCGAACCACAATACAACATCGTTCAAAATTTCAAGGATTTATCAACCAAATTTAATTGATAACGCTTCTACAATCTAATACTTATTCATCAAAAGAATTACAAGTTTGATTGGTTGGCACCTTGCTTACGGAGCAAGTATTATTATGGTTTGTTCTTTTGTTTGAAAAGAGATCACTATTTTTAAGCAACTTTGAAGTTTTTATGGAAGTGTTTGCAGAAGCATTTGAAGAATATGATAAGACTCGTTGAACAACAACTAAGATCTGAATATTATAATAAGAGATGGGCTTTGCATCATTCTATATATCTAATTTTAAGCAACTAGCATGCAATATCAATTGGAACAAAGAAACTTTAATAAATTAGTTCTATTGGGAATTATGAGATAATATAAATGATTTATTATTATCGCTTTTTATGAGGATAAATTTCACCTTTCAACCCAAATTACAAAATGGCTTTAATTAAAAGTTGCTTGTAATTGCTGGTATGAAATAAAGGAAGCAAATAGCAAAAATAAAAAGAAGAATAAATACAAAACAAATGAAATAAATAGTACCAAGCAAGTATATAATCTAAAACTAGGTCACAATTTATTCACTATATTTTTATTTAATAAAAAATAAAAAATAAAAATAAAAGTTATATTTTGAAGTAGATAAATTTTTTTATCTTTGAAATGATATAAAAAATATATAAATCTAAGTTATTATGAGTATATTATGATAGTTTAAAGATAAAAGATAAATAATAGAAAAATTAAGTAAAAAGTTTTTACTTTAAGGATAACTTGCTTAAGAGATCATGAATTCAAACTTCACCAAGGCTTATAAGTAGTATATAAGGGTATTCTAGAGAGGCCACGAGGCCTTAGTCTTATCTTCCTACCTACATCGAAGGTGCTACAACCATATAAGACTTATGCACCTTCTTTTCTACAAGGATTATACTAGCTACTGGTCCTCTTATTTTCTATTGGTAGAACTCATTTTTTTATATTTTTGACTTCACCATGGTATTTGAAAATACCTAATTAGCCTAAGAATCTTTTATGGCTTCCAAAGTGATAAAATTCATTTTTATCAAAGTCTTCAAAATTGTTCTAAAAATTCCTAAAAAATTCTAAATAAATTTTAAATAAATTCTAAAAATTTCTATAATATTTTAAAGATAATAACATCAATTCAAGACTATTTTATTTTACCTTGGTGATTTTTTGTAATAATAAAATAAATTTAAATCAATTAAAAATATTATTTTTTATATAAATAACTAAAAAGATATGAGGTTTATTTTTTATACTTCTTCTACCTACTAAATAATATTTATATGTTTTTAATAAGTAATACATGTAGATAAAAGGCCAATATAGACATTGGTCTCAATAACTAAATGCTAATTTTTTTAATTAAAAAAAAATATTAAATAAATTAAGATAATTGCCTTCAAGACTTACTAAGATTTCAATCGTATGACTTTTTTGTAATAAGACTCTTGTAACTTATAAAGACTTTTAAATTCTAATGAATACTTAAATAATCAAATAAAATCTCTAATCTTAATATTTTAATATTTAAATAATTTAAAATTATAATTTAAATTAATCCACTAATTAAGATTCATTGGTGGAACTTACATATAGTGACCATCTGGGATTATGTGTAAGAATAGAGAGAATCCTACTTTTACTCTTGACATGGTCTATAAAAGAAATGATAGAAGAAATTGTAACTTGAATACTATAATCTATCAAAAGAAATAGAGTGAAAGAAGAAATAAATGAATAAATAAATAAATAAATAAACTAAGACTTTGACCAAGAACAAAAAAAATAATTGTTTGTTTTCAATTTAATATAGTTCTACATATAACAATGTCATGCTTAGTTATTAACTCAATACCTATGTTTTATTAAGATTTAATATAAATCACTATATAATTAATAAGATACATTGGTGTTTAAACCAATGTTTATACCTTGTATTTTTTACAATGACTTTCATTAGTTCGTATAGGAAAATCTTCTCCATCTAACATGTTGAATTAGACTGAGTTATTATCAAAGATCTCTTTGATAATATATGGTTATGTCCAAAATGCATCAAACTTACTTGAAAAGTCTAGTTTTTTAGCATCTTGAACCATCACCTACATCCTTGGAGTAAGTAGACATCTTTTTATTTTTTTAAATCAAAGATCTCTTTTCTTCTTTTTTGAGAAGTTTTTATGTGCTGGACTCCAAATCTTTGAGTCTTACTTAATCTTTCTAAATGTTCTAATTGTTCTTTCAAAGATTCAAAATTATCCAATCTTTTTTCAATAGCAATGAGTAAAGATATTCTATAGCTACAATAATATATTACATTTGATATGAAGATGTAAGATAAATAGGTCTAATATAGTCTATATTCCATTTTTCAAATGGGGCAAGTAGAAGTGAAGGGTTTTAAGGCATTGCAAGATTTAAATCATTGTGTGTATATCTTTGGTAAGCAACACAAGCTCTTACAAATGATTTTGAATTTATAATTATTATAGGCCAAAAATAGCCTATTTTAAGGACTTTTTGAGCTATTAATCAATTAAAAAACTATCTACTACAAGAATTTGAGTGACAAGCTTCTAACATAAATGATACTTAGTAATAAATAAGACAACGTCTTAAAATCCTATCAATTTCTTGTCAGTATAATTTCTTGGCTATAAGAGCAAAATGAGTACTATTGACTCTAATCTTTTTTTGTTCATTTTTTGATAAGATATTGGAAAGTTATTGAATACTCAAAAATTTAGCAATATATTCATACCATATAGGTACTACCATAATATGGAATAAATAGATATTAATTAGTTTCTTATTTATATTATGGATCTTTATAGGTGTAGATAATTGTAAAAGATGATTGGCTTGTTTGTATTATTTTTTTGATTTTTAATGTATTATATAATCAAAATTTATTAAAAATAATATCCATCTTATTAATCTATCACTTAAATATGATTTGTTTATAATATATTTAAGAGCCATATGATCTACAAAGAAGATAATTTTGTTCATCAAAAGATAGTATCCAAACTTTTTGATATTAAAAACCATGGCTAAACATTCTTATTCTATAGTTATATAATTTTGTTCAACACTTGTCAATTGTTTACTAGCAAAGGCAACAAGATGGATTACACCCTTATTATCCAATTGACATAAGGCACTACCTATTGTAAATTTAGAGGCATCACAATAGACATAAAAAGATTGATTTCAATTTGGTGGTAGTAGACAAGGATGTGATAGCAATTTAATTTTAATTGTATCAAAACCAACTTGGCATTTGGAAGTCTATTCAAATTTGGTGGTTTTCTTCAATAAATTTATCAATAGTAGACATGAGTAGGATATAACTCAATCAAGTTACAATACCAACCTATATGCCTCAAAATCTTTTGAATGTCTTTTATTCTTGTTGGAGCTAGTAGATTTGTGATAATTTCTATTTTTTTAGATTCAAGTTTTTTTTTTTTTTTTTTTTTTTTTTTTAATGACATAACTGAATAATTTTTTTTTAATTCCAAGTAAATTTTTTTTATATTAATAAAAATTCTTACGTTTTTACAATGTTGGAAGCATAATTTAAGACTTTCAAGGTGATCATCTTTTGATAATTGACAACTAAAGTCATCAATAAAAATTGACATGGTTTTTTGAAGAAGGTTTGAAAATATATAGATTATGACTTTTTGAAAGGCTGAAGGAGTATTGCATAATCTAAAAGGCATCAATATATATATATATATATATATATATAAAGATTTTCTAAGATGATGTAAATGTAACCTTATGCCAATCTTCAAGAGCTATTGATACTTGATTATAAATAAAGTAGCCATCCATAAAATTGTACAAGTCATGCACTATTACATTATTTATTATAGAAATAATAAAAGATAATAGAAAATGATTCTTTTGAGTATACTTGTTCAAATCTTAATAATCCATCCAAATCTTGAGCTTATTTCCTCCCTTTTTCTTTATCAAGACAATATAAGACAATCAATCCATAATTTCTATAGGCCTTATAAACCCTGCTTGAAGAAGCCTTTCTAATTTTATCTTCACAATAAGTTGTATCCTAGAATTAAATATTCTACGTTTTTATCTAATAAGTGTAGTATTTGGAAGAAGTAAAATAGTGTGTTAACAAATACTATAAGAAATATCTTTTAAATCTTTATAAGACGAAGGAAATGTATTATAATATCCTATTACTAAGGATTTATATTTTTTTAATTATTTCTCATTTAATTGAAATCCAAACTTGATATATTTGAGTTCTTCTTTATCATGGTTAATTAAAATTTTTATTCAATCTTATTCTATCATATGTATTGGGTTAGTAGATCCATGGTACCAATTTTTAGATATTGATAGATAAATAGGTACTTCATGTCTAGCTTCAATACTTTGGAATGTATTTTTGAATTATAAAGGAAGCAGCATGATGGTTTTTTTTATTTTTATAATAGCATCAAAGTCTTCAATTTAGGTTCCATCAATTTCTAAGTTAAAGGCTTCATTCATAAAAATATCATCAATTAAGGTTATAAGATCAAAGCAATCATCTTCAAGCTCTTACCAATCAATTATATCTATAAAGTAGATGTGGATGTCTTCTTCTTTGTAAGGATTTTCTTCTAACCATTTGGCAAAATTGCCCTCATCTTCATATTCATATAATCTATGATCAATACATTTTATTGATTTAATAGCTAAAATTGAATTAGATTAGATAAAATTAATTTAATTGGATTCTATATTTAATAGATTTTTTTATAAAGAGGCCAAGATTTGAAGTCTAATGCAGCTAAATATCATAGTTGTTGTACAATTATCTACAAGTTCAAAAATAAAATAAGGCTTAGAAGCCCTCAAATTGATTATTCATTTAGATTGCTTCAACCATGCTCTTTCTAACAAAAGAGGGTAGCTATCAAATTCTTCATATAACCATATTACATAAAATGATACCATATCATTTATACCTCTTGCTTCCATGTCCACATTACAAATTTGATCTAAAAATTAGAAAGGTCTTTGATCAACTAATTTAACTTTCATAACTATTTTGTGAATAATTTTTAATCTCAACTTATTCATACTAGATTTAGACATGATATTAATACTACTTCTATCACCTATTATGATTTTAAAATTAATTTTATCTAAAATTTTTATATCTATTTTAATAGGTCCATATTCTCAATTTTTTTTTTTTTTTTTTTTTTTTTTTTTTTTTTTTCTTTGCAATATCCTAATTTAAATTTTTAACTTCAAGTCTAGCTATTCTTATTGTATTTTTGGTTTTTTTTTATATAGATATTCCTTCCTTGAGGTCTTTTTATAGTTAGTGTTACTTGAATTAATTGACTAAAAAAAATATTACCCTTAGCCCTATAAAGATCTTGCCATAAATCATATAGTTCTATAGGATTAAAGATTCTAGTAGCTATTGGATGTTTTAAAAAAGTACTTGAAGTCCAAGGCCCTTTTTTGCCTACAAATTGATATCCTTCTTTATTAAGTTCAATCAAAGAAGACAATTGATTGTATTTTAATTCTTTAATTATTTTTTAGCTAATTATTATTATTATTATTTTTTTAATTTTATAAATTTAGATGATTCTTCTAAAATATCTGTAGATATTTCATTTTTTTTAAGTTGTACTAAATCTATTGGTTTTTTAGCACCTATATTTTGATCACAATTAAAAAAAATAAATATCTATCATTTAAAAAAATCTTCTTGCTTTCTAGTTGTACCAAGTTAGATTAAGAAGGTAGTAAATTTATTGTAGAAGATACATCAGGTTGAGCCATTATATACCTAACATCTTCAGAGGATGGTAGTTGTTAATTTTGGTTTGGATTTTGATTATATGCTAAAGATCCTTGTAATATTCTTTGATTGGTTTGAACTATTATTGAAGGTTGGGAATTTTAACCATTACTTGAGTGGTCATAATATATATATTTGATAGACCATTTGTAATAATAAGGTTTGCAAATCTAATTCCTTACATGTCTCTTATAACTTGATTGATATAATTTTTGAAGAAGAATTTAAGGGAATAACATTATTGGATCTTCTACAGCAATCTGTTGTCGTGAAAAAGAGAGCCCTTATTAAGAAATTGGTGGGATCTTAGCTGCTTATTGAGTGAAGAAAAAAAAAATTAGCGAGGTATTTTTATTTATACCCTTATTTTTTCCTTCAAGATATCATGTTTATCAATCTTTTTGTTCCTTCAAAGATTCTTTGGTCAAAAATTCTTTAATTCTCTTAAGATTTTCTATAGATTCTTTATTTAAAAATCCTTGATTATCCTAACAGACTCTTTGTAGATTTCTTATAAATTCCCTATTCAAAAATCCTTAATTATCCTCACAAATTCTCTCATAGATTTTTCATAGATTTTTTATAAATTCCCTATTTAAAAATCCTTGATTATGCTTGCAGATTTTTCATAGATTCTCTATAAATTCCTTGTTCAAAAATCCTAGAATCTGAAGATTTTTTATTTGATACCTTAGAATCTTAAGATTTCTTCCTTGTCCACACTATAGCTTTAGAACTAATTCCATTTCATCCTTGTTCACATTGCAACTTTGGAACTAGTTCTATTTTATCCCTATTTATATTATAATTTTGAAATTAATCCTATTTTATCCCTATTCATATTATAATTTTGGAATTAATTCTATTTTATTCCTATTCATACTATAATTTTAGAATTAGTTCTATTTTATCCTTGTTCACACTATAATTTTTTATACATACCTATTTGATTTTGATGTACTTGCCGCAAATACATCACAACATCCACCCTTCCTAAACTTGTGCATCTTTTGATATGCGCTACTCTATTTTTCTTCATTCTTATTTACTTTTGATTCTTTTTCTTTCTAATCTTCTTCTAATAGTAGTTTTTGATCTAATTTTTGAGTTTCTAACTCTTGGATATCTTCATTGTAAATTTGCCCATTCCTTTTCTTAAATAACTTAATCTGTTTTCTTATAATTCTAGACCTCAATGATATCCCATCTAATTCTTTCAAAGAGTAGATTGCATTATCAAATACCTTGGTCACTACATATGGTCTAAACCATCTTCTGGAAAACTTTCTTAAGGCACTATGTTGATAATCTAATGTGTTATCAAATACAAGTATCCAATTACCAATTTGAATAGGATATGGTTTTAACCTATGTATTTTGTCAAATTTGATCTTATTCTGTAACCTTGCATCTTTTAATTTCTCAATAGCCCTTTTGTGATCCTCATATAATCTCTCCAATTATCTGATTCAAAGCTCTAATAACCTCTCTCTGTTAATGTTATCATCCCAGACTAAGAACATCCAACTAGGTATATTTTTCTCAGTTGGCATCATAGGTTTCTCTCTCATCATCAACTCTATTGGCACATAGCCTATAACAGAGCTATCTGTGGTTTTATCTGTCTATAAGACAAATGGTAGCAATTTAGGCCAAAGTTTAGCTTTACCTCTACATGCTTTGATCAAAGCATGAATAAATGGAGGATGTCCTCTCTCAATCTTTCTATTAGCTTCTAGATTGTAGGCTATAGTTGGACTCCGTATCTTTTAAAAAACTTGTGAGCTCCTACTGCATCTAGTTCACCCCTGTCTGCCCTTATTCTTCCAATATTTCCATAACGGCATACTATATCTTCCAAAATAAACCTAAAGACTAATTCTGAGGATTTATTTTTTAAAGTTCTTCCTTCTACATAATTTGATAACTCTTCATGTGCCAAAACCAAATACTTTATATCCCATATGCCAGTTGGCATAATAATCAAGTCTAACATCCATTGAAAGTATATACTAGATAGATAAGTAGGGCACAAACCATCTCTGTGTCTAATCTTTGATTGTATTTGACACTCTAAACATGAATTTATAAATTCTTCCATATCTTTATACATATCTTTCTACCAATATTTTTTTTTAATCATAGTGAAGGTAGTTCATACTTCCTTATGTCTAATCCATAATATATCATGAAATTCTCTTAAAACTTGATGCTTAGTCTCATCATCATCAATAATCCTCAAAAGAATCCCATCTATTTTTTTGGATATCTTCAACAAGAGTCCTTTCTTTAAAATATATCCATAAGCTTGATATCTAATATCTTTAAAGTATTTTTCAATCCAACCTTCTCCCTTCTTTAAAGTATTCAAATATAAACCAATGTTCCATAATTTGCCCTCATACAAATCTATATTAAATGATAAGATTTCACCAATAGGGTTTTTTACTACCATTATATATGTATAATCCATTTCAACCCTTTCATCCTTATCATAAGCAAACATTTTTTTTTCATAGAAATATCTTGCTCTAGACAACATATCTACAATGCAGTTCTTCTTTTTAAAAATATGTATTAAAACAAGATTCATTGATTTGATATATACTATCCATCTCAACATAACAATATCAGGAGTCAAACAATTTGAAATTATATCTAGTACAAGTAAACAATCTGTCTCCAGAATTATATCTATCCCAATCAAATAATTTTCTTCTGTTTTTAGTGCAGTTAAAGCACTCCAGATTTTTCTTTTACCTTGAAAATAAGCTCTTTGCCTCTCAGTAAGAACTTTGGCTCCAAATTTCATAGCAAATTTGTTATCTTCATTGTCATCTTGTCAAACAGTCCATCTAATGGCTATCAAGCTTGTATCCACAGTCACAATCAGTGGACTTCCACATTGATAATTTACCTGCCTCAATATTGGTGGTAATTTTAAAACCACCTTTAATTCCTTTATGGCTTCATCTTGCTCTTGTTCCCAAGAAAACCTCTTATCTTTTTTCAATAATTTGTATAAAGGTTCTCCTATGTCTCTAAAATGAGATATCCAAATATAATAAAAATCATATGTTCTCAAGAATCTTCTTATTTCAGTTATATTCTTGCATGGCTTCATACTTGAAATTGCATCAATCTTCTCTGAATTAGGTTTTCTTCCATATGAGCTATACAAATGCTTGACTATAATTATCTCATCAACTCCAAAATTTGATTTTTCAAGAGATAGAGTTAAATTTATCTCTTCAAGTCTGGTCAATATGGTATCATCATCATTAATGTGCTTCTTTACAAATACCTTGCATCTATCTTCATCTAATTTTGTATCCATATCTTCAACCTTATAATCTTTAATTGGAATATCATCCAAAAAATGAATTATCTTATCTGGAATATAATTTCTTAAAATTTGATTTATGACACTTTACATATGTGTTACGGATTTAGCTCTTCAAATGTTTGAGTACAATTATTTCATCAACTCCAAAACTTAATTTTTCAAGAGATAGAATTAAATTTATCTCTTAAAGTCTGATCAATATGTGGTCAACATCATTAATGTGCTTCTTTTCAAATACCTTGCATCCATCTTCAATCCATCTAATTAGATTCAAAATCCATCTTGAATAAACCTTAATGCTCTGGACTTCTTAGATACAATAAACCAACGGTTTGATTAAGGTGCAATAGAAGATTCAAGGATCACCACTTTCACCTTTTCTTTTAGTAAATCTAGCAGCTTTGGAAGTAAAGCTCTTGGCACAGGAATCGACTTTTAAATCCAATGGTATATGAGGCACGATAAAAATAACCATTGGTGCAACTATACTTGGATCAATACAACCAATTTCTTCTAGTATAAGAACAAAAGCCTTACCATGTTTAAATATCATTTCTAAAAACTTCACCCTTTCTTCTTCAATTAAGAATTCACTTCCTCTAATCTTTAACTTATCTAGTGATTTCTAAATAAACTTATGACCAATCCTCTTTAGTTTCCTAAGACTTGGTTCTTTTACTGCTTTCTCAATATGTTCTAAAGTATCAAGAGGTAATTGAGTAGCAATCGATTTTATCTTCTTAGCCACCATCTTATATTTAATATTAATCCTTGCTTCTTGTTCAATTCTATAATCTTTAATTGTCTTTAGCTTGGAAGTAGATTTCTTAATTGCCTCATACAATTTTCTTGAATGTAAATTCATAAATATTCCTTCATATTTATCCAAATCTTTTCTAGATGCCAAGTCTTCTAAGCTCTTTAAAATACTATTCAAATCTTCTTCTAAATCTTCTTCATCAATCATTCTAGAAATAAATTCATCACTTGAAACCAAATCCATATTTTTTAGCTTTTTTTGATTTTTCCTCATACATCTTCAATATTTACAATCCAATTCCTCAACTCTTAAAAATTTCATAACTCCAAATTTTGAATAATCTAAAAATCCATTTTTAATCTTATCTATATTAAAAAGTATAAAATTAGAAGACCTATCTATATCCTTAGACTCCCCATCCTCAAGGATGCTCTTCAAAAGTCCAAAAAATCATTACCAGCTCTCAAAGAAGTTTCTTCTAATTGTTCTCTATTTCTTTCATTACTAGTCATTACAATTAGAAATTATACTAATCTCTTTCCGTCACAATTTTTGATCCTTGTATAATGCGAGCCATCATCCAATATCTTACTCTCCATTCTTATAGCTGTAATATATGGTTGTCCTAGAATTATAGGATAGGCAGCAAATTCTTGTACAAAGAAGTTTTATTCTACCTCCACATCTCCAATTTTTATCCTTATTGTTGGACATGCTTCATATAATTCACCCCTCTCATTATTTGCAGCCTTTATTATCCATCCATGGTTGGTGTCAATAGGCCACATTCCCTTTTCATAAACGCTTTTAGACATTATGTTGATCTCAAATCCATGATCAACTAATGCCAGATAGGTTTCTTTACAATCTTCAATCTTTATTTTTGCTTTTGTAGTAGCCCTAGTCTAATATGTATAAGAAAATGTCGGCTTCTCTTCAACTCCTATCCTTTCATATTTATAAATTGATGCCCTTACTTCCTCACATCCTTTACTCTTGACCTTCTCTACTCTATATCCAATTACATTAACCTCTTTCATATGTATCTTGTTGATGGAAGTATCAGAGATATTAGATACCTTAATCTCTTTTTTTTCTCTAAATTCCTTTTTATTTTTAAATACATTCACATCACTAACAGAAGAATTTTCATGCCCGTGATTCTGTACAACCCTTTCATTATTATTACTAGATAAGGCAAATACTTGTACCTCTTTTTCTTCTTTTGTATCTTTTATATCCTCCAAAGCCTTCATCATCATTGCTTCAAATGTCATTTGCCTCTTCCTCTTAATGACATGAATTATGAGCCCATGAAATTCTTTCTTGGCTACATCAAGAATCTCTTTTAAAGAAAATTCAATTTTATCATCTAAAATCCTTTCTTCAAGAATACCTTTTATATCAACAAAAGATTTAATATCTGACTTCAATTTAAATATTATATTTTTAATCTTATCCCCCTTTGAATCTTCTTTCTCATTTTGCTTCTCCCATTTTTCTTTAGATAATGTGATATTCTTATCTAGATAGGAAAAAGAGGGCCCTAATTCTATCGGAGTAGTAGTTTGTTTTTTTTCATTCTTATCTATTAACCTTTGATTCTACCTCTTATTATTGGGCTCCCTTGTTCTCTTCTCTTTTGCAATCTTATCCCTTTTAACCTCAACAATAGCCTCTTGGAGCTCTTTTTTTTCTTCATTAACTTCTAAGTAAGCTTTAATACTTGTAGCATCAATTTAATCATTCCATTCAGTTTTCTCTCTAATAACATATGCACCTCTAAGCATAACTTCCTTGCTAAGAATTATAGAAATATCTATATTTATCATTTCTATAATAATAGAGTATGCACTTGCTTCTTTAATCATAGATGCACTACTAGAACTCCCAATGTGGCCTTACACAAGTTTCTTCATTCCACCCTTGTCAAAATTTAATTCAATAGGTTCTCTAATTGTAGTGAGTCTTACCTTGCCTTCTTTGAAGAAGATCACTCCTTTCTTCAAATCTTCTTAATAGGCTAAGTAATTCCTCCTATCATGGTCTTCATTGCCACAATATATATACCTCTTCATCCATTTCTTGATTTCTGTTGGAAATTTAGGAAAATTCATTTTTTTTTTTTTTTTTCCAATTCTTTGAATTTGATTCTTAATTTCCTCATATCCTTGACAAGGTCTTCAAGAGTTTCATCAGAAATATCCTTTTTCAAAACTAATATACGATCAATAGAAATAGTTCGAGCTACTAGGATAGAAATAGGAGCCACCTTTGACTCCACAATTATACCTCCTTTAGTCTTTATCCTTTGCTGCTCCATGAAAGTCACCACAGCTTCTTTAATTTGTTTCCAATCGTTAGTAAGATCTCTTTTGCCACCTCTATTAACCAGAAGTAGAAACAACTTATCTTGTAAATTTTCATCAACCACTTGTAAAAAAAACTCCACCTTCTTATCATCGAGCAAGTACTTGTCTGCTATAAAAAGCTGGAAAAATTTCTTTTTAAATTCTCTAAGCAATTCTTTAGGACCCATTTGCTTTCCAAGTTGTTATTCTATCCATTCTAAGAATGTTCTCTTAGTCACCCTTTTTGAATCCTCTTCAAGAAACTCTTCTTTTAAGAGGATTCATACTCATCCCAAGAATTTATATCATCTCTATATAAATCCTTGATTCTTTCTTTGACTTCAAAAATGTAAGCAAGTATAAAATTCAAATTCATTCTAGTATGGAGAATTTGATATATTTCCATTTCACCTATATAGATTTTGAGATACGTGAATATGTTTCTTCATTTAAATCTTCTTACTTGATTGATGATAGATTGTACAGCCTTAGAAGTATTTTTTTCTTTTATTTGCATGTATTGCATCCTCCATTGTTCCTACAATTGCTTTTCTATATATTTTGAAAATGCCTTCAATATCTCCTTAATATTTTCATATCCTCTTATTTCCTCCATTTTATTAATAATTAATAGCCTTGAAGAAGCTTTCAATGGAAGCACCAAGAGTTGTCATAAACAAGAGAGCCCTCTTCAAGAAATCAATGGGATCTTGGTTGCCTATTAAGTAAAGAAAAAGAAGAGTGGCAAGGTACTTTTATTTATATCTTTATTTTTTTCTTCAAGATATCTTATTTATCAATTTTTTTATCCTTTTAAAGATTTTTTGGTCAATTTTTTTTTGATTCTTTATAGATTCTCTATAGATTCTTTATTCAAAAATCCTTGTTTATCCTTGTAAATTTCTTGTAGATTCTCTATAAATTTCCTATTAAAAAATCTTTAATTATCCTTTGAGATTTTCCGTAGATTCTTTATAAATTTCCTATTTAAAAATCCTTGATTATCCTCACACATTCTTCATCGACTCCTTGTAAATTCCTTGTTCAAAAATCCTTGATTATCCTTGCGGATTCTTCATAGATTCTTTATAAATTTCTTATTCAAAAATCCTTGATTATTCTCATAGATTCTTTTATAGATTCTCTATAAATTCTTTATTCAAAAATCCTTTATTACTCTTATAAATTCCTTTATAGATTCTTCATAGATTTTTTATAAATTCCCTGTTTACATTCCCTTGATTATCCTCGTAAATTCCTTCATAGCTAAAATAACTCATTCAAGATCCAAACAAGAGAAGAGAGAAGAAGAAGTGCTTATTTTCAATCCTAAAAAGGTTTAAATAGGCGATTTAGCTAATACTCAAATAATATCCAGTATAAGCTAATACTTGCCTGATACTTATCTAATATCTGGCTGATATCCGGATCTTAGATATCCATCACCCTAAGATTCTCTAGTTGATATTTTAAGATCTTAAGATTTCCTATTTGATACCTTAGAATCTTAAGATTTCTATTTGATATCTTAAAATCTTAAGATTCTCTAATCGATATCTTAGAATCTTAAGATTTCTTATTTGATATTGTAGAATCTTAAGATTCTTTAATTGATATCCTAGAATCTTTAGATTTTTTATTTGATATCTTAAAATCTTAAGATTCCTTAATCAATATCTTGGAATCTTAGGATTTCCTATTTGATATTTTAAAATCTTAAGATTCCCTTCTTGTCCACACTATAGCTTTAGAACTAATTCCATTCCATCCTTATTCACATTGCAGCTCTGGAACTACTTCTATCTTATCCCTATTCACATTATTATTTTGGAATTAGTTCTATTTTATCCCTATTTATATTGTAAGTTTGGATCTAATTCTATTTTATTCCTATTCATATTATAAATTTAGAACTAGTTCTATTTTATCTCTATTCATACTATAATTTTAGAATCAATTCTACTTTATCCCTATTTACACTATAATTTTTTATACATACCTATTTGATTTTGATGCACTTGTCGCAAGTATATCACAACAGCATAGGATGAGATCTTTTATAATTAGAATATATTTTTCCATTTTCAATCCAACATTGATATATTCAATGTGATTTTTCACAAGTATAACAAGGTATTATATTATTCCTTTGATTTGAAAGGATATTTGGATCTACTTGTCTTAATTAATAAAGATGCTTATACGATTGGAGTTGATTTTTTTTATAAGATGTTGTACAAATTGTAGATAAAATTGGGATGTATGGTTCATTTGTTTATAATTTGTACACCATAATTTACAAGTATGAATCTTTTATTCATGGTATTTAGGCTCTATAATTAAGTTTTGGTTTTTAATGAGGTAAGATATTTTTTCACTTATTGCTTTCATATATTCATCATCTTATTTTTTAATACATCATTTGTTTGACTTATCTTACTTTTAAAATCTTCCAATCTAATATCATTGAAGGATTTACGTTGTCATACTGCATTTACGTGCAGTGTATAAAAATATGAAAAATCTTGTATCTATTGTTAATATATGTGTGAGTGCTAGAGGTTATTTTAGAAGATATTATAAGAAGAGGATTTATTATAGCCACTTAATTAGTGAATTAAGATGGCTATTTGTTTTGTTCTTACCTTATTTATATCCTAGAATAGACTCTTTTGTAATTAGAAGAAAGGTAAAGGTTGTTTTACCTTTCTTGTTGACTTTTGAGGTAGAATGGACCTTATGAAGGGTAAGAAAGAAGAGCATGGGGTGAATAAGGCCCATCCAATAGGATTTGGCTGCCCATGTGGGCGTCTCATAGTCTAATATAGAAAGAAAGGGAGATATACTCCTCTTGTTAGACCGAGAGGAGAGGCAGTTTTTGAGTGGTGAACTTTGGAGAGAGATAGCTCCGAGGAGATAGAAGTGTTTGTAGTGAAAATTGGTGGGTGTGTTCTTCAAGTTGTGAGGATTCTAGAACCTACTCACTTGCTTGTATTGGAGTTGTGAACAAAAGGTTATGCTTGTTTTAGTAGAGTGAGGTTTGCTGCCACCCGACGAAGAGGGGCAGAAACTTCGAGCTGCCACTGCAAGTTTGATTTCAACTCTTTCTTAGTGAAATTTATAGAGAGTGTGGAAAATTGTGCTAGCTTTCTATCAAGACATCTCTTGTAGCATTTGGAGTTGGAGAACAAAAGTTGTGAGCTTGAGAGTGGGAAAGGGTTTGTTGCCACCCGACGAAGAGGGGCAGAGACTTTGTTCAACCACCCAAGTCGGACAGTCTCTTTAATCCTTTTGATATTTTAGGTGCTTATAGTAGCTTATGTAAGCTTTCTACAAAAACAAAAATCAATACATTTGGAGCTTTGATGAAAGTTTTATGAGCCGTGAAGTGTCAAAGAGGGAAAATTGTTGCTAGGGTTTGAAGAGTAGAATCGACTAGCTACAAAATCTGGAGTTTGAGAGGCATGCATGCGAAATTTTAGAAAAAGCTAGATGATGGAGTGAGCTTTCTAAAAAGCTATTGCATGTCCAATTTGGAGAAGGGAAGTGATCACAACAAAGGCTGAAGTGAAGAGGAGCTTTGCTGCCTTTGCATTTGCTTGGAAATTTTAGCGCCTACTTCTTTTAGCCATAACTTTTAAATGGTAAGTCATCTATTTGTGAAATTTTGATATGTTTTACAATGGATTATTGGCTTTCCATAGGCTATAAGCACGCTTGATTCGACCTTTGGATGAATTTTTAGTGATTTATTTAGTTTCAGTTTGTTGTATAACTTGTATTCCTCATATGCGGTTGTATTTTGAGGTATACTTGAATACATACATACTTTGCTTATACTTTTTATACAAGTATATATACTTGTATTTATACAAGTATTCTATAAGTATTCTACAAGTATTATACATAATATTTGTACAAGTATTTGTACAAGTATTATACCAAGGATTTATACAAGTATTTGTACAAGTGTTATATCAAGGATTTATACAAGTATTTATACAAGTATTTGTATAAGTATTATTCAAGTATTTATACTTTATATTTATACAAGACTTGTATAAGTATAATACAAGTATAACTAGAAAGCTTGAAGAAATATTGTGCAAGTATAGAACATACTTGCACGGCTTCCTCTCATGTTCCCTGCTAGTTCTAGTAGCAGCTAGGAACCCGGCGTTTTCCCAAGGCGAATTCTCTCTACCCGACAACGTAAGGATTGGTCATATAGACCTTATATTGCTAAGGGTATTGGATTGTTTATGGGCAATAGAGAAGTAGAAGGTTGAAAGTAGCTTAAAGCTAAATATTGATAGAATTCCATAGATTAATGTTGCAAGGATATGAAAGTTGATATTGGTTCTTTTGCTCTTCTAAGCATATAATTATTTTTCTTATCAATGATTTTTATTTCTAAAGTAGCTTGAATAACTCTTTTTGGATCCTTAGGTCTCTTGTTTAATATATCCCAAATTATAGAAAGTATGGCAAAATCTTGAATAAAGTAATACCATATAATATCTTCATTTAAAAGATTATTAATATTTCAAGTACACACTATATGAAATTGCCTCATATAAGAAGTGATATCTTCAGAGGGACCTTGTCTAATGTTTGTCAAAGCTGAAAGAGCTTAATGTTGATCAATTACGGGTCTAAATTGACAAAGGAAGATTGTTGGAATTTGTTTCATAATTAGACATTAGAACATAAGACCAAAGATAGTACAAGTAATTTAAAAATTTTAACACATAGATATCACAAAAATCAAATAGACCAGATAAAAGATAACTTGTAGAAAAACTTGCAATAATTAACTATGTCTCTTAGGAGTCATCACTTCCTACAAGTATAGATTCAATACCAAAAAGAAGTCATACCAGCCATTAATCCGACTTCACTTCCTTACAAAACATCTAAAAATTGAAACATCTATCACAAATACAATTAGATTCTTTTTAATAAAAAAATAGATTAAATTTTTTTTTGATATGTATAATTGAATATTTTAGTATTTAATTATACTATAAGATGATAGAATGGTTAAGATGTTACCTTTAGAACAACAAGTCTTCCCGTGCTCCTTCCTAAATGTATCTAAAATTTTAAATAAAAAGAAAAGCTAAGATTTGGAATCCACCAAGTATCTCCTTGCCGTTGTCATATTACATATTGTCTTATTTGGGAATGCACCGGGCACCTAGCTGTAGAAGGTAAAATTGTGTTTGCAAATAATCAAGAAATTCTAATAGATTTTGCCCATATATGAAGAATATGATTCAAAATTCAATTCAAAAGTGTTTAAAAGTACTCCTCTTAGTAACATCTATTATATATACATTCCAATTTCATTGTTTCTTTTATAATTAAGCAATTTTTTATTTTCATTTATAAGTCCTAATCTTAATTAATAAATTTTGACAAGCTATAACTTTTAATCCAATTTTCTACTTAGTGTGAAATTTTGCATACAAATGCTAATATAAATCTTTTACATGCTCAAAAAAATTTAGCTCAATCCAACTTACAGATTGCAAAAAAATACCCAAAAAGCGCACTGATGACACTTGGCCACCAACTTGAAGATTGATGCAGAAACTCCAGTGGTGATTTCTCCTTCTTCTACCATTAACTTCAGCTCAAACTTGGTATGTAGCTCAATCTATAAGTCTTCTATCACCATACCAAAATTTATATTGATCCAATTAGTGGATCTTTAGTTATCATAGAAATCCTATCTAATCCTAAACTGCCAACTTCTGACAACCCTTTGTATCAAAGCTCAAATACCTCTTGATTGCATTACTAGATTAATACAAATATTTGTATATACTTAGCACACCTAACAATTCAAACAATAGCAAATTTTGAAATGTAGATGCTATACAGATTGCACGAATCGCTCAACAATGCAAGCCATCATTGTCTTATATAAAATCCAAATCACCAATACAAACCCTGACTTTGAATAGCGATTGCTAAGTCTTACTAAAATCCTATGGTAACAAGCTAAATGCTCCTCAAATCTCCTTCAAGCTGGCTATTCAACTCTAATTGCTGATCTTTGAAATCCCAAATCTCTACCTTCGGTGGTCATTTACGTGGCTGAAGGTCTGATTTCGACCCTGTCTCATATCCGGTCACCCCCCGGATATTGATCTAACTTATTTTAAGGATTTTTAAACTTAATCCTATTCTCAACTCAACCTTGGTATCTATCATACTAATTTTTTACTTCTCTTATCCTATTTTTATTAACTTATGGTTTTTTTTAAAAGCCGTGAACTAGTTTTTACAACCTAGAAGAAAATTTTAATATCTAATTTTTATCTTTTAGCTATTAGAGCAAGAATTAATCTAAGAGGCTTCTATAAATCTTTTTTTAAGTACCTTAAGTTTCTAATAATCCAAGATAACTAAGTATTAAGCAGAATTTATCCTTATTCATACTTTTCACTATATAAACGTGTTACAATATGACATCCACCCCCTCTGAACCTACGCATCCTTCGGTATGCGCCAATGAAGCATATGTCATAATTGGCATCATACTATTTCTTCATTTCTCACACCAAGTTCTTTTTCATCATGTTCATCATCCATTTCCATATAATTATCTTCTTCAAAGTCATTGATGTCTTCAATATGATCCTCCACATTTATTTCTCCATCTCGTCTTTTGAAAACCTTAACTCGCTTCCCAGCAATAGGTATCTTCAACCTTGTACCATCCAATTCTTTCAATGAATATGTGATATTATTATGAACTGTTACTACCACATACAGTCCAAACCAATATTTTGAAAACTTTCTTAAGGTACTAAGTTGATTATCTAAACTATTATCATAAATAAGTATTCAATCACCTTCTTCAATTGCTTTAGGCCTCAATCCATATTGTTTATTAAACCAAGCCTTGTTCCTTAGCCTTGCCAATTGTAATCTTTTCAATGCCAATTCCACATCTTCCAGTCTTTGTTCAAGTTGCCGAATTCTAATAGCCAGCAACTCTTCTCTTGTTAATCCCTCTTTCCAAAGTAGCATACTCCAAGTTGGCACATGTTCTTCAATCGGCATAATAGGTTTTTGACCAGTCATTAGTTCCACTGGCATATATCCTATCACCAAACTATGTGTTGTTCGATCAATCCATAATGCATAAGGTAGAAGTCAAGGCCATTTTCTCACTCTTCCATTACAGACTTTAATCAAGGCTTTTACAATTGGTGGATATCCACCTTTATTCTTTGCATTTCCCTGTGGATTATAAGCTATAGTCAATGATAATTTGACTCTACATCTTTTAAAGAATTCACGAGCTTCATATGCATTTAGTTCTCCACGATATGTAGTGATCTTTCCCACACATCTATAGCAACAAATAACATCCTCAAGCAAAAATCTGCAAATCCCTTCTATAGACTTTGTCTTTAAAGCCCTGCCTTCTACTTGATTCGATAAATCTTCACAAGCCAAAATTAAATACTTCATTTGCTATAATCTCATTGGCATAATAATCAAATCCACAACCCATTTAAAATGAATGGCCAAAGGATATATTGGATGTAAACCATCTCGATGTCATATATTTGAATACATGTGACAAGTTATATAAGATTCTATAAATGAAGTTACATCTCAATATATATTCTTCTACCAATATTGTTCCTTCAATTTAGCAAAAGTAGTCTAAATTCCTTTATGCCCTATCCATAAACTATCATGAAATTCCTTGAGTAGTTTTTGTTGACCTTCTATAATACCTACTACTCGTCATAGCATTCTAATGTTTGTTTTTGGTCTCTTCCATAGAAATCCTCCTTGTAATACAAACTTGTATGCCTTTTTTCTAATTTGTCTAAATTTTTCAACTAATCAATTAGCATGCTTGGTTAATGTGCTCAAATAATGTCTAATATCTAATAAATCCCTTTCATAATTCTCTTCCTGAAATGGCTTATTTTCCTTGTTCAATTATAAAACCAAATAAAATTTTGTACCCACATCATCAATATCCTCTATCATCTCATCTTCTCCATCATATCTTGCTCGAGACAACATATTTGCTACGAAATTGTCTTTTCCCACAACATGCTTAAATTTTGGATTTAATGACTTGATATAAGCAATCCACCTCAACATTGCAATGTTTGGGATTGTACAATTAGTAATCATTCCAAGCAAAGGCAAACAATCTGTTTCAACCACCATTGTTGTCCTAATTAAATAGTCCTTTTCAGCTTTCATGGTTGAAACAACTCCCCATAATTATCTTTACACTTGAGAATACGTATGTTGGCGTGTAATCAAAATCTTAGCTCCAAATCGAATTGCAAATCTATGCTCATTTGAATTATCTTCATCCACAGTCCATCTAATGGCAATTGGACTAGTATCCACTATAAGAATCATTGGTCTATTGTACTTATAATCAATTTTTCTCAATACTGGAGGTGATATTAATAATTCCTTCAATATTTGCATTGCTTTGATATGCTTTTCTTCCCATTTAAAATGATAATCTTTGCATAATAACTCATATAATGGATCTGCTATATGAACATAGTGAGGAATCCAAATGCGATAGAATACACATGCACCCAAAAACCTACGCACCTCTGTTAAAGAGCTGCAATCTTCTTTTATTCTTTTCAATTGCATCAATCTTGGCTAGATCTGATTTTCTTCCATAAAATCCACATAAATGTCCAACAATTACAACTTTTTGTACTCCAAATGTAGATTTTATATCTGATAATGTAAGATGAACTCCCTCAAGCCAAGTCAATATCCTTTTACAATCTTATATATGATCAATAATATACTTGCGACACCCTCTCTTATCTAAAGTTTCATCTTTGTTATCTTCTTTACACCCTTTTATAGGAACATCATCTAAAAAAGGTATGGTCTTCTCAGGAATAAAATCTGTCAACACCTTGTTCATTCCCTTCATTATATGTGTAACTGAGTTAGTAGCACTTTGAGGAAGAGTATACATTCTAACTAATCCAAGTGGCATTCTCATTGTTGTGATGTCTCTACTCTCTTTTGTAAGTTGAAATTGGTCATAGCTTGAATACAAGTCACCAATTGAATAGATTGCCCTTCTTGCGAATGCTTCAGCAAATTCATCTATTATCGGTTCAATTCCTATATTCTTGATAGTCACTACATTTACTAGCTGCATATCTTGAATAAATCATAATGATCCATTTTTCTTAGGCACTGTAAACCATCGGCTAGAATATGGTTCAAAAGAAGGCTCCAAAATCTTCATCTTCATCTTTTCTTTCAATAATTCCACTAAACTTGGCAAATACGCCCTTGGCACTAGAATTGGCGTCAAATTCCAAGATAAATGTGGTATAGTGAAAATAACCATTGGAGTTACAATATTTGGATCCACACACCTAATTTCATGAGACTCAAAGGCAAATGATTTATCTCATTTTGCTAATATTTCTTTGAAGCACACAATTTCTTCTAGCAATAAAGAATCGTCAGAATCAATCTTCAATTCTTCAAAAGTTTCTTCAATAAACTTATGTCTAATATTTCTTAGATCCCTTAAGCTCTTTTCTCTTGATGCTTCTTTTGTGTGTTCTTTACAGTCTTTTGGCAAAGGTCCAGTAACGAGTTTCACTTTCTTATCTACTATCTTATATTTTGTTTCAACCATAACCTCTGGTGTTTGAAAAGATTCAATCATATCATAAACTTCCTTTGAATGAATCTATATAATTTTATCATCGTCACCTGATCCAATAGATGCAATCAATTCTAAAAGATCTTCTAATCCATTTTCTTCATAGATACCAATAATCTTTTTATCATCTTCTAATATTTTTAACCCATATAATTCCTTTCCAATAGCACATAATATTTTTCTCTTATTTCTTTTTAAATCCTTAATCCTCTTATATATAACACTTCTATTCTCAAGAATATTAATAAATCTTATATCAAAGGTACAAATATCTTGCGAGAGTACCTCCCTTTCTATACCTCTATAATCCCGCTTTATAGTGGTACTCCTCAAAAATCCATTTTCTTCATAAACACCAAAAATCTTTTCATCATCTTCTAATATTTCTAATTCATATAATTCTTTTTTAATATTATATAGTTTTTTTTTTTTTTTTTTTTTTTTTTTTTTTTTTAAATCTTTAAATTTTTTATACATAATACTTCTATTTTTAAAATTACTAATAAAACTTATATCAAAGGCATCTACATCTTATAAGAGTACCTTCTCTTTTGTACCTATATAATCCCGCTTTGTAGCAATACTTCTCTAAAATCCTTAAATTCTTCAATAATTCTTGATAATCGATTCTCTCTCAATCCGTCTTAATTCTATTCATGATTGGAAGACATAATTAAAAATTATATTACTTTTCTTCTATTCTCACTATATATTTGTGCATAAGCTGAATCATCATCAAATATTTTTGTCTCCATTTGTGTTGCCATAATATATAGTTACTCCAAAATAAGCAAATAAGATGTTGTATCTTGAATAAATTTTTTTTGCTTTGTTGCAACATCACCAATCTAGATATTGATATCCGGACAAGCTCCACACAATTCACCTCACATAGTGTTAGCCACCCGTATTGCCCATCTATGCTCCATATCAATTAGCCATTTTTACTTCTTATAAAGATCTTTAGACATAAATTTTATTTCTAAACCATAGTCAATTAAAACAACAATTGGTTCTTCTATATTTCCAATTTTCACTAATACTTTTGTAGTTATTCTAGTCCAATATTTTTGAGTATAATAACTTAAAGCCTCTATCTCTATTTCATTCCAATCTTCAAAATACACTTGTTGATTATGACTTCTTCTTTTACTTGTTGATTGCTTGCAATAATTATCAAATTCTTTTTCATTCTTATATATCTTTGTATTAATAACATAATTCAATCCTGCTTCACATATTAGTTGCTTCTTTCATTTAATGATATCAATAATAATATCATAAAATTCCTTCTTTGTAATCTCTAGAATCTCTTTCAATGTAAACTCAACCTTAGCATTGAATACACATTCTTCAAGCACCCCTTTTAAATCTATTGCTGCTTCAATATCAAAGAATAATTTATAAACCACTGATTTATCTTTTTCTTTTATTTCTTTTTTTCTCTTTCAAAATTGTTGAAGCACCTTCTATAGATAATTCTTGTGAAGTCATATCATGAGCCTTGTCTCTTCAAGTTTGTGTCTTAAAAGAATTTCTTTACTTTATATCATCAAAATCTCTCTTCCTCTTTTCTTCCATTAAAGCTTCATGTTGGGTCTTAGTAATATATAAATAGATTGAAAGAATCTCTAAAAGATCTTTCCAACCTATAGCACCACAAATTATAGCCACAATCCTTAATAATGCTTTTTATGGCATCTTTTTTTTTTTATATTATAAAATTAATAAAAGACCAAAATCTATTTATTTCCATATTTTTGTTGAAACTATCATCCATCCTAGTACCATAATTTGTAACTTCTTGTATTGCAATTCCATGTGTTATCAAATAATTTTGAACGAATGCTTTTATATCTCCCTTATCAAAGTTGGTTTAAATAAGATCTCTAATATCCTTCAATGCTACTTTTCTATCTTTTCAAAATAACTTTTTATTGAATCATATTATTGAATTCATTACAATCTTTTTGAGAATGAGAAACATCATCATATGAAATATTGATTAATCTTGTTAACCATTGCTTATAATACTTTGGTTGCCAAAGCCTTCTTGTGATCATTGCATTGTTATTATTGTATAGACAATATAAATACTTAAAATATACTTACAATATTTGGATCCATGTATATATATCCTATCTTCTAATAGAAAATCCACTAGAAGCTTTATTTGAATAACTACTCAAATCTCCCATTGAAGTTTCAACTTCAACCTACTTGCCTTTTTTTTTCTATCAAATCCAAATAAGAATAAAAAAAATCCAATACCTCCTACTTCAAACTTTCACATCAAATTCACCACTTATATCATATTACATAATATCTTATTTGAGAATCCACCGGGTACTTGGCAAATAGAAGATAAATCCAAAACTCTACTCAGGTGTAGATTAGCCTTGTTCTCTAACCTTAATGCTTATCTCTTAGAGCCAATATTTCCTTTTTACACCATTCAATTGCTTCTAAAATTTATAAACAAGTAGAAAATCAAGTCTACCATCTATAAAAATAATTTTTATCTCAATCTAATAGATAAATAATTAGATATCTTAAAAACCCTCACTAATCCTCAAAACCCAATTTCTAAGATCTTAATCCTTTTAAACCTCAATTATCTTTGATCTAACTATTGAATTAAACTCAAATTTATAATAAAATTTTAACACAACTACATATACAAATCTACAAATTCTTAGTTGTAGATCTACTACAAAATTCTCAATATGCTTAAAAATACAAATCCACTTTATTTTTCAATATCTAAAGTCATCCAAATAGAACCTTAACTTTGCATAGCTCTCACAAAGTCATTACAAATCTAAGAACCTTAAAACTAATACTCAAAAAAGCTTTATTGAGTTTGTTCTCAAATTTTACTTTCTAATCAATAAAAAAATATTCTATCTATCAAATATATACAATTTTGTATCTTGGAATTTGATTTCAACCCTAGTTTATAACTAGTCTTCTATCAATATAAGAATTTTTTAGATAATTTTGTTGAAAATTATCTTTTATTTTGAACTTAAGATGCTTATAGTAGTATTTTGGTAATCTATCTTGTTTTGTCTTATTTATGATCCTACAAAGTAAAAAAAAATCTTTTTTATAAAAAAATAATATTATATTTTTACTATCAATTTATTTTTTATTTTTTAAAATTTTAACCTATATTTTTTAAAATAATTTTATAATTTAGTCTTCAATTAAGCTTCTCTATAATATACATCTTATTTTGCTCTTTCATCCTATAGCCATGTTACAACATAATAAAATGCTTCTTTCAATCAAATAATCTCTTGCTATAAATTATTGCGTTCTAGAAAAATGTACCTTGGTCTTACTTCCTATTTATATTACAAGGTTTATATCCTATTGAACCTTCTACAAAATCTTTTTCAGCTTGGTAGAAATACCTAGAAAAGATTTTGACTATAAAAGAAATTAGGAAGTTTTTAGAAGTCTATAAAACATCAATGGAAGTTTCTAAGAGTATCTTAGAAGATTTTTGAAGGCTAAGGAAGATTTTAGAAGATTGAAGAAGATTCTAGAAGATTAAGAAAGGTTTTAGAAGATTGAAGAAGGTTTTAAAAGAATAAAGAAGGTTTTAGAAGACTGAGGAAGGTTCTATAAGATTAAAGAAGATTTTAGAAGGTTGTAAAAAATTAGAGAATATTTTAGAAGATTCTACAAAGTGGTAATTTAAAATATGTTTGTGACAAAGAATAGCTGTCAAGTAAATAAGTACATCCCTTGGATGGCTTAAAAATCCACATGGATTTTTTTTATAATTCAAATTTTGAAATGATATTTAAGTGCATTTGTATTGAAGTCAACTTCTAATTTTTATTTCAATTTTTTTCATTTGTTCAATTCCATGAATTTATGTAAATAAATTAAATGTTAATTCCAAATTTCTATAATATAATTGAATTTCAAGAATTCATAATAAATTCATTATAGCTCCAATTCAAAAGTTTTAAAAAAAATTAAAAAGTCAGAAACAAGAGCTATAAGAATAAAATATCCAATTGAAGTTAAAATGAATTCAAGATACTGATTAGAGGTTCAGTTATGGCCTACTAGATTTCGACAAAATCGACTCCTACTATATAACCAAATTTGTAAAATTCATAACTAATCCATTCTAACTCCGATTGAAGTTTTCTAAGTGGCATTGAAAAGATAATGATCAGATTTATCAGTGTAAAATATCAAATCACAAATTGGAGCAACGTTGAGTGATAAATCTAAGTTCAGCATACTGCCTCCTAGATTTTTCACAGATCCAACTCCCACTATGTAGTCGGATTTCCAAAATTCATAGCTAATTTGCTCTAATGCTGATTAGAGTGTTCTAAGTGGCATTGGAAAGGTTATGATCAAATATATCAATATAAAATATCAAATCACAAATTGGAGCAATTAAAAAGCACTGATCAGACATGACCGCAGCTTATTATAATGGTAGTTTTTGCCACTCCTACATTAGATCCATGCCTCCATTCATGCTCCTAGCCATAGACCACCCCTCAAATCCAAGATCTTGTACTAGTCTTCTCTTACAGCTTCAACATTGGTCCACCTAGAAAACCACAAGAAAAAAAGTAGAGGCAAGAGAAAGAGGACAAGGAGGAAGAGAGAAGAAGGGAGATAGAGAGCAGAGAAGAAGTGGTGGCCGACCAAGCCAATCCTTGTTGCCACCTTAACTCACACCCAAGACCCTTTTCATTTTTTTGCATTCTTTAAAAAAAATGATTAAAATTTAATGCATGACGAAAATTAAATTTCTATAGTAGATAAAATAAAAATTTACCAAAAAAATTTATTACTATAATTAGAATATTAGATCTACTTGGAGTGAAATAATGGTTTTTGGAGATAGAAATAATTTTTCATAAATTTTAAAAGTAACTACTAGGAAAAAAAGGATCTTAGGTTTTAGATATCTTTTGAACTACAAATGCAATAGAAAAATAGCTTTGGACTTCAATTTCAAGCATGCCAATTAGTTTAGAAATTTGTACTATCTTGGAAATTTGAAAAAAATTAAGAAAATTTCAATTAAAAGCTAATTAATTAAAAAAATAAATTATTAGATAGAAATAAAGAATTAAATTAGAATTTAACATGGTTGATTTTTGGAATAATATGGTGTTAATTCTTCTATTATAATTGAATAGAATTTATTATAAAATTTAAAAAATAATGCTTAAAAAATATTTTCTGAAATTCATATTGCTTCTATCATGTTTAAACCATAGCAACCTTTAAAATTCTATTTTAATCCCCTTAAATCAACTAAATAGTTTTTTTTAAATAAACAATTAGTTTATAAATAAGAAAGAAAATTTTAGATATCTATTTTAAATAATCTAACATTAGTTAATAGATGAAAAGAAAAATTTAGCTTAAAAGATAATATTTCTATTAATAAATAGCCTTATTACATCTTTATGTTAGATATTGATGAGATTTAGTAAATCAATATTATAAGGATATAAAAGTAGGTATTGGTTCTTTTGTCCTTTTAAACATACAATCATTTTTTTTTTATCAATGGTTTCTATTTTTAAAGGAGCTTAAATGGCTCTTTTTAAATTCTTAGATCTTTTGTTTAATATATCTCAAATTATAAAAAATATAGAAAAATCTTAAATAAAATAATATTTTATGGTATCTTCATTTAAAAGATTACTAACTTATTGGATATATACTATATAAAATTGCCTCACATAAGAGGTGATATCTTTCAAGGGTCCTTGTCTAATTTTTATTAGAATTAAAAGAGCTTATTATTAGCCAATTACAGATCTAAACTGACAAAGGAAGGTTGCTAGGAACTGTTCCCATGTAATTAATGATTTCTCTATATGAAATTTATACCATGCATATATAAAATCCATTAAAATTATTAAAAATCATATCAAATAATATCCATGGTGGGTTACTAAACTAATGATTAATACTTCTATAAATAATTTTATATGAATTGTTGGATTTATATTGATAAATCCACTAAATCTTAGAAAATTAAGAGAAAATGATGCCCTTTATAATTTTAAAGGTAAAATAATAGGTAGTCCTCTAAGTAACATCATGGAATTAATTTGGATGTCTATTGAAAAATTTTAGTTATCTCTTTTAGCTATATGAGCTCTTAGAGTTAAAAAAGATAAAAGATCTACTTGAAGTTTTAAAAAATAGCCTCTATCATATTTTATTTTAATAAAAGCTTATGACATATTGTGACAAATTTCTTTTAAGAAGACAATTTTTAAAACTATATTTTTTAACTCTACTTTAGTTTGTAAACACATCTAAACTACAAAACACAATTTGTAATAAAATAAGCTACTTTAGACTTAATTCTAGATAGTATATAATTAAATATATGATTTTAAAGTTAATCATTCAATACAAAATTTTTATAAAATAATATGATTTTTTTTTTTTTTTTTTTTTTTTTTTTTCTTAACTTATTATGATGTATGCGATTTTAACTATGTATTAAGATGAGTTCTTGTGCCAATCTTAAGATAGTGGTATCACCTAATAATTAAAATCTTTTTTTATAAGTGATACATATGTTCCAACTAAATATTAAGCTGAGATTTTGTATCAATCTTAAAATAGTAAAATCATCTATTATTTCAAATTTATTTCATGATAAGAGATTAGAAAACAAGATCAAAAAAGTTACAAATAGTTTAAAATTTTAATACGTAGATACTATAAAAAATAGATAAACTAAATAAAAGATAATTTATGGAACAACGTGCAACAATTAATTATGCTTCAAGGATATCATCACTTTCCATAAATACAAGTTTAACAACAAAAAAAAGTCATATCCATTATTAATCCAACTTCACTTTCTACAAAATGTTTAAAAAATTGAAGCACCTATTACAAACACAATCAAATTTTTTTAACAAGAGAAATGAAGTAGAATTTTTTTTATGCATATAATTGAATATTTTTAGCATCAAATTATACTATAAAATAATAGAATGGTTAAACAATTATCTTAAAGATAACAAGTCTACTTGTATTCTTTTCTAAGTATATCTAATATTTTAAATGAAAAAAAAGAGCTAAGATTTAAAACCCACCTAATTTTGCCAAGACATGTTCTTTTCTTATTTTTTTCTAAAACTTCAAATAAAAAATTTACAATCTAAGGTTTGATACTTATTAAGCTTGTTCTTTTATATTTGATATTATACTTTAACTCCACTCCTTGTTGTTCTTAGAGAAGCAAGTAATTTACCAATACAACCAAATAATAATAATTTTAACAATAGACTAATCAAAAACTAATTAAAATCAATAGCAATAATATTAACATATACAAAAAATAATTATTTGATTTATGTTAGTATATAAAAGTTATCATACATATAAAAAGAAATATTAATAATAAATAAAAATATAAAATATAAAATAAAATAAAAATAAAAATAAAAATAAATAAAAATAATAAATTAAAATAAAAAGTTAAATTATATTTAAATTAAAAGTTAAAATATAAAAATAAAAAATAAAACTAATAAAAAATAAATAAAAGATGAGATAAAAATTACTAATTTTAATTATACTTTATTTAAAGATAAAAAAATATTTAAATAAATAAATGATAATAAAAAAAATAAAAAATAAAAACTCTTATTGTAATCTAACATGCAAGAAATTATCAAGAAGAAATTGCAATGCTCACTTAACAAGTCCGAGCAAGAAGGCCAATCACAAAAGAAACACTTCACATTCTCATATACAATTAGAAGCACTATCTTTTGACAAATACACCAAATTGTGAGGATAAAATTCACCTCTCAATTCAAATTATGAAATGGCCTCAATTAAGAGTTGCTTGTAATTGGTGGTATAAATTGAGAGATACAATTAACAAAAAATAAAGAAGAACAAGAATAAAATAAATAAAGAAAAATATAATTAAATAATTACATATTCCAAAAATTAATCATAGTCTATTCATTGGATTTTCATCTAATAATAAATAATAAATAAAAAGTATATTTTTAGATAGATAATTTTTTATCTTTTAATGATATAAAAAAATATTAAAATCTAAATTATTATGAATAAATTATGATAATTTAAAAATAAAAGATAAAAAATAAAAAAATTAAGTAAATAGATTTTATGTCAAAGATAACTTGCTTAAGAGATCAAAGATTCAAGCCTCACTAAGGCTCACAAGTAGTGTATATGGATATTTTAGAGAGGCCATGAGGCCTTAGTCTCATTCTCCTACCTACATTTAAGGTGCTACAATCCGTATAGGATATGTACACCTTTCTGCTTAAAACTACTATATTAGCTACTTATTAGGGATATACATTCCGGAGGTTCATGAACCTTCTAGAATATTTTAGAAGCTTCCTAATTGATGAAAGTCAGTTGAAAAGTTTCCTAATTAGTGGAAGGAGCTCAAGAAGCTTTCTAGTTAGTAGAAGCTACTCTAGAAGCTTCTTAATTTCATGGAAGCCACTCAAGAAGTGTCCTAAATAGGATTATATATAGGGGTCAAGGTTGAAGAGTTCTTCAATCTTAACAATGCATCTCTTGGAGTTTTAACTCATCTTTCTTGGTGTTATTTGTGTAGTCATCCAATTAATTCAAGTTCTTGTTGGTTTCTTCTGGAAACCTAAACCCAGTATCAAGTCCCTTGTTTCTATATTCCTATGTCCTTGATAGTTTTTCGAAACTAATTTCATCTTTAATATCAAAGTTGGATCCTTCTTGTTAAAAAGTGGATTATTCCTCTACTCAAAGGTATACCAACACTTTAGAGGTTGCGGATTATCTTCCTTTAAATTGATACTTTCTTCATCGCAATATTGAAGCTTTGTCTTTCTTATGAGAAAATAGATCACCCCTCTCCTTGAAGATCTTAAAGCATTTTAGAAGTTACAGACTACCCTCTTCCAAATCGATATTATCTTCTTAAAAATTCATTTCTTCTTTCTCTTAGAATGATTGGAGGTCAAGACATTACTATGACTGAATCTTTTAAGTCCAAATTAGATGCCATTATAAGTATTCTTATTACTTTATCTGATAGGACTGCACAGATTAAAGGAATTGTTGCAAAACATCGTAACAACGTTGTCGTAATATGTGCAATTTTTTTTTAGAATGCTCCAAGCACCTAGCTGTGGAAGACAAAAAGGAAATATACAACAACAAGATCCTAACAATTCTAAAAGAATCCTAAACAACTTCTATTAAATCTTAACAATATTAATCAAACTTTGATCCAATCTTAAAGCAATTACAAAAGAAGAATAAATAAATCATATCTTAATCATAATAGAAAATAACATATAAAATACTAAATTTAGAAAATACTAAAAATAGAAATATTAAAATCCTAAGTCAAACCTTGTTCAAATTCTAAGTCAAATCCTATTCAAACCATAGGTTAAACCCTAAGCCAAAACCTAAGTCAAATCCTAAGTCAAACCATGGTTAAAATCCTAAGTCAAACCCTGGTCAAAATCCTAAGTCAAACCCTAAGTCAAACTTTGGTCAAACCCTAGTCAAATCCTAGTAAAAACCTAAGTCAAACCCTAAATCAAATCCTAGGTCAAACACTATTCAAATCATAGATCAAATCCTAAGTTAAGACCTAAGTCAAATCCTAAACAAACCCTAAATTCTAAGCCCAATCCTAAATCCTAAATCAAACCCTAAATTCTAAACCAAACTCTAAACAAACCTTAAACAAACCCTAAATCCTAAGCCGAATCTTAAACAAATCTTAAACCAAATTCTAACCAATTCAAATTAATCCTAGGAAAAATTAGAACCTCAATATTTGTTGATTAGACCGTCGATCTTACTTAAAACTTTGTACACCTTTCAACCTCCTAGTCAAAAATAAGCACAAAAAATTCGAAGGAAATCAAACTTACCAAATGGAAGAAAAACCTTAAAAACTTCTCGGGTGTTGGTCAGCCTCCTTCTCCAACCTTGATGCTAATCTTCTAGTATTGATTTCTCCCTTCTTCACTATTTAATCAATTTCAAATCACTCATATGTATAGGAAAACAAGTCTACTATCCACACAAATAAAAATTACTCCAATCCAATTAGCAGATTGCTCAAGATCTCAAAAATCCTAAGTGACCTTTAAAACTTAGTTTCCGAGACCTTGACTCACTTAAACTTTAATTATGTACAACCAAACCGTTAGATTCAGCTCAAATTCATAGCACACATTAACAATAATATCCAAAAATCCAAAAATTTCCCACTATGGATCTACTACAAAACTTCTGAAATCAAATCCTAAATTCTAAACCAAACTCTAAAACATCAATCCTATTTTATTTCACAAAATCCCAAGTTGCCAAAAATAACCCTGATTTTGCAAAGCTATTGCAAAGTCATTACTTATCTAAATCATTCAAAATTAACTTGTATACCAAACCTCTTAAGTCCACTACTTAATTCTAATCTTTGATTTGCAAAAAATCTTTTAGATCCACCGTAGGCTCATGGTTTTGTGCCCTGGGGCCTGATTTTGATCCCAGCTCATAACCGATCCTTTCTGGGTATCTATTTTGAGATTTTTGTGCTAAATTTTTCTGAAACCTCTTCTTAACTTCCTCTTATATATGCCTATATTATTTTATTTCTCAATCTACTTTGTTTTGCCTTACTTATGGCCCTATAAAATAAATAGAAGCTTATTTGTAAAAAAGGCAGTATTAACACTTATTAGTTTTATTCCTTTTTTACTATTATTTATTTTTCTAAGATAATTTGCTACAATATTTTGAACTAAGATCTTCTATAATATACTATTTCCACACTCTTTCATCTAATAGTCACGTTATATCATGATAATGTAACAATTGAAATATCACAATCTAGACTACATCCACTCCCAACTTCTGCACTTGAAGATGTTGTATTATCTATGCTATGCCAAAAAAATCTACATATTTGAGACAGTAAGGAGTCTTAAATTAGTCTTTTCAAAAAATATCATGGTTTGCGTTTAAAGTATCGAGGATTTATTAATCAAATTTGATTGATAATAGTTCTATAACCTGATACTTATTTGACATAAGAATTACGGTATTGTGTTGTGATTTGGCTACTATGTGAAAAATTGTACATGTATATTTAATATACAATTTATTATATAGTTAAATAAAAGCTATAATAGTGGATTTTATTGATTATAAGATATGATTAGGTTGTTAATTTAGAAGGAATTTATTTAATAAGACTAATAATGAGATTTATACAACCTCATTTTCTTTTTGATAGTGATTTTGAGGTTGATTTATATTGATAATAGCTTTTATATATCTTAAGTTATCTTTGTTAGATATTGGTGATCATTAAGATCTTATTTACTTCTTTTATTTGATGTTTAGAATACATATTATGTAAATCTTATAAGAAAAAGGATTAGAAAGGGATTTTTAGTGTGAAAGAGGATAGTTAGGCCATCTATGTGGATGAATAGAGATAGATGATAGAAGTCTCTATTCCTATTGGCCAAAAATCATGCCCAATGGGCTTCAAGGAGGCTGCCCAAGGGTTTATTAGAAAATAGGATTTGTTTTTGAAAAAGAGTCGAACACCAAAGGCTAAGGTCAGCAAGTTTGGATTTTTAGATATGGTTTTGGTGCAAATTTTGCATAATTTGGACTTTTTATGAAAGAGATATAGGCACTCAAAGTTAGGAAGTCAAAATTGTACCTATTGTCACTATTTCACACATAACTTGTGCATACAAAGAGTAATAGAGGATTGGCGACTAGGATTGGAAAGACCACTTTCTTGGCTATATTTTTTATGTACAACTCAATGAAATTTAGGCTGAGGTGAAGGAGATATTGGGAGTTGAAGTCACTGCTTGTAAGCTAAGGCCAGTATGTGACCTCGCTTAACTAGTGGTCATATTTTGAGCTATATCTTAAGCATTTTCATAGATTTTTGGCTCAAAATTTTTAAGAATATATATGTTTATATCACAAGACTATATACAAAAATTTTGTGGCATTAAAATTTTGGATTTGTGAGATATAAAGAAAATAGTGCTCAGGTGTCTCTAAGCTAGATTTTTAAGCACTTGCTAGGGATTTTGAGATATCGGACAATTGGAAATGAATTTATAGTTGATTCTTTTTTGTAGTGGAATTTAAGAAGGTTTTCTATACTTTAAAGAAAACTTTATAGAAACTAAATGGTTTAATCAAGAGTTATTGAACTCTAAATATTAGAAAGAAATAATTCCTTGTAGATGAACAAAGTTTTGAAGGATTTTTGACAAAATTTGATTTCTTTTTGTACAAATCTATTTGAATATAAGATGATTTATATATATAACTTTTCTTTTATAATATTTTTATATTATTTGTTCTTTTTATTAAAGATAAATCACTTGTTGGAATTTTTCCAATAATTTTCAAGTGAATTCTTTATAGCTAGGTATCTAGTATATTCTCAGATAGAAAATTACACCATCCAACAATAGGTTGGATTGGTTGGCACCTTGCTTACAAGACAAGTGCTATCATGGTTTACTCTCTTGTTTGAAAAAAGATCACCAATTTTGAGCAATTTTGAAGTTTTCATGGAAGCATTTGGAGAACATGACAAAGCTCGATGGACAATAGCTAGGATCCAAGCATTATATTAAGAGGCACATTCTACTTTAGTCTATGTATCCAATTTTAGGCAATTAGCATGCAACATCAATTGAGATGAAAAAGCCCTAATAAGCCAATTTTATTGGGGATTAAAAGATGATGTGAAGGATTTTTTATTGCCACTATTAAATCTACAATTGCTTAATGAAGCCATTAGCCAAGCTATAAAATGTGATAACCAATTATTTCAACGTCGACAAGATCAACGTTCATGAGCTTCAATAAGACAATATGCAATCTGACATATCCCTACTACATCAAGAAGCATTTTGAATTCACACTCAAAAATAGAAGATATGCAACTTGATGCAATACGATTTAAACCTCTTAGTCTATAAAAAAAGAAGCGTCAGATAGAAGAAGGTGTGTGCTTGTATTGTAGCAAGGAAGGCCACAAGGTTGGCAATTGCTTGAAGAAACAAAATTGACACATCATTAAAACCAGGGATGCAATTCTTCAGGAAAATGACAATGTTTAGCCACAGTAGAGACCTTACAGCTGGATAATTCAACATTTCAAAATTATTCATGTTCCTTTCTTTCTACTCAACTTGCTCATTGTTTTACAATCCCTTTGTATTTGGGCCCTCAGAAGCTTCAGACAACCACTATATTAGATTCGAAGGCATCTATTTGTTTCATAGATGAATCATTTACTAAGCTTCATAAAATTCTTCTAGTATAGAAATCCAAACCTATTCATGTAAAGATAATAGATGGACAACCTTTATCCTCTGATAGTATCACCTATGAAACCATGCTTATAGAAGTATCATTCAAAGATCATAGAAGCGAGATTGTGTTCAATGTTATTAGGACTCTTTCAAATCCTGTTATTCTTAGACTATCTTGATTGAAAAAATATAATCTATCTATAGATAGGAGGTTGCAAAGAATAACATTTCCTATAGAGATCCTTGTAAAAAAAATTTGAAAAAAGCCATAAATTAATTAAAAAAAATTTGTTAGAGCAAAGGTTTATATAAGATTGGCCGAAGAAGATATGCCATTTGTTATTTATGTGACTCCAATTATTGAAGATATGACTTTATTGGCAAGTATTCCAGAGTAGTATAACAAATTTTAAGATATTTTTTAAAATAAAAATGCTAATATATTGCCAAAGCACCAACCATATGATTGTACTATAGATCTTTAGGAAGGAACACAACCACTTTTTGGTCTAATCTATAATCTTTTTCAAAATGAACTTTTGGTATTAAAAGATTATATTAATGAAAATCTTGCAAAGAACTTTATCAAATATTCAAAATCTCCAACAAGTACACCTATACTTTTTGTGAAGAAGAAAGATGGTTCTTTACGTATAAATATTGATTATTGAGGATTGAATAAAATAACAATAAAAAATTGTTATCCACTACTATTAATTTTAGGATTCTTGGAACGACTCGGCCAAGCCAAGATCTATAGTAAGATAGATCTTTGTGGAGCATACAATCTGGTATGGATCAAAGAGGGAGATAAATGGAAGATCGCATTTTGGACAAGGTATAGATATTTTGAATATAATGTCATACCCTTTGGACTAACAAATGCACCCGCTATCTTTTAACATTTAATGAATGATATCTTTCAAGAATATTTAGACAAGTTCATAGTAATCTATCTTAATGACATCTTGATCTACTCTAAAAATCTAAAGGAACATGAGAGGCATATCAAATTAATATTACAAAAGCTACAAGATACAGGTTTGTATGCCAAACCAAAGAAATGTGTATTTCACCAACTTAAGATAGAATTTTTGAGATACATCAAATCTATTGAGGATTTGTTGATGGATCCGAAGAAAGTAAAAGAGATTATGCAATAAACCATTCCAAAGACTGTGAGAGATGTATAATTTTTTTTTGGATTTGCTAACTTCTATCAGATCTTCATCAAAAATTACTCTCAAATTGTTGGCTCTCTTATTCTATTGACAAGTAAGGATAAGTTAGAATGGGGGCCTCAAGTGGAGAAGGCATTCCAAGATCTCAAGACGGCGTTTACTACAGTCCTACTATTGGTGCATCAATAATACCAAATTCTATCGTATTATATTTTATACTATCGGTGCATCAATAACAAATTCTATTGTATTATATTTTATTCTTAAAAGTTCTTTGCTACCAAAATTAATTATGAAATCCATAATAAGGAGCTTCTTGCTATTATGGATTCTTTTTAAGAATGATATCATTTTTTTAAAAGAGCAATGCATCCTAAGACTGTATATACAAATTACAAGAATTTAAGATATTTTATGCCAATCTAGATTTTTAATTATCGCCAAACTTGATGAAATATGTTGCTATCTAAATTTAACTTTGTCATCACTTATCACCCTAGGAAGCAACAAGGATTGTCTAATGCTTTGTCGAGGAGATTATATCTTGTCCTAAGGATAAAGGAAGCAATATTTGATTAACAATATACAACTTTGTTAAATCCAAAATAATTTTGCCTTTGTGCCACTATTACATCAGTGCCTATCAATCCTAATTTTCTCAATAAAGTACATGTTGCAATTACTAATGATGCTTTGGCCCTTGATGTCAAGCATCACTTGAAAGAAAATATTGAAAAGTTCAAATTTGAGGAAGATCTTCTATACTTTGAAGAACGTTTATATATTCCAAAAGGACCAATATGATTGCGCATTCTTCAATCTTGCCATGACTTTCCTGTTGTGGGTCACTTTGGATTTAACAAGACCTTGAAACTTATTTCTCAAGATTTTTAGTGGCCTCAAATATAGAAGGTAGTGAAAGACTTTGTGCTCTTTTGCAACATCTGTTCAAGGTTCAAAAATCCTCAAGATTATCCTTATAGATTTTTATAACCCTTGCTTATTCCAAGTTCGTCATGGTCCTCTATCTCAATGGATTTTATTACAAATCTATTGCCATCTAATTTATTAGATAACATCTTTGTAGTGATTGATTGACTCATAAAGATGGTTCATTTCATCCTTTACAAAAAGACTACATCTAGTGAAGAAATGGCAAGGCTCTTTTTTGACAATATATATATTGATATCATAGCCTATAAGATGATATTGTATCCGATCGAGGATCCCAATTCATATTTAAATTTTTTTAAAATATTAAAGGTAGATATTAAACTTTCTTCAATTAATCAAGTGAAGAAGTAATCAAGTAATCAAATAGAATGAGTTAATCAAGTGCTGGAGTAGTATTTACAATATAACATTAATTATTAATAAGACAATTGGATCTCGTATCTACCATTAATAAAATTTGTATATAATAATATTGTTTATACTTCAACTCAACAAATACTGTTATATTCTAATTATAGATATCATTCGAAACTTGATCTATAGAATATGCTAAAGAACAATAATCCAACAATTGAAGGATTTTTAAAGTAGCTATTGCAACACCAAACAACCTTGAAGCTTCAATTACAAACAACTCAAGATGCTTATAAGACATATATAGATAAATTTAGAAATCAATTACCTAATTTTCATATTAGAGATAACGTATGGCTTCTTCAATGAAATATCAAGACTAAGCTGCCATGTGATAAGTTGGACTATCAAAGTTTGGGACCATTTTCTATCCAAAAGCAAATCAATCCAATAGTTTATTGCTTAGAATTACTATTTGTTATGAAGATATATCTAATTTTTCATGTCTTTTTTTTAGAATCTTATAGGAAGTTATATTTTCTACAAAAATTATTATCTAATATTGAATTGAATAATAAATTGAAGACCATGAAGAATACAAGGTTGAAAAGATACTTGATTGAAGGCAAAGGTGGAACAAATTGGAATATTTTGTTCACTTGCAAATCTATGATATTAATAAGTACACATGGGAATGGACCACAAATCTTGTCAATACACCTCAAAAGATACAAGAATTTCATCGACTTTGTTTCCACAAATTCAAACATATTTGATGATAATTTCTTAGTGAAGATTGAATTTAAAGAATATTCATTAAGAAGGGAAGAGTTAAATTAAAGCTTTCATTTGTATGTAGTTTTAAGATAGAATAGAGTGGTAGAAGGTAATTAGTGACTATGTCAAACCTTCAAGTATTGAGAGAATAAGACTCAGAAGATTTGTTTGTTATGCAAGCTTCAAACAAACCAGTACAGTATTCTTAGCCTTCAGTTGAGTAAAGTGACAACAATATATTTCAGCACCAAATACGACCTGAGTTGGAGCCATTAGGAATAAAATCTATGCAAGTTTCAATTCCAATGCTTGAGTTTTAATGATATTGCTGGAACTTAGAAAGGTGAATCCTATTTTAGTTCTTAGATCTTATTTGGAAGATGTTTTGAAGGCCACAATAAAGATCAAATCTTTGGATGGAATGTTTCAATAATGGAGGTATTAGCTCAAGGCCATAGGCGATTTCTTTGAGGACAAATAGAATCCATTGCTCAAGAATGGAGAATAGAATATATTATTTTATTAGTACAGCGTATTCTTAATTTATTATGTATGTAGTTAGTTTGAGCTCCTCTTGGATCTCATCACTAGAGAAGGGAGTGATGTAAGGGATATATACTCCGGAGGTTCACAAAATCTTTTAAAATATTTTAGAATCTTTTTAATTAATAAAAGTCGATTGAGAAGTTTCTTTGTTAGTGGAAGAAATTCAAGAAGCTTCTTAATTGGTAGAAGCTACTAAAGAAGCTTCTTAGTTAAATGGAAGCCACTCAAGAAGCATCCTAGACAAGAGTATATATAGGAGTTGAGGCTAAAGAGTTCTTCAATCTTGACAACGCATCTCTCAAAGTTTTAACTCATCTTTTTTGATATTGTTTGTGTATTTATTTGGTTAATTCAAGTTTTTATTGGTTTCTTCTAGAAACCTTGTCTTAATATCAAGTCTCTTGTTTCTATATTCCTATATCCTTAATACTATTGGTCTTTCTATTTGCTACTAGTAAAACTTTTTTTTTTTATATTTTTGACTTCACGAAGGTATTCAAATATATCCAATCAGTCCAAGAAGCATATTGGACCTTCAAATCTTGCTTCATTTCTTCATAATGGCTTCCTAAGGTGAAAAAATCATTTTTACCAAAGTTAAAAAAATATGCTCTAATAATTCCTAAATTTTTTTAAATAAATTCTAGATAAATTTTAAAAAAATTTATAATATTTTTAAGATGTTAAATTCAATTTTGACTATATTTTCTTACCTTTATGATTTTTTATAATAATAAAATCAATTTAAATCAACTAAAAATCTTATTTTTTATATAAATAACTTAAAAGATATGAGATTTTTTTTCATACTTCTTCTATCTATTGACTTATATTTATAGGTTTTTAATGAATAATATATATATATAGAAGGCCAATGTAGATATTGATCTCAATAACTAAATACTAATTTTCACAATTAAGAAAAAATACTAAATCACCTAAGATAATTATCTCCAAAACTTATTAATATTCTATTTTTATAATTTTTTTTTTAATAAGACTCTTACAACTTATAAATCCTTTTAAATTCTAATAAATATTCAAATGATCAAATAAACTCTTTTATCTTAATATTTTTATATCTAAGTAACTTAAAACCTTGATGATTGATTTGATTTCTAATATTTATGTAAATTTTTAGATCAAATAAATGGTATAAAAAAAAAAAATTGATGTTGGAAGATTAACATCAAGGTTGGATAATAATATTAGTCTTTTATATTTATAATGCAAGTATGTCCATTATAATAATTATTATAATATTATAGAAATATAAAAGATTAATATTAACTATTAATCTTTTATATTTTGAGATATAATTTATCTTTTTTTTACTTATATATACTTTTAAAAATATTTTTTATTTTTTAATAGACATACTATTAGGAACATATACTTATTATGGACATAAGATTTATTCTAATAATTATCTAATTAACATGGATAGATAGAAGTAGATAAAAGTAGGTTAATTTGATAATATCTTATAAAGAAGCTTCTTAGAAGCTTTATAAACATAGTTTTACCTTTACACATGTTTATAGGTGATTAATAGGTTAAAAACTTGGCCAATAAATTAGCCATGTATCATACATGTTGATAGCTTGTGGAACAAGTTAAATACATGGTACACATATAAAAAACTTGTTTTGCAAGTTTTACATATATCTTGCAAATTGGACACATGTTGGAGGTCCTATAGAATATCATTATCATATTACATTGTCATATGGCATGAACTTCTATCTAGGAATACATTGGGTACCTACCACGGATATAAGATTTATTCCAATAATTATCTAATTAATATAGATTGATAAAAATAGGTAAAATAAGTTAATTTAATAATATTTCATAGACAAGCTTTCTAGAAGCTTCATAAATATAAAATCACCTTTATACATGTTTATAGGTGATTGGTAGGTTAAAAACTTGGCCAACAAACTAGCTATGTATCGCACATGTTGGTAGCTTGTGAAATAAGCTAAGTACATGGTGCACATGTAAGAAACTTGTCTTATAAGTTTGACATGTATCTTGCAAATTAGATACGTGTTGTAGATCCTATAGAATACAGCCATGTTGTTCTTAGATAAATAATATATATAGAGACAAGAGTGAAGGCTTCTTTACTCTTATCAACTCTTTTCTTGCTCCTAGTTTAGTTTAAGAGTCTCATATATTTTCTAATCTTTAGCAATAGCCATTCTAATTTCTTGTTGAATATACATACTTCTTTAATTCTTGTTATTTTCTTTTGACATAATTTTTACTAACTTATGCATCTGTTTTAGTTCATGTCCATGACAGATTGACAAGAGAGAAGTTATAATATGAGAGCTTTGTCTCTTTTTGATTAAGAGTGGATTATCTTTTTTTTTTTAATAAGACATAAGCATATTAGAAGTTGTGGATTACATACTTCTAAACTAATATTGTTCCTAAAAATTTTTCCTTTGTTCTTGAATATTTTATTTTGTAATAAGAATAGACATTTTTTTTTTTTTTTTTTCTATTGTAGTATGAAAGCAGAGCTTGTTGAAATGAAGAGTGCAGTGGTACAAATGCAAGAACAAATGAGAGAATTAACGCTTGCAATACATCAACTCAATGCACCACTAAAAGGAGCAATAAGATTAGCAAGAAGTGAAGATATAGACATGATTTGAGTTGCTTTAAGCCATATCACTTCACCTACGATTGAACACCATTCAAGCATCAAAGAACTAAAAATTAGTTTGCTAGAGAAGTTTGATGGTACCAAATCTAAGTTTGAAGATTCATTAATCAAGTACAACCGGTGATTGTACTTTAATCCCAAAGTTATTCAACCTAGGAGTCATAAGTCAAATTTATTAGAACTGTATTATTAGGTTCTGTTTTATCATGGTTTTTATCCTTTCCTGAATGATATGATCTAATATTGGATAAATTCAAGGTATTTTAAGCAAATTTTTGATCTATATATAGAAAATATGATGTAATTTATATTACAATCAATAAGATCCATATCTTGTGATAAGGTAATCAATCAGTGACATCATATGCTTCACAATTTTGACAATTAGTAATTGACACCAAGTGGGATGATGCTACGCTTATTAGCCAATTTTTTTATGGATTACAATATGAGGTAAAGAAATAGATGCTCAACTTATCCAATCCTTAGATATTGAGTTAAGTAATTGATTTTGCTGCGAAGTGTGACAATCAACTTTTTAAATTTTGATTGGAGAGTTATACAAGGGAGCTCCAACATTACTACAATACAATGGAAATATCAATGTCTTCTCAATATGTACATTTGGAAGTAGAAGACATGCAAATTGACATGATATGTTTTAAACCTCTTATTGAACAAGAAAAGACTCGTCATCGTCAAGAAAGATTGTGTTTATATTGAAAAAAACTTAAGCACACTTATTACAAACTAGTTTGTAATATCGATTATGATGGTTAGAGTTGGTTGCACTTCTTCCTTTCTTTAAGAACCATGGAAGGGGGTTTATCTCTCATGCAATATTTTACCTAATAGAGATGAAATGATTTTGATGCAACTAGTGAGATATTACGATAATTGCCTGAAGTTTGATCTATGATCCTCATGCGTAATTTTTATATTCATGTCTGAGCTTTTGAATGATTTGTCTAAGCAGAGTATCCACTTAACGATTCTGAATTCATGATTCATGGCATAATGTTACATCATAGATGGTCCACTCTCCGTCGTAGTCCCTGATTTTGTTAATGTTATTTCTAGAAGGCTTTGATACAATCAATCCAAAATTTTTTGAAGATATAACCAGTCCGATTTATAATAAGCCAAGTATAAATTAGAAGGATTACGAGTCTTATAACAATTCAAATATCGATTTGAAATGAACTGATATGACTTGGATTGTAAGTATAGATCTACCAACCATCTGAGGGTATTTAATGAAGCGACCAGCCATGGATAAAAAGACACATATCAAGATTGAGTTGAGCGTTGTCGGGTAGAGAGAATTCGCCTTGGAAAAACGCCGGATTCCTAGCTGCTACTAGAACTAGCAAAGAACATGAGAGGAAGCCGTTCAAGTATGTTCTATACTTGCACAATATTTGTTCAAGCTTTCAAGTTATACTTGTATTATACTTGTACAAGTCTTGTATAAATATAAAGTATAAATACTTGAATAATACTTGTATAAATACTTATATAATACTTATATAATCCTTAGTATAATACTTATACAAATACTTATATAAATATTATATGTAATACTTATAAAATACTTATATAAATACTTGATATAAATACAAGTATATATACTTGTATAAAAGGTATAAGCAAAGTGTGTATGTATTCAAGTATACCTCAAAATACAACCGCATATGAGGAATACAAGTTATACAACAAGCTGAAACTAAATAAATCACTAAAAATTCATCCAAAGGTCGAATCAAGCGTGCTTATAGCCTATGGAAAGCCAATAATCCATTGTAAAACATATCAAAATTTCACAAATAGATGACTTACCATTTAAAAGTTATGGCTAAAAGAAGTAGGCGCTAAAATTTCCAAGCAAATGCAAAGGCAGCAAAGCTCCTCTTCACTTCAGCCTTTGTTGTGATCACTTCCCTTCTCCAAATTGGACATGCAATAGCTTTTTAGAAAGCTCACTCCATCATCTAACTTTTTCTAAAATTTCGCATGCATGCCTCTCAAACTCCAGATTTTGTAGCTAGTTGATTCTACTCTTCAAACCCTAGCAACAATTTGCCCTCTTTGACACTTCACGGCTCATAAAACTTTCATCAAAGCTCCAAATGTATTGATTTTTGTTTTTGTAGAAAGCTTACACAAGCTACTATAAGCACCTAAAATATCAAAAAGATTGAAGAGACTGTCCGACTTGGGTGGTTGAACAAAGTCTCTGCCCCTCTTCGTCGGGTGGCAGCAAACCCTTTCCCACTCTCAAGCTCACAACTTTTGCTCTCCAACTCCAAATGCTACAAGAGATGTCTTGATAGAAAGCTAGCACAATTTTCCACACTTTCTATAAATTTCACTAAGAAAGAGTCGAAATCAAACTTGCAGTAGCAGCTCGAAGTTTCTGCCCCTCTTCGTCGGGTGGCAGCAAACCTCTACTCTACTAAAACAAGCATAATTGTTTGCTCACAACTCCAAAACAAGCAAGTGAGTAGGTTCTAGAATCCTCACAACTTGAAGAACACACCCACCAATTTTCATTACAAACGCTTCTATCTCCTCGGAGCTATCTCTCTCCAAAGTTCACCCACTCAAAACTGCCTTTCCTCTCGGTCTAGCAAGAGGAGTATATCTTCCTTTCTTTCCATATTAGACTATGAGACGCCCACATGGGCAGCCAAATCCTATTGGATGGGCCTTATTCACCCCATGCTCTTCTTTCTTATCCCTCACAAGGTCCAATCTACTTCAAAAGTCAACAAGAAAGGTAAAACAACCTTTACTTTTCTTCTAATTACAAAAGAGTCTATTCTAGGATATAAATAAGGTAGGAACAAAACAAATAGCCATCTTAATTCACTAACTAAGTGGCTATAATAAATCCTCTCCTTATAATATCTTCTAAAATAACCTCTAGCACTCACACATATATTAACAATAGAAACAAGATTTTTAATATTTTTATACACTACACGTAAATGCAGTATGACAGCATTTTTGTCCGACAACAAAGAGGCGTGATTCACAGGTCTTACAAGGCTCAATCAATCTGTAACTCTCAAGGTTCAGCCACCAAAGAGTGCATGGCTTTGGTGGATCCAGGTTGCCTTCATGTTTGCAAGCTGGAAGGTTGGTAGCAGCTTGAACTACCTGGATGCAAGATGATCGGAGCTCATAACTGGGTAATCATAACTTTAAAAAGAGGGACTCAACTTGGTATCGACATTACCATGGATAGAAAATGTTTGACTATAGATCCAAGAGGACTTGTGGCACCGAAAGGGGTCGGGTCGGACTGGGCATCGTTTATCCAACAACAAATTCAGAATGTATTTTAAGTTGCGATTCCTCATTTGGTACAAGAACTTTTAGAGCGAGCAACCATGGGACCACGGCAAGTGTCTTTTCCAATGACAAGCAAGGAAGATGAATAAGCTTTAAGAGAGACAAGAGGGCACAATTAGGCAGAATTCATAATCAAAGAATCTAAGATAACAGAACCAGAAAAATTCTCTAGTAAAAAGGGTAATGAGGTGTATCATTAGTTTGAACAACTGTGCTTTATATTTTGAGGTAAACCACAAACATATAGTTCTAATGTTGATAAGGTTGCTTATGCTCTTTCATACATGATAGGGACTACGCAAAATTGGGCCATGCCTCTTCCATAGGCCCTTGATGAATTATGAATTATATGAATTATTGGCAAATATGAATTATTGGTAAATTATGATGTATTTCGAGACTCAATAATTAGGATCTATGGCAACTTGAGTAGAAGAGGCAATACAGAAGACTACCTAGGGCAACTTCAACAAATTGGCTCTATGGCATCCTATATTTTCACTTTTAATGAGTATGTAGCGTAGATTGAGTGGATGAGGCTAGATTGGTGGCTTGATTCCGTGGAAGGCTTAAGGACAAAATTTTGGATTCTGTGGCTATCACCGAGATCTAACTTCATAAGTTTCATAAGTGGATAATGATGGCATCACGGATTGATGAGAGGCTATAGGATCGACGACAAAATTGACGCTTATAACTCAATTCTCCAAATTTTAAAATTCCAATTGTTCCTTCACGAGACCTAATTGCAAGATTTCAAGCTAGTTTGAGGCCGATATTAATACAGCTTGGTGCAATCCGGTGTCGGGTAGAGAGAATTTGCCTTGGAAAGATACTCAGTTCTTAGTTGCTATTAGAACTAGCAGGGAACATAAGACGAAGCTGTGCAAGTATCTTCTATACTTGCACAATATTTGTTTAAGCTTTCAAATTATACTTATATTATACTTATACAAGACTTGTACAAATATAAAGTATAAACCCTTGAATAATACTTGTATAAATACTTATATAATACTTGATATAATACTTATACAAACACTTATATAAAATAGTATATAATCCTTGGTATAATACTTATACAAACACTTATATAAAATAATATATAATCCTTGATATAATACTTGTACAAATACTTGTATAAATACTTGATATAAATACAAGTATATATACTTGTATAAAAGGTATAAGCAAAGTGTGTATATATTCAAGTATACATCAAAATACAACTACATATAAGGAATACAAGTTATACAACAAGCTGAAATTAAATAAATCACTAAAAATCCATCCAAAGGTCGAATCAAGCGTACTTATAGCCTATAGAAAGCCATTGATCCATTGTAAAACATATCAAAATTTCACAAATAGATGACTTACCGTTTAAAAGTTAGGGCTAAAAGAAATAGGCACCAAAATTTCCCAACAAATGCAAAGGCAACAAAGCTCCTCTTCACTTCAGCCTTTGTTGTGATTACTTCCCTTCTCCAAATTGGACATGCAATAGCTTTTTAAAAAGTTCACTCCATCATCTAACTTGTTCTAAAATTTTGCATGCATGCCTCTCAAATTCTAGATTTTATAGCTAGTTGATTCTGCTCTTCAAACCCTAGCAATAATTTGCCCTCTTGGCACTTCACGGCTCATAAAACTTTCATCAAAGCTCCAAATGTATTGAATTTTGTTTTCATGGAAAGCTTACACAAGCTACTATAAGCATCTAAAATATCAAAAAGATTGAAGAGATTTTCCAACTTAGGTGGTTGAACAAAATCTTTGCCCCTCTTCATCAGGTGGCAGCAAACCCTTTCCTACTCTCAAGCTCACAACTTTTCAACTCCAAATGCTATAAGAATTATCTTGATAGAAAGCTAGCACAATTTCCTACACTCTTAATAAGTTTCACTAAGAAAGACTCGAAATCAAACTTGTAGTGGCAGATCAAAGTTTCTACCGTCACTTTTCAATAGTAGCAGACCTCACTCTACTAAAATAAGTATTACGTTTTGCTCACAACTCCAATATAAGCAAATAAATAGGTTCTAGAATCCTCACAACTTGAAGAATACACCCACCAATTTTTATTACAAACACTTCTATCTTTTTGGAGCTATCTCTCTCCAAAGTTCACCACTCAAAACTCCTTAAACCCTAGGTCTAGCAAGAGGAATATATCTCCCTTTCCTTCTATATTAGACTATGACACACCCACATGGACAGCCAAATCCTATTGGTTAGGCCCTATTCACCCCATGCTCTTCTTTTTTATCCCTTAGAAGGTCCATTCTACCTCAAAAGTCAACAAGAAAGATAAAACAATCTTTACTTTTCTTTTAATTATAAAAGAGTCTATTCTAGAATATAAATAAAGTAGGAACAAAACAAATAGCCATCTTAATTCACTAACTAAGTGGCTAAAATAAATCCTCTCTTTATAATATTGTCTAAAATAACCTCTAGCATTCACACATATAATAACAATAAATACAAGATATATAATATTTTTACACACTACACATAAATGCAGTATGACACTGGGTTATTTAAGCCTTGGCAAGGATAGCTACAAAGCGGCTTGAATATCAACGTGAAGAGCGGTGTTGGGATTGTGGGGAATTGAGGCACATTCAAGCAAAGTACCCCACAAATCCTTCCAAGCCACTATCAATCTCAGCCATGAGTGAAACAGAAGGTACAACCTCGAGAAAAGAGGGGGCCCAAGATTAAATGGGATGATTCAATACCCAGGCACTGTTCAAGCTACAACTACTATAATTTCAAAGTAGGAGTTTAAATATTGATAAGTTTTGTAACCTCGGATATCGCTCTCAAACTAAATCATGGAAGTCCAAGAAGATCCAAAGGCTGAATTGAACCCATTGTATTTGAATACTACCATCAATCCAGGAGCCTATGTGACATTGGATGCTAAAATCAATTTCCTAGCAGCTATAATATTAGTAGACTTGAGAGCTATGAGGATTTTCATGCATCTCAAATTTCCAAAGAAATACAATGTTGTTTTATAATTCAAAATGGTACCATGGGAAGTCCGAGTAATTAATAGACAAATAATCAATTGTGGACTCATCACACATGAGGCCACTATTGAAATTATCATTAGGAATCATCAAGAAAAATTGGTGGCAAATATCACCAATACAGGGCGATACCTCCGTATTTTAGATATTCCTTGATTAATCCACCACAATCCAACTATTTATTGGTCACAACAAAGTGTGAAGTTCAATTCTTCCTATTACCATGAAAATTGTATTATGTAGGAAGCAGCAAAGCTGGACAAAGAAATTAAGGCCTACATATAGCGACGGTCTATTGATAGTCGGATTACCTCAACCACGACCAACCTTCCTTTGATAGCAGTTGAAAGCTTAAGCGCCGGGGAGTGCAACAAGGCCAAGAATCTAGTATCTTCAAAGTTGACAATGCCCAAGCATGCTTTTGTATTTGCAACAATTTTTTGTCTTTCAGCAAAGGAGGTAGAAGTCTATGCGCTCATAATTTCAGAGTATGAGGATGGAATTAACATCCCAAGATCCATGGCCACATCAATTCCAGGCAAGTACAATGATTTGCACAAAGCTTTCAATGATCAAGCATCAAATAAATTACCATACCATAGCGTGGCTTACATGAAGATTGAATTTAAAGAATGAAAAGAGTCACGTAACATCGGCCTACAACCAATGTTCCCAGTGGAATTAGAAGAGCTTTGTAAATATTTAGAAAAAAATTTGAGCAAGAAACAGATCCAGAGATCTAAATCTCTTGTGTCAACACCGATTGTGTTTGCCAAGAAAGAAAGATGGCTCCATCAGGGTTTGCATGGATTACTAGAATTTGAACAAAGTCACTATATGGAATTGATATCCTCTATCCTTCATTTTAGAACTTAAGGACTAGTTAATAGCAGTGATGATCTCCACTAAATTAGATATAAGACAAGCATATCATTGAGTATGCATGGCATTGGGGCATGAGTTCAAAACAACATTCAAAACTCGGTACGGCCTATTTGAATATTTGGTGATGCCTTTTGGATTAACCAATGTTACAGTTCAATTTCAATCTTATATGCAAGATATTTTTAGTGACCTCTTGGACATCTCAGTAGTGATATACTTGGATGACATCCTTATTTTCTCAAGGAATTTAGAAGAACATAGACAAGTGGTATGAGAAGTTCTTCAAAGATTGCAAAATATGGATTTTATGCCAAAGAATCTAAATGCCAGTTTTATTGCCAATCTGTTGAATTTTTAGAAATGATTGTCTCCTCCAAAGGACTTGAAATGTACCAAGGTAAAGTACATACTATTAAAGATTCGCTTGTCCCAAAAACGGTTAAAGAAGTTCAAGCCTTCCTCGGGTTTGAAAATTGTTATCGCCGATTTATATATGACTATTCTAAAATTGCGGTTCTTCTTACAATTTTGACATGGACATTATAAGTGGATAGGGCATTCAAAGAACTTTGATTCAAATTTCTTCAAGCATTAATATTATTCTATCCTAATTTTGAATGCCTTTTCATAATGAAGACTGATGCATCAGATATGACAATAGGTGCAATTCTTTCTTAGCATGGAGACAACGGTGTCATACTATAATTACTTATAGTATGTAAAATCTATTGAAAATATATAATATGTTTATAAATTCAGATATGTGTTAGAATAATTAGTAAAATAAATTAAAGGAGGTTGGTGTAAGAAAATTTATTTTAGATTTTTACTTAGTTTGGTTATGGCTTTTAAATTATATAGAACCTAAATATTTAGTATAAAGCCTTGAGAGGCAATTGGGATCCAAAGAAGAAGAATTAAACTACTAAGAAGCTTGTTTAAAAGGATGAAGACAAAGTGAGGATGAATGAAGACAAGGGATGAAGTTCTTCATTCCTATTGGTCAATGGTCATGTCCAATAGGCTTTGAAGAGGCTGCCTGCAACAAGAACAAGGGCTTCGGCGACTTCAAGGAGGCCATCTGGAAATCAAAGACTAGGATTAAAAAGCTTGTTTTTTGGACTACAATTTTGGTGTAAAAATTGAGAGATTTGGAGTTTTTATGAGGGAGAAGTAGGCGCTTGAAGTTAAGGTGTGCAAATTGTACCTACTGTCATACTTTTGAGAATTAGAGGAGTTGTACAAAAGCTTTTGGAAATCAAAAAGTGCAATTGGATAAGAAGTTTTAAGGTCTATATTTAATGAGGAAGAATTATTATATTTAGAATTTAAAAAAAAAAGATATTAGGAGTCAAAAATAGCAAATTGAATTCTAAGGCAGTAAGTAGGCCGTTTTGTTTGTAGTGATGGGTTTTGCCATATCTTAAATTTCTAGATGAACTTTTGTCTAAAAATTTCCAAAAAGATGAATTTTGTACTAAAAAGCTTTACACTAAAGTTTCATAGTATTTGGACATATATTTTGTGAGTTATAAAGAATTTAGTATACGGGTGTTTGTAAACAAGGGTTTGAAGCTACTATTAGGATTTTTACAATATCTGAAGATCAATAAAGAATTGACAGCTAAAATTTGTTGTACTAGTTGTTAAAAGCACATCAATACTTTATATGAAATTTTAATAGATTTGAATAATTAGATTAAGAGTTATAGGTTAATAAAGTTTAAAAAAAATTCCCCTTCTACGAATAAATGAGGGTTTAGAATATTTTGTTATATTTTGAATATTTTTGTGAAATAAGACTTATGTATTGGGTGTAATAGCCCTAAAAAAAAGACTTTTATAAAGATTTGAGGGTTTTATTATTTTGGATCTTAGTTGAGTATTTAGTTGTAGCTAGAAGCCCAATACTTTCTTGAGGCAGATTCTCTCTACCACGACAATGGGCTCCTATATCCTTGTACATATTGGAGCTTCAAAATGTCATCAACGGAACAAAACTATGATATTTATGATAAAGAACTTTTAAGTATATTTTAGTATTTTAAGATTGGCGAGTATATTTAGAAGGATCATCGCATCAAATTCAAGTAATTTTTTATCATAAAAATTTGGAGTATTTCCTGACCACGAAACAACTAAATCGACGTCAAGCTCAATGGTCCGAATTTTTGTCAATATTTAATTTTGACATCCAACATCGGTCTAGCTCATTAAATGGAAGAACAGACATCCTTTCAAGATGCATTGATATCATAGAAGGACAAAGTGAAAAAAATTGACCCCTAGTATATTTACTTGCTCTTGACTCCTACGAATTGATTTGAACTGATGCACGTATTTTTGAATGTGTAAAGGCAATAATGGAAGAAAAGAAGCCAAGCACAGATATGATTGAGGTGTAAAATTGCAACCAATATTTCAAATTGGAGATAAAGTTCTTCTTCGGCATGAGAATATTTCCACCACCAAACCATCTCGGAAATTGGGCTCTAAATTTTTGGGACCATTCACAGTGATCTCCAAACTATCCAATGTGGTGTATTGCTTGAAGCTCTTAAAGACACTACGCATCCACGATGTCTTTCATGTCTCCTTTTTGGAGAAATATTGCAATGACACCATTCCAAGACAACACCGTATACCACCTCCGCCAATTATCACTTCGGATAGAGACGTTGAATGGGAGATTTATGAAATTCTTAATTCTCAATTCTTTGGTTGTAGAAGAAAATTCTAGTATCTTGTCTTTTGGAAAGGATACGGACCAAAAGAGCATTTGTGAAAACTAGCTGTAAATTTGGAAAATGCGCCTGACATTATTATGGAATTTCATACGTTGCACCCTGATACAGCAAGGCTAGATTATCAAAAGACCCAACCTAGATGATAAGAGAAGGGTAAATATTACAAACTAGTTCGTAATAGCAATTACAACGGTGAGAGTTGGTTGCTCTTCCTCCTTCTTTTAAGAACCATGGGAGGGGGTTTGTCCCTCACGCGATATTTTATCTAATGGAGATGAAATAATTTTGATGCAACTAGTGAAGTGTTGCGATAATTACCTGAAGTTTGATCTATGATCATCATGCATAATTTTTATATTTATATCTGAGTTTTTGAATAGTTTGTCTAAGTCAAGTGTCAACTTAACGATTCTGAATTCATGACTCATAACAACAGTGCACAACATTGTCTGAAAAAATGACACAACTATAAGATGAAGAGTACTGCTGTCAAAGAAGACAATATGTCAGAAAAATGAGTTTGTTTAGCTATAATAGAGATTGTGCAGTTGGAATCTTATATAATTCCTAATAAAGATCCTATCCTCTCCTTAGAACCCTCTCTTTGTCTTAAAATAGATATCTATTTGGAACCTAAAAATCACAAAGCCTTTGTCTTACTAGATTTAGGAGCCTTAGCGTGTTTTTTAGATAAAGAATTTATTAAAAGTTGTAGAATATCTTTAGTACAAAAAATTAAATCCGTACATATAGAAGTCATAGATGGTCATGTGTTATCTTTTGAAAATATTACTCGTGAAATCCTTCTTATAAATGTAACAATAGATGGTCTTAATAATTGTGTAATCTTTAATATAATTAAATTTCTCTAAAATCTAGTCATTTTAGATTTATCATGGCTAGAAAAGTATAATCCGCAAATAGATTGGATTTTTTGTAGACTTACTTTTTTCAAAGCATTAATAAGAGTTCCATAAATTAAATAACAAATTACAAGCCTAATATAATAAAATCTATACTTATAGGTGCAAAAGCTTTTATGAATGAAGCAATAGAAAGATCATCTTTTATTATTTATACTACATCCATTTCTGATGGTAGTAAGATTTTAAGTGGCATTTCAAGCCAATATCAAGATTATCAAGACATCTTTGAAAAAAAGAATGCAAACATTCTTCTACACCATCATCTATATGATTGCTCAATTGATTTCAAAGAAGGAACTTAGCCTCCATTTGGACCAATCTATAGTCTATCTCACAATGAATTGGCTAAACTCAAGAAATACATTTATGAGAACTTGGCCAAGAATTTCATACGCCATTCAAAATCTCCAAAAAGAGCTCTTATCTTGTTTGTAAAGAAGAAAGATGGGTCACTATGGATGTATATAGATTATCAAGGATTCAACAAGATTATTATAAAAAATAGATATCCTTTCTTTTTGATATTTGGACTTCTTGATCAACTAAATCAAGCTAAAATCTATACAAAAATAAATCTAAGAGGAGCATACAACTTAGTACGCATCAAAGAAGGTGATGAATGGAAGGCTGTATTTTGAACAAGGTATGAATATTTTGAATATAATGTCATACCTTTCAGACTTACAAATGTACCAATTGCTTTTCAACATCTTATGAATGATATATTTTGTGACTTTCTTGATGATTTTATTATCTATTATTTAGACAATATTTTGATATATTCTAAAAATATAAAAGAAAATGAACTTCATGTTCGTCATATATTATAAAAACTTAGAGATGCAGGATTATATGCCAAGATGAAAAAGTGTGTATTTCACACTACTCAAGTTGACTTCTTAGAATATAACATTTCAAATGATGGTCTCAAAATGGATCCAAAGAAAGTCTAGACAATCATGGATTGGAAGATTCCAAAAAACAGAATAAGATATGCAATGTTTTTTGGAATTTGCCAATTATTATCAAATATTTATCAAGAACTTTTTACAAATTGTAACTCCACTTACATGCTTAATTTGTAAGGACAAACTTAAGTGGAACAAAGAAACAAAAGCATCATTTGAGGCTTTGAAAACAACTTTTATTTTTGTACCAAATTTGTACTGCATCGAGTTTTTTAAGGCATTTTTTATGGAAATAGACACATCAGACTTTGCTTGGGGGGCAATATTGTCACAAATGGGACCAGATGACAAAGTCCACCCAATAGCTTTTTATTCCAAGAAATTTTTAGCAATAGAAATCAACTACAAAATCCATGATAAAGAACTTCTTGCAATTGTAGATTCTTTTTAAGAATAGTGTCACTATCTAGAAGGTACTTCTAGTACAATCACCGTATATATGGATCACAAGAACCTCAAGTATTTTATATTAGCACGTGTGTTGAATTGTCGTCAGACTCATTGGAGCATGTCTTTGTCAAAATTCGAATTTATTATCGCCTATCGGTCAGAAAAACAACAAGGTTTGTACGATGAACTTTCTAGACGTTCTTATCTTGTACCAAAAAAAAAAAATTTGGCTTTTGATCAACAAAAAATGACCCTCTTGAAGCCAGAGCAATTTCATCTTCAAGCAATGAAATCAACATTGATTGTTGATTCAAATTTTGTTAAGCAAATCCAGTCAAGTATGTCTTCAAATCCTCTTGTCCATGAGATTAAGAATAATTCATCTAATTCTTATAATACTTCTAAGTTTGAATTCAAGAATGATCTACTCTATTTTAAAGACCGTCTATATATTCCAAAAGGCATAGCACGACTACGTGCTCTGGAAGCTTGTCACAACCTCCATGTAGGATATTTCAGATATAATAAGATTTTGGAACTAATATCAAGAGATTTTTGGTAGCCTCACATGTAAAATATTGTTAAAGAGTTTGTACAGTCATGTGACATTTGTTCAAGATCAAAAACTCCTTGTCACCAACCTTACGGACTTCTCCAACTATTACTTATACCAAACAATCTTAGTCTTCTATTTCTATAGATTTTATTATGGATCTTTTAAAGTCAAGTTCATATGATTCTACATTTGTGATTGTAGATCATTTTATCAAGATGGCACATTTTGTACCGTGTACAAAACTTATTATAGGTGAAGAAATAGCTAAATTCTTCTTTGATAATATCTATTGCTATCATGGATTACCAAGGGATATTATATCAGATAGAAGAACACAATTTGTATCAAGATTTTGAAGGACCCTTTTCAAAATATTGAAAGTAGATATAAAACTATCTTCAGCTTTCTACCCTCAAACGGATGGACAAACAAAATAAGTAAATCAAGTTTTGGAATAATATTTGAGATGTACCATTAATTATCATCAAGATGATTAGACAACTCTTTTGCCATTGGCAGAGTTTTCTTATAATAATTCGATACATTTGCCTACTCAACAAACTCCATTCTTTGTAAATTATGATTATCATCCATGACTTGATACTTTTAACTTTTCAAAAGCTGATAATCTTGCAGCAGAAGATTTGGCAAATCAGTTGTCAGAGCTATATGCAACAATAAAGGCATAATTAAAGAAAGCTGAAGAATGACAAAAAATCAATGCAAATGTCTATTACAAGGAACAACCTAAATTCCACGTGGGCGATAAAGATGAACTTTTTGAATATTATTTATGATATATTTTTTTAAAAAAATTTAAAAATATATTAAATCATAACTTTAAAATAATATATAAGTATAATATATATATATAATAAAATAAATATATTATATATATATATATATATATATATATATATATATATTATAATTTCATAAATTTAAAGTTTTAAATCTTAGTCCAACAATAGAAATAAAATCAGTATACATACATCATGTAAAAACTCCTAAAATCAAAAATTAATATAAAAGTATAAAAATCTTATTTCAAAAACTATAAAAAATAATACTATATATAAGTAAAAATAAACTAAGTTAACTAGATAGTTACTAATAATAATTTATGATATTTTATATATATATATATATATATATATATATTTTATAAGATTTTTAATTAATAAAAATTCAACATGCCACCTTGTCTTTGTTTCAACATTAAAAGGTTGTATTTGAAGCCTACAAACTAGGATTAGAAATTATTTTTAAATTATTTTTAATTAAAAATCACTTAGATTAGTTTGTTAAAGTAAAAATAGTACATGTCTAATAAAAGTTATTTTATACCAATAAAATTGTTAGAAGATATCAAAGTAATAAATATGTATATATATATATATATATATATATATATATACTCAAAATTAACCAAAATTATAAATTTCTCAATATTATTCTTTTGATATAAAAATTCAATGATTTATATATTTTAATATAATTTTAGATATTAGAATTACATATATATATACATATATATATATATATATATAATATATTTTTTTTAATATTAAAATTTTAATATATTACAAAAAAATACTTCATAAGCAACTTCAATAAGATATCTTGTATGATTTATTAACCAAACTTGGTAGAATCACAAACAATTTTATGGATTAATATAAATTAATATTTATAACTAAATTTTAATTTAGATACTTAAATAAAAAAAATTATTATAGAATAAATCTAAATAAAACTTTAAAATACATAAAATTTTATATCATTACTGATGCTTAATATCTATTTGAAGTTATTCAAGAGTTTATCTTTTATATGTTATAAGAATTTTTTTCTAAATTAAAATTTTATTTTTCTATTTTATAAAAAATAATATATTTATTATTTTATAATTATTTGATTCTTTTTATTTAAAATTTTATTTTAGAAGGTTAATTGAGTATTTTATTTTTTAATTTAGATGTGGTTTGTAAATTATCAAAATACTTGGATCTAAAAGTATATTTTCTTTCAATATAACTTTTAAGTAATTTGGATATTTCATTCAAATATTTATATGATATAAATATTTAGAATATTTTATTTATTTCTTTTTGTAGTACAATAGAGAGTGATTTTTTTAGTATGAGAAAAAATATGTAAAAAAATCAAATAACATATACTAACAGATAATGTTATAATTACTATCATAAATTAAAATTTAGATAAATTTTTTTTTGTTGTTGTATTAGACAACATGTGCATAATTATTATAAATTACAAGAAATGAAATTAAACCAAGAATTTATAGAAAGAAAAAAAAAAAAAAAAAAAAAAAAAAAAAAATCAATTTAAAAGGCTTAAAGAATTTTAAAACATAAAATAGTTTGAGTTTCTAAATAAAAGATTGATTAGAATTAGAATAATTTTATAAAATAATACTATCAAGCTAAAAAAAAATTAATATATATATTATATTTTTAAATTTAATAATTTACTTTTTATATATTTATTTTTTCTTTGTGTAAAAAACAAATACAAGATTTTTACTCATAATGTAGTTATTACATGATAAAAATATATTTTAATAGAAAAAATATTTTTAATAAAGTATTAAATAATAGAAAAAATATACATATAAAAAATAAAATTTAATATCACAAGAATAAAAATTAAATTAATTATTTATAGTTTCAAAAATCATTTTATATAGTAGAAAATAAGATTTATATTAAATTGATTATAATTTATAGATACAAATTTTTAAAGCACTTATATCTTTATAAACTTATCTAAACTTAAAAGTCTAAAAATTATTAATTCTTATGCATATATATAATTTAATCACTAATATAAATATTTGAAGTTATTTTATTTTACGCAAATAAAAATTAAATAATACATATCATACATAAATAAGTATATATAATAGAAACATAAAATTTACATTTACCATATTCACTTATTTTTATGTAAAATACTCTATATTCATCAAATCTAAGCTTTTAATATCTATGTTTAAAAAAAAATCCATGATACTTATTATGTTTTAGAATATCTTAATATTTTTTATGTTAAAATAGACCAAGCCATCAATATTAGATATTTAATTTATTTTAGCTTCACAATAAATTAAACAACAAATCCATATTCAATCCATTCACCACCTTACAATTAATAGCATAGAAGTTGTCTTTATTTGCCTCCATAATTGCCACCTTTCTATTTTATTTCTTTAATATATATATTTTTAATAAATCAATTATAAAGTCTTTTAATATAAATTTTTATATCATCTTAAATATATAAATAGTTTTTTTATAATATATCTAAATTTTTTTTATATGTATATAGTCTATAATAAAAAAAGTATTTAATAGAGTATATTGTCTCTAATAAATATCTTTTTAAAATTATTTTTCCAATACAATAAATTTATAAGTATCAATTTCTATTTTTATTTTAAAAAATATTATTAATTCTTCTTTAAGCAATGATCTAATTGTCATGGATATAAGATTTATTTTAATAATTATCTAGTTAGTATGGATAAATAGGAATAGATAGAAATAAATTAATTTAGTAATATCTCAGAGAGAATCTTCTTAGAATCTTCATAGATGTGGTTTCACTTTTATACATGGCTATAAGTGATTAGTAGGTTAGAAACTTGGCCAACAAGTTAGCCACGTATTGCACATGTTGGTAGCTAGTGGAATAAGCTAAATACATGGCATACATGTAATAAACTTGTCTTGCAAGTTTGACATGTGTCTTACAAATAGGACACGTGTTGGAGGTCCTATAGAACACTGCCACATAGCTCTTAGGTTGATAGTATATATAGAGACAAGAATAAAGCCTTCTTTACTCTTATCAACACCTTTTTTGTTCTTAATCTTATTTTAAGAGTCTCTAGTCTTCTTGTCTTTAGCGTTAGCCATTCTAATTTTAATATTATTCCATCTTTGAGAGATTTTCTATTCTTTTGAGTAACATAAGAATGTATTGATATTTTGTTCTTTTATGATTCATATCCTTGACAGTTTGAAAAGAGTAAAGATTCATTGTTATTGTTTTGTGTATAAGAAGTGAGTAGATTATTCCACTTCTATTATTGCATTTGAAGGTTGCGGACTATCCATCTTTAAACTAATATTCTTTATTTTCTAATATTGATTTTTTTTTAATTAATAGAGAGTAGATCATCTTTCTTTGTAAAAATTTTTATTTGATATTAGAGGTTGTGGATTATCTTCCTCTAATTTGAATTGTGGAATTATTCAATTGTCTAAGATAGAAGGGAAGATAATAGATGCTACACTTAATAGAAGTCAAAATAAATTTGTAACTATCACAAATCTTTAAGAACTTGTTAACACTCTTAGGATAAAAATTTCATGAATTATTAATATCAATCATGGAAGTATTATTCCTATATCTATAGAAGAAATCCAAAGCCTATGCTAAGAAGCTATATAATTAAAGGAAGTAAGTAAATTGGCCTCATAAGCAAATCCAGGAAGCCTTACTCCTATAAGTGTGAAGGAGGCAAAGATTAGTATGCTTGAGAAGTTTAATAGAACAAGATCAAAATTTTGAAGATTTTTGCAATAAATCAAGCTATATCTAAGGTTGCATCCTTTTCAATATCCTAATAGATTTATTCAAGTTAGATTTATAGGCACACTTCTATTGGAAAGTGCTCTTTTTTATTTTGTACCTTTGATAGAAAAATATTCACGACCTCTTTATGATTTGAATTCATTTTTCAAAGTGTTTCCTGTTATATTTGGAGAAAGTGATGAAAAGAGGATAGCAAAGACCAAGCTCTTATCTTTACAACAAAGATCATGATCAGCCACAACATATGCTGCAAAATTCTAAAATCTTGCTTGCAATGTGGAGTGGAATAACAAAGCCCTTATCAATCAATTTTGTTATAGGTTAAAGAATAACGTCAAAGATTTACTATTAATAATGTCAAAAGTGGACTTCTTGAAATAATTTATTACTTAAGCTATTACATATGATAATCAATTATTTAAAAGGTGTTAGAAATATAGATTTGATTAGAAAGGAACAAGTTAATTAATGACAGTAACTCCTAAGTTTTCAAAAACTTATTTGTCTAAGCCAGACCCAATGCAAATTGATGTGATATGTTTTAAACCTCTCACCAAATAAGAAAAGATTCAATGTCGTCAAGAGGATTTGTGCTTATATTATAGAAAAGTGAAGCACATTATTCAATATTATCCAAAGAAACAATGCAATCAAAAAATGAGGAATATGGTTGCTAAAGAAGATAATGTGTTAGAAAATAAGTTTTTCTAGCTACAATAGGGACCGTGCAGTTGGAATCATATGCAACACCTTGTAAAGGTTTTATTTTTTTCTCAAATGCCTCACTTTATTTTACAATAGTTATATTTTTAGGACCTAAAAATTATAAAGTTTTTACTTTATTAGATTCAAGAGCCTCAGCTTGTTTCATAGATAAAGACTTTGTCAAAAAATAAGAAATATCTCTAGTCAAGAAAACTAAATCTATGCACATAGAAATCATAGATAGTTGTTTGCTATCTTCTGGAGATGTTATCTATGAGATTGTTCCTTTAGATGTTGCAACTAATGGATATAGTAGCGTAGTAATATTTAATATGATTAAATCTTCTTCTAATCCAATCATTTTAGGATTATTGTGATTAAAAAAATATAATTCTCAAATAAATTGGACTTCTTGTAACCTTGATTTTTCTTGTAGTTTAATCCAAAAATTCATTAGTCAAATAGACATATATAATTTTAGTACATCTAAATCCTTATTAATAGATATAAAAGCTTTCATACATGTAACAAAAGAAGAATCATCTTTTATTATATATGCCACATCCATTTCAAATGTTGAAAAGACTATAAGTGGTATTCTTAGCTAATATGAAGATTTTCAAGATATTTTTAAAAAAATATATATAAATATTCTTTCAAAGCATTGACTTTATAATTATTTAATTAATCTTTAAGAAAGAGCTTAATTACTATTTAGACCAATCTATAATTTATCACAAAATAAATTGGCTATATTGAAGGAATATATTGACAAAAATTTGGCTAAAAATTTCATATGCCATTCAAAGTCTTTAATAAGAGCTCTTATCTTATTTATAAAGAAAAAAGATGGATTATTACAAATGTGCGTAGATTATCAAGGACTTAATAAGATCACCATTAAGAATAGGTACCTTTTATCTTTGATTTCAAAACTTTTTGATCAACTTAATTAAATAAAAATCTATACAAAAATAAATCCGTAAGGAATATATAACTTGGTCTCCATCAAAGAAGGTGATGAATAGAAGATTGTATTTTGAACTAGATATGAATATTTCAAATATAATGTCATGTATGACTTACAAATGCACCAACTACTTTTCAATATTTTATGAATGATATTTTTTGTGAATTTCTTGAAGATTTTATTGTCTGCTATTTAGGCAATATTTTGATCTACTCTAAGAATATAAAAGAATATGAACTTCATGTTTGTTGTGTATTACAAAAACTTAGAAATGCAAGATTATATGCTTAGATGGAAAAGTGTGTATTTCATACTACTCAAATAGAGTTCTTAAGATATATCATTTCAAATAATGGTCTCAAGATGGATTCTAAGAACAGTAAAGAATGTGTAATGCTTTTTGGGATTTTTTAATTATTATCAAATCTTCATTAAGAATTTTTTTCAAGTTATAATTCTATTTACAAGCTTAATTTATAAAGACAAACTCAAATGGAATAAAGAAGCAAAAGCATTATTTGAAGCTTTGAAGATAGTTTTTATTTTTGTACCAATTTTGTATAGTGTCAACTTTTTGAAAGCATTTTTTATAGAAATAGATACATCAGACTTTGCTTTAGGTGTAATATTGTCACAAATGGGAGCAAATGACAAACTCCATCTAGTAGTTTTTTATTTTAAGAAATTTTCAATAATAGAGATTAATTACAAAATCCATGACAAAAAACTTTGTGCAATTATGGATTCTTTTCAAAAATGGTGTCATTATCTAAAAGGCACTTCTATTCTAATCACTATATATATAAATCACAAGATTTTCAAGTATTTCATGTAAGCATGTATGTTGAATTGTCATCAAGCTCGTTAGAATATGTCTTTATCAAGATTTAAGTTTATTATCACTTAATGACTAAAAAAACAATAAGGTCTATATAATGTCCTTTCTAGCCGACAACGTTCTTATCTTACACCAAAATAAGAAAATTTAGCTTTTGATTAATAAAGAACAATCTTCTTGAAGCGAGAGTAATTTCATCTTTGAGTAATGAAATCAACATTAACTATTGATTTAAATTTTTTCAGGCAAGTCTAGTCAAGTATGTCTTTAGACCCTCTTATTGATGATATTAAGAATAATTCATCTAAGTCTTATGATATTTTTAAGTTCAAGTTCAAGAATGATCTACTCTATTTTGAAGGATATCTATATGTTCCAAAAGTTGAAGCACAATTATGTGCTCTTGAGGCTTGTCACAACTTCCTTGCAATAAAATATTTTGGATATAATAAGACTTTGGAACTAACATTAAGAAATTTTTGGTGGCTTCAAATGTGAAAAACTATTAAAGAGTTTATATAGTCATGCAATATTTTTTCAAGATAAAAAATTCCTCATCATCAACCTTATAGACTTCTCCAACCATTACCTATATTAGAACAACCTTGGTCTTTTATTTCTATGGATTTTATTACAGATCTTCCAAATTCAAGTTCATATGATTTTATATTTGTGATTCTAGATCATTTCACTAAGATGGTATATTTTGTACCATATACAAAATCTATCACAAGTGAAGAAACATCTAAATTTTTCTTTGATAATATCTATCACTATCACAGATTATCAAAAAATGTTATATTAAATAGAGGGATGTAATTTGTATCAAGATTTTAGAGGAATTTTTTCAAAATATTGAAGGTGGATATAAAACTATCTTTAACTTTCCACCTTCAAATTTATAGACAAACGGAACAAATAAATCAAATTTTGGAGCAATATTTGAGATGCACCATCAACTATCATCAAGATAATTGAACAATCCTTTTGCCATTGGCAAAGTTTGCTTATAATAATTTAATATATTCTTCTACTCAATAAATTCTATTTTTTACCAATTATGGTTATCATCTACAACTTGATACTTTTGACTTTTCAAAAGCTGATATTCCTGCGACACAAGATTTGGCAAATCAATTCTTAAAATTACATGCAACAATGAAGGTACAATTAAAGAAAGTCCAAGAATGACAAAAGATCAATATAGATGTCTATCATAAGAGACATTTTGAATTCCACATGGATAATAAGGTATGGTTATTTTGTTGTAATATCAAGACTATTTGTCTTTGTGACAAGTTGGATCACCATAAGCTCGGACCATTTCTAATTTTGCGAATAGATTAATCCAATTGCTTATTAATTACACCTATCAAAATCTATGAAGATCCATCTTGTATTCCACGAGTCACTACTTGAATCATATAAGACAATGGATATATAAAAAAAAAGACAAATATCATTGCCTCTTATAGAAATATATAATAATAAAAAATTTGAGATAAAAGAGGTCTTAGATTTAAGGCCGCGTCAAAATCGGCTGAAATATCTTGTAAATTGGCATGGATATGATATTAATAAATACACATGGGAGCCATTCAAAAATCTAGTAAATACATTAGCAAAAGTCAATATATTTTATTGATAACATCCATCAAAACCAAGATGAAGAGTCAAGAAAATCTTTGTTATAAAACAAAGCAAGTTCAATAGATATTTCATTCTATTTTATATCATTGTTTATTATTTTTTAAAATCTGTTTGTGCTACAAAGATGGAGAATCAACAACTAGCAAATTTAGCTCAAGAGCCATCATTTGCTAAGTTATTGAACAAGACATTACAACTATCTTAACCTTCAAGACGATGGAATAGAGATGAAGATCCTCAAGAATGACATGTTCTTTGTTGGATTGATGGCGAGATACAACGTGTTTGGTATCACGACCTTGAAAAAGACTCTTGATGTTTGATGATACTTTTAAAGGTAGGAACTATTCCTAATAGTATTCCAAATGTTTTTTTTGAAGGAAGTTATGAAAGCCTCAACAATGATCAAATAACAAGGTGGTCTTCTTGCTTTGGTATAGAATACTATCAACGGTTGAGAGAACCTATCAACTACCTTCGAAGGGAACAAAGATCAGAGTATGTAGCAAATGCAATTTGATCCTTCTTGGACTTTTTCAATACATAATCACCACTCCTCATGCAACTTGTCTCTAGAAGGACGGACAATGTTACGGACATAAGATTTATTTCAATAATTATCTAATTAGTATGGATAGATAGAAGTATGTAGAAATAAATTAATTTAGTAATATCTTAGAGAGAAGCTTCATAGATGTGATTTCACTTTTATACATGGCTATAAGTGATTAGTAGATTAGAAACTTGGCCAACAAGTTAGCCACGTGTTGCACATGTTGGTAGCTTGTGGAATAAGCTAAATACATGGCATACATGTAATAAACTTGTCTTGCAAGTTTGACATGTGTCTTACAAATAGGACACGTGTTAGAGGTCCTATAGAACGCTGCCACATAGCTCTTAAGTTGATAGTATATATAGAGACAAGAATAAAGCCTTCTTTACTCTTGTCAATGCTCTTCTTGTTCTTAGTCTTGTTTCAAGAGTCTCTAGTCTTCTTGTCTTTAGCAATAGCCATTTTAGTTTTAATATTATTCCATCTCTAAAAGATTTTTTATTCTTTTGAGTGATATAAGAGTGTATTGATATTTTGTTCTCTTATGATTCATATCCTTAAGACTAATTCCATATCAAACTTATTTAAGCTTTTGAAAAAATTTATAGATATATAATTATCTCTTATATAATTATTATTTTCATCTTTTGAAGTATTTTTCAAGTTTATTTTTATTAAAAGCAACTTCATATTAAATGATAAATTTTATACAGTTGTAATATGTTTTTACAAAAATTCATTTACTAGAGGTATCTTATTTTCTTTGACATGTTAATAATGCCAAATCTTTATTTATGATTTCTATATACATTAATCTTTATATACCATATTTCTATATGAGGTTATTTTAAAAAATAGATTCTAATAGACTATTCAAACATCTAATAGATTTTAATAAAGTAATAAATAAAACTATCATTAATAATTTTTATTCTTTTACTTAAAAAAAATTTTAAATCTTTTAAATAGCTTTATTAAGATTTTAATAAAATCTAAAATGATTAAATATTTGATGCTTTATAGGCTATAAAATATTTAATTATGAATTGTAATGTGATTCAAATTACCTCAAATAGTCTTCAAATCATTTAAAGAATTTTTTAAAATCTAATTTTATATAAAGACTATGATAATTTTTTTAAAAAATACATAAAAAATTCTATCCAACCTCAAACATCTTCAAAGATATATGCTTACGTGTATATTTATTATGATAAGTTAATATATAAATTTGTCAATTTAATTAACTTGTGATTTGTTTTACAACTAGGTAAATTATTTTTTTACACTTCAAAATATAAGGATGTCATGACTCATAATCTATTAAAACAAAGCCTTATAATAGAAGTTATACAAGTATATTACACATGATTTAGAAGCAAAAAAAGGTAAAATTTTATTTCTTACTTTATTATTTATATTTTTTAATATAACATCTTGGCTACCTATTGAATCTTAGATGCTACCAACTCTAATAGTGGCAAATCCTAGCTATTGGTTTATCCTATCTATAATCGTTTGTTTGCAAGCATTCTAGTTTTAAAAATGTTGTATATTTTTTTTATTTTAGTATTTAACAAAAAAAATATAACAATAATTATAACTATTTTTTAATCTTTTATAAAACAAATTGACTTATTTATCTTAAAGTAAATATCAAACATTATGAAATGTCTTTTATATTCTATATTTTTTCTTATATCTTTATAATACACTTTCATTTATGTTTTTTAATTAAAGCTACTACCATTGTATGGTTTTAATATCCTTTGGCTACTTTAGCTTTAGCTATTCAATCACATTTTCTTTGAATTGTACTTAGGCTTGGGCTACTCATGTATCTTCTTTTGCATTAGACTATCCATTAAAAAGGGCATACTAGATTTTTTTGGACTTGTCTACATTCTTTATTTGAATATACAATAGTGTTAAAACCATACAAGCTAAACACACAAGCTAGCTTGAAGCCATTATTGCCACACAATATCATGCCTAGAATTATTGCAAAATAGTGCACCATCTTTGCTATGCAAAGCAACCTCCATGGCACATGTTCTATCCTTGAAACATTTTAATATTTATTTAAATGTATGATTCTACCTTATGCTCATTGCTTGTCTATTTCTTATAAGTCCAAGGACAGAAAATAGACAAGGAATAGAATCATCCACTTCAGCTCAACTTTTCAAATAATTTGCAAAATGATTTACATTTATGGATTGAGTTTGAAAAGTTTTGCAAAGATCATCTTGCAAAACTTACCTTTAAACTCAAAGTTTGGCAATGAATTACAAAATCAAACTAATTAACCAATGTTTTTAAAAACTCTATTTGAGAAGTTTATTATACATAAATAATAAATATTTGCAAAACATCACTACTCTAAAATAAATATTATGTCAAACAACTTTTTTTGGAAAAGTGACAATTTTTTTCAAATTTTAAAACATACATTCACAGCATCTAGCTTTGTAACATGAGATTAGTTTTATTCATTCAATTAATCATCTGAGTACACAAAAATCTCATTCATAAGCCAAAGTTGATTCGTTACAAGCAGTTGCAGTTATGTAATAAAAGTACAATGCAATGTTATGGAGTACCCCAAAATCAATACCTTATTTCACAATACGAAGTTAGCAAAATGTATTTGTAGATGTAAGCCACACTAACATTTATTTGATTGAGGTGGAATAGCTAACTATGAAATTTCTTCTATACAAACACTGCAAAAAAGATCTCTTATCCATTATTAAGTCTCAAAATTTTTATTTCCTGATGATGAAATTAGCAATCCAGTTCCTTCGGACAAAAGCAATGTAAATTTTCATCCTCTAAAGCTTCCTCTCCACATCTTGATTACAAACCATGGTTGGCTCATTGGTTATATCACATTGCTTTGTGGGATTTTCCCATCCACTGTGCAAGGCAATTGTGCACACATGACATCAAAGCATTTCATGCACACTTTCTGAGCAATGTGCAAACCAAAAAAAATTACTACTCCCTACTGACGGGCTGAAGTAGAGGGATTTTCCTCTTTCAGCTGCAGTTCCTTGCCAAAAGCCAGCAGCCACTTCAGAGAATGGAAACTTACCTATCTTGCCATCTCTTGAATCTGTTCTCAGCAGGGGTGAGACCCCTCAGATGATCGTGCAGTTTGCGCCTCGATCTTGAACGAAATATGGTGATAAAATACCAAGCAAGGATATATTGCCATGGAAAGTTCCTGCACAGGAGATTCAAAACCAAGAGCTCTGGCACATAGGAAATTACGAAGAAAGAGTCTCGTAGAAGATTACCAGCCAAAAGAGAAAGCAGAAAGATCCGTTTATTTAAGGATCAGTGCGCACGGCACCCAGGTACGCATCTGAGCCGCTCGAGTATACAGCTTACACTACCCATCAGCAGCTTCAAGCAGTGCCTTAACAGCTTGGTGAGAGACCAATAGAAGTTGAGGGTTGTCACCGATCATCTAATTTGAAGGATACAACAGAAGCTCCCAATCACTGCCTGGATGGAGAAAACAGCTCGTGGGTACAGACTCATGGGCTCAGTATCATATCCATCTCTAAGCCAAATTCGGCCTCTAGACTATAAAATAATGGGAAGGAACAGGTCCCGGAAGAATATATTAACAGAAGAGACTTGTATCTTCGATCTGGAGAACATTTTTCACTCCTGCATCACACACATCAAACCCCCAAACATACATACTACCAACGGCTCCATCCTCCAACCTGAAAACTTCAGACGGAACAGACATGGCGCTGTGCTCGCCTTGGTGGCTCCACTGAATCCCTACCCGACATGTGAAAGCAGCAATTCCATCCGGCAGTTGTGTACCATCGCAAATGAGCGACACGTCACCTGCTAGTCGGAGTGACGCCGGTGAGTATTCGTGATCCGCGCTGCTGCTACCTGTGGATGCTAACCAGAAAAGTTTGGGTTGCCCCACCAGCCTCTTGTACGCAGCATTCACCCACTTGACACGAAATTTAAAATCTGTGACAACAGACGGCATGTCCGCTTTATCCAGTCGTTCCTGAACATCCTGAAATGGCTCCATCAGGGGGACAGAGTGCCGATCAAGCGAGACAATAGTTTGCACGGTGATGGTCGATCCGACAGCTCTCATGGGTTGTGGAGCAAACACATTGGCTTGTCCCTCAGAATTATTGGATGGTGCGTGATTACAGCCTTCAGGTATAATGAACTTCTTCAAAAACCCCCATAGTACTGCCTTGCACTTGGACGCTGGAAACGGCGGCTGGAATGTGAAAACTGCTAACTGAGTGCGAATCCCCAATGGATCAATATGTGGTCCAATTGCCTGGGGTAACCAGAGGAAGAATTAGAGCAAGACCGTGTAAAGAGAGTACGGTGCACTTAAGTCCTTATTCTGTTGCTAGTAGCTACTTTTAACGTCGACTTGAATTTCTAGAATAGGGCAAGCATATGAATAAACCAAAATAAGCCAGGAAGAGGTATACAACACTTAATGAACGATTGGAGATCAACATACCTGCATTCGGCTGCTGCTTGTCCTTTCGTTGGACAATCTCTTGAACCCCGAATTCACCCACAAGACCGCGCCGTCTTCATCAGTGAGCATCACCGCCTCGGAAGATCCACCGTACCGCTGTTCCAAGTAATGTGAATCCACGACACGCATTCCGCCGTCTACTTGGGATGGTTTAGAAGCCCGGTCCGAAAACATGCGAGCTGCCGGAGGAGCGAGGCTATCTGGAGGGGTCATCCCTAGGCTCGTGTTCGTGTCTTCCTCAGGCCACCGTGCTTTGCTCGACATGGTCAAACTAGTGTTCAGATCACTGCTCGTGGTGGCTTCCTTCCCAGAAGTCCATCGCACATCAGAACGTAGGAGAGAAAGGGTCGAGCTAGAGGACGTGGAGCGCGTGTTCATGTGAGAAGGAGTATCAGGAAGGAGGGATAGGGTTACAATATTCGCTTTCTGGCTTTCAGGGGCGTCCTCCGCTGAGCAGACCTCGCTGTCTGCACCGAAGCTGGTGGAATGGGATAGGCAACCAAAAAAGGGCTCCTTTCGCACACAAATATTGGAATGCTCCACGGAGTACAGGGATGTTGAGTTGCCTGATCCATATCCTTCACGAGAGTCTGCAGCTCGCCCCATGAATCCCAAATCCTTCTCGAGTGGGACAGCATGAGAAGTGCCAACATTGAAGCTCAAGCCATCCTCACTGCACCTCAGGGTGGTGCTACTGAGGTTGTTGAGGTTGATTGGTTGCTCGTAGTACGAGTCACGAGGTGGAGATTTCGCCGACAGAGACAACGATACCGAAACTCCACTCTGAGGGTGATCGAAGCTATCTTTGAAACGCTGCAATCCTCCGGGACCAAATACGGGCGCGACTCGATCACTGAAAATCGGCGTGAGATTGAAGCTCGGTGGCTGAAATTCCAAGTTTCCTTCCGCTCCTCCACTCTTTCCAGGAAATGATCCCGAACTCATCCCGTTGTGCCGAGTTTTCTTTGCAGTGCGAGGGGACTTCGACGCGTCTGGTGGGCGCTTACTCCTCCGCTTGCTAGCCGATTTATTTTTATCAGCCGACAGGGAGGATAGCGAATGAGAATCAGTTTGATCGGTACCCTCAGACTTGGGCGTAGGTTTTGGAGCTATGGGCCGGTACCTCGACATTATGTGGTCTGTCTTTGAGGGAAACATGGGGATACCTGTTTGCATTACCAGCATGCACCCTCCTTGATCTGCCGATATCAGTCCTTGCGTCTCATCGCTTCATGATAACGTTCACACAACCGTCTCTATTCATCACGACATGTGATGCAGGAGCGAACTTCGTTTGTTAACAACTGAGCAGCACGCAATGTTGAAGTATCGACGGATTTACTACGTAATCACCTTGCAGGAAGCTAAAGCGGTGGTCACTTGGTAAACTACTCAGTCCCCTGTGCCTACACTTGGGCAATTCCTCCAGCACACATGTACCCTGGTGCGCTCATAAGCACACCCCGATTGGGGCTCGCCACAGAGTGCGCCTTAACACAGCCACCTACAACAACCCGCGCCGCAGCCTCCCGACTTCCCACCACAGCACCCGGTGCACGCCCAAAACCGTCATAAAACCGCAACCCCACCCACTGCGTCGCCCGAAGCGCCCACCTCCCGCCTCCTGCCTCCCGCACCAGCACCACCCCCCTCCAAGACACTGACCACACTCGTCTACACCATTTGTCCATAAAAAGCCACAAATGTCCAACACTCCCCAACTCCCAAAACTGACTCACAACCCAGACAACGCCAACGGGCTCACGGAGAGTCTCCTGGGCGAACCGGCTCGGCGGCAGCGCACAGAATATGAGCAGGTGGCGACATATGAATATGCCTAACACTCGCCACCACTCTCTATACCGGAAACTCTATGAAACCCTCACAAACCCGAGGACTCACAAAACTCCATCTCTCTCACAGCTCCACTAGGGCGCGTGAGAAGACAGGACAAGATGAGGAGAGAAGAGACTGCAGCGGACACTGGCAGCCTAACCTACACTATCCAAAACATACACCAGCTTCACCATCGCCATGTAAACCCCAACATACGCTGCTGTTTCCCTTGCAAACTCGAAAGCAGAAACGCGCAAGCGTATATGTCATACGTATTCGGCCCGTATGTGGGGGGGATGGTGGCGGGGCGAAAGGAGATCTCGTGAGCGTACGTGGCCCAATTGCGGCTTAGAGGCGGAATTGGAGGCTGGCAGAAGGCCGGAATTGATTTGGTGGCTTGGCTGAATGGCTGCCGTGATGTTCCCACGTTGCCTCTGCGGCCTCTGATGCTTCCCAGACTTTTCCCAAATCTAAAGCTTACTTTCGATCCCTTCAGGTCCTTTCAGACCACCGTGTCTCTTCTCTCTCTCTCCTTCCCTCTCCCTCTCTCCGCCGGGTCTAGTTCCTACCTACTGTGCTTCCACTCTGTGGTGCAGGACCGTCTCATGGTAATCATACAGCACGCTCATGGTGAAGAACTGACGCTATAGGTAATTGAATGAGGGAGCATGGAGGATTATGGTTTTTGAACTCTAGGTGGGCATTTGAGATCGTTCGGCGGTGTCAGTGGAGCGAGAGGCGAGGGTTGGATCGCAGGCGTTGGTGTCATGCAGGTAATCTTGGCCCTTGGAGGTGAAGAAGTACTGTTCGGTGGCGTTCATCCATTGCGTTGTTTAGTTTAAATACTAATTTATGATTTTGGGTGGAGCTAATTTTGGCTTTGGTTTGGAATCTGGATGGAGTGGAAGGAGCTTTGTCTCGGGGCCGCTTTTTTTTTGCCTGATGATTGGAAGTTGGATTAGTGAACGAGACGTGTAATCATTGCAAAAATGAATAGTGGTTTCGGTGAATTTTGGGAATAGGGTGTGCGGACTTAGGTTTTGGTTCAGCTTGTAATTGGACAGTGAGGCCCTTAACTTGGGTCATGGATCGATTTGAAGAGTTGGGGTTGTGAACTTCACATTACCAGGAGATCGGAAATTGGGATTCGACATTCGATAATTCGGGAGTGCAGTGTGTTTTGATTGTTTCGTGGGTCTTTGAGCTGTCACTGTCTAATTGCGCGGATTCTTCGTTAATGTAGGTGTGGATTGCGTCATTAATTAACCTATTCCTGTGAGGCTCATGTCCTTGCATGGGGGTTTGACGCATTCTGTCTAAAGGTTTCTTGAAGGAGGATTTGACGCATTCTTCTCGTGGGTCCCTCACGTATCAAGCTTTCGCAACCATTTTAAGATTGATTGCAAAAACTGGAGAAGCAGAGGTGGAATTTTTGTGTTCATTCGTGTTGGAATCCTCCTCTCTACTTTAGGTGGCATCGTTGCAGAGTAATTGTAGCTCATCAGGCCCCTGCAGTCCGTCAATCCCCCTAGCTATCTGAGAACTGTATGTTGTCGAGAAGTTGTCTCCTCTGCTTAATGCTAAGTTTTCGTACCTGAGATTCTGCAAGAAATATTGCGGCATTGAGTAGTTAGGGAAGTGAACTCAAAAGTATGAAACTAGCCATGCATTTGTATTGAACATCAACTCTTCCTTAATTATTTGCGGAGTACCTTAATTAGGAGCCATTAGAAGCGTCGGGTCACATTATGTTTTAATCTTAGGGTTTCTCATCTCGACCTCGGCAACATTTCTTTCAGGTACGAGATTGTTCGCAGCTGAGCATGTTGCTTGGTATCGGTAACGTGTGAGCTGGGGCAGTCATGGAGAACGCAAGCGGCAATGCGGCGCTAATGCGCCGAATCGTGCAGCTGGAGAAAGGTGCGCTGTAATATTACATATTCTTGGCAGAGATTTATTATGAACGGCTTGTGACTGGATAGTTGTATGGACTTCAGTTTTCAGTTTAACTTCTGACTTCCTGTCCTGTAAGATCAAAGCTTTGGTAATTGTGTCACACTCCTACTGAGAAAGTTTATGCTAGTGAACAATTTTGGAAGACCTTGGGATTAAGGTAGAGGTGCTGGCATTTAATACGTTGGTCATATTTAGGGTTGTCCTGATTAGGTTTACTATTACCATTACTATACATTGTGACGAGTTCCGACACGGCAGTTGGAGTTTTATATTATGAGTGCTGGAGAGTAATATAAGCGTGGTCTGTCAATCTCAGAGAGGGATGAATTGCAGAAGGATATAGAGACGATATGCTTGCAGCAGTCGGGAGTGGCTGGCGGCATAGATGTTAACACCCGCATGCAGGCTCGCAGGTTTGTCCACGAAGGGATCGTTATCCTTGAGTTCGATCAGACATTGAAAGCATTATTTATTTGACTAATGAATCAATTTGTATGATACATTATTGAACTTAGTCATGGTGCTTTGATGTAAGTGACAGAAAGTTCCAGTTACTTAAAACAAGATTTTTAGTATCTAAGTGTAGGCTTTGGAGTCTGATTGTCCAACTATCGCAATTCCGCTACATTCTCTGAGGGCTTTTTTTTTGAGTCTCCTCCAGTATCATTGTTAATTACCGCTCTTTGTCTTATTGTTTTGAAAGAATGAGTTTCTCTGAAAGAAATCTAGATTAAGTAACGTTTTGAAGTTATAAGCTTGTTTTAAGAGATTAAAATAAGCACCCTGCTGCAGGGCTGCTAGTTTAGAGCAGGAATTGGAAACATATAAAGAGAAGACATCTCTTCTTGCGCGTGAAAACCATGGCCTGCAACAAGAGCTATCAGAAGCTTACCGCTTAAAGGTGAACCTGATTGCCTAATCTGGTTTTTTCTATATGGGGTTATGTATTGTGCACGAGATTATCAACTTTAAACTGGTTCGTATATGTTTAGATTGATCATTTAACACTTGATTTAAGCAATACTATCTTATTATAGGTACGGCTGCCTGTGATTTGGAACGTGAGTTTGACTGTTACTTTCCTCAATATCTTATGCTACAGACTCAGCTCACTGAAGCCTTCAAGAGAGCTGTTGAGAAGGTCTGTTTTAACTCTAACTTCTCTGTCTTATGAGTTCTGTTTAGACGAAGTAGGTTCTAATAACATTTACTTCATTGCGTGGTAGTGATTCAATGAATGAAGCAATATAATGAAAAAAAATTAAATATTAAAAATTGAAAATTAAAAGAACAACCTACATGCTGCATGTATATTTACGTCAAGACTTTCTTCCAGAATAATCAAGTTGAGAAAGACGTGAAATTCTACCAAAGCAAGGTGGCGACTGCTTTTGCTGAAAGGGATAAAGCAATTGTCGAGGTGAGAACATGCATATGCCCCGGCTCGCATCTATTGGGATACTGTTTGGTATGCATTCTCAGCACTTTTGCGTGAGATTGAGAGATGTGTCTTAATTTGACCTTAAAAAGAGCTTGGGGGCAGGTCGAAAGAGTTCAGGAGGTTGAGAAGGAAATGATTGCAAATGTCCAACAACTCAACAGTCGGTAAGAGACGCGACCTTATTCCAGATCTTGTCGAAATTAAATAATTCTATTAGCAAGTATTATATGCTGCAGATTTTGTGTACTTGTGTCTTGATGGGAGGGGATGCATGTATATTGAGAACTAGTGTGAATTTGGAATCTTGTATGAATGGCATACCTAAAGGTTCGTGAGTTTGGATCAATACATGTGGTCTTCATGTGCGCATCTACTGGTCTACATTTAATCATCTGGGTTCCTATAAAGGGACATGTATCTCTGTTTTTCCAAAATTAATGGATATAACATGGTCTGCATATTCAATCGCTTTAAGAGATGGTAAGCTGGTGTTACAGAGCAGAGGAAGCAGAGAAACAATTTAAGGAAGAAGAGGAGCAGAAACTGAAGCTGCAACATGACTATGAAGTCAGAATAGAACAGCTTGGCATTCTACACAAGGTCAGCGTGTCCTTACCACTATGTGGGAGCAGTGAGCTATTTGTCATTCGCTGTCTTTTCCTGAGACTAGTTACACATCTTTTCTGATTACAGCCCGAAAAAGATTGTAGTTCGCACTATAATCTTCGAGCTTGACAATTTAGTGCGGCATAACAGGTTGTAGACAAATTTTGGGAATTGCGAGGGAATGTGCCCGTGGCTCTTGATAATGGTCAACCTCAAGATCTGCAACCTTTGGATAAAGCCCAAGCCTTAATCTTGGAGTCAGATGCACAATGGACGTATGGGGGATCCGCTCAGGCAGCTGTCGAGGCACTTCAACAAGAATTGAAAGATGCTCGAACTCTTGCAGAGGAAAATGACATTCTAGCCAAGAAAGAGCAATCACGAGCTAACGAGCTGGATGCTCAATTGGCACTACTTCAACAGGAAGTGAAAGCTGCTCAAACTCTTGCAGAGGAAAGAGGCCTGCTAGCAAAGGAAGAACAATCACGAGCTAATGACCTGGATGTGCAGCTGGTACTATCTGGTTCTGATCTTATTACAATAGGTTCAATAGCATCTAGCAGTTGAAATTTTGGGGAGTTTTTAATGTATATTTAAGATAATCTCTGAAGGTGAAGGACGTAATGCTGAGTGCTTGCTTATTACTTCAAGTGTTGAAGATATTAGAGCCTACCTTCTAGTGTGTGATTGCTTGCTTGTGGGATGCTTGTTCAAATAGATGGTTTCTTTATTGTTTTCAAATAGTATTTGCCTCTCAGATTCTCAATATCAGTATCAAGTGCCCCAGAGTCGACCGTATATTGTCATCGTCTTACGTCTGTGACTGGGATTGGACTGAGTCTCTAACAGACGTGAGATTGTTGCAGACAAAACTTAAGGAAGAGGTCGAGGCCACCGCACATTTTCGGTCTGAGGTAAAATAATTTTGCTGTTAATCATTGGGAACGGATTGCTACACAAGTGATTGGGCGTCTTTTTAATATAGAACAATCTAGATTCTCATTTCTTAGGTGTGAATGTCATATCATGAGCATTTTATGGCTCATTTTGAGACTTGAGTTGATGTCATGTGTTAAAACCTACTGTGTCACTATGCAATCATATCCTCACGTGAAGTGCATTTAGTTTGGTCTTCTCTAAACTAGCTTGATGTGTCTGCTTTCCTCTGATATATTATGCCCAACAGCAAGCTGCAGGGGAAGCCTCAACCTACAAGGTGCATCTGGTAAGCATTCCTTAGAATACCTAATTGTTATGAAAACACTCAATTCATTTAGTATAAGTTTCGAGTGCTTTATATGGCTTAAATAGCTGTTTAAACACTTGCGTTTACACTGCTTTTGAGTGAAAATGTTGCGTAATATCCTAAGGGGAGCTTTTACATTCTCGTGCAGGAAAAGTTGCAGAAGTTCATTGTCTCAAAGCTGTTTGAAATGCAAAATGATCATGGAGATGTCCGGAATAGAGTGGACAGCCTACTCAAAGATGAGAAGCAATGGATAGACTCAATGGTTGACAAATTTGAAGCATTGTTATCAGAGTTGAAGGCCAGGGACGTTCATCCCGAAATAGTGGATAAATATGAAGAATGGAGCCCTCCTCAGGAGGAAGCTCCTTTGCCAGCAGCTGAATCTGCGAAACCATTTGTGTTTGAAGAAGCTCAGGCTAGTAATGGTCTTCTCGAGCTTGAAAGGGCAACAGTATCCTTGCTAAATGAACATACACCTGAGTCAGTTGATAATGAAAATTTACCTAGTTCAGATGTTTCCGCAGTAGTTGCATCATCATTACAAGCTGAACCTGAAATAATAGCTGGAACTCATCCAGTTGTTGAAAATAATAATAGAATCCGTGAGGTATGTATTTCCAGCACAGTCATGTATTTTACGTTGAAAGATCTCATGTTTTGACTGATGAAATGCTATTTCTCTAATCCAGAAGAATTTCCTCTTTTGAAGGATGTTGGTAGAATTTAACTCAATTTATGGTATTAGGAGGAACCTTGTTCTTCGGTGGTGACGCTGAGCAGTAGTACAACAGATATGAACCAGGAGGATCGAAAAGCGTTGGCCCAAGCATTGCATGAAAAGGTGGGATATCATTCCATCTAGTATAATCAATGATGTTCTCCGAATAAAAAGTTCATTGAATGTTCCAGTAATTATTTCGTTAGGTTTTCGTGTAGTTCAGTTGAGTATGCATTTGGTTCTATTTGAGATGAAAGAATATTTATTATCCAATTTTGAAGCAAGAGGATGCTTCTCTATTAAGTTATCAATTAGTCTCAGAATCTTTACCGTTATGCAGGTAGAAGCACTCTTACTCCTTTCGCAACAAGAGGAGAGATACTACATGGAATCTAAAACTATACAGGGACTTGAGTTTCAGATCAAAAACTTAAATGAGAAAATTGCTCAGGTAATACCTTTACCAAGTTGAAGATGCATGTGAGTTCATAATGACCGCTTGAATTATTTCTCAATTGTATCATTTCGCTTCTTGTAATAATTTAGGGAAAGAATCTCCTGCCTTTGTAAGACTTAGTGGATTGATCTTAATTCGTAACTAAGCGACATTCTTGAACTTTCCCATGCCCAATGCAGGTGACGAGTGAAAAAGTTTCAGCTTTGATGGAAGTTGCACAGCTTCGACAAGATTGTCATCGCTTAGAAGAGCGTGAGAAGTATATTATCTACCCTTAATCATTTTGAAAATCGAGAGTCCGTACTTAAACTAAATTAATACAATGAAATTGGTAACAACTGTCATTTCAAGTTATGAAATTGCGATATCTTACTCAACAAAGTGTGTAAATATTGTACTAGTGTAGATTACATAATATCATGTGTCATGAGAGGCTTTGTCAACTTATTTTCTTCTTTACATCCCTCATCATTGCCTTCCTTTTTTGCAGAGAGCTCATACGCAGGCTGCAACAGCACCGCAGCACCAGCGCGGGTGGGCGGTTGCTGCCAGCCAGTTGGTCGGAACCTAATGCCTCACAGACGAGACAAGAAAAGCCACATGCAGTGACTGAGAATCAACTCCAATTTTACAATATTCTACCAAAACCATCCCTCTCAACTAGTGGCTATTTAAAGAGTTGGTTACGAGGAATTGACATGTCTGGTCCGGGAGGTTTGAAAGCTCCATCCGAACCATCAAAGCAAAGCAAAAGCTTAGCTACAGATGAACCTGCTGATTTAGCCAAGTAAGCAGTCGACAGTGTCTTTCTTCTACCCCACGATGCTCAGATGAACTTGTTACATCAGTTATGTACCCGTGTGTGGCATGACCAAACATATGTGATTGTGCATTTGATTCAGGCTGAGAGTGGAGAATGCTGCACTTCAGGAACGCGTTGCTGGTGTGCAACGTCTCACAGAATCTGCTCACCGACTTCGGATGACATTAGTCAAAGTAAACATTCTAGTTACTAAATCTGCCTACTTTGTCGAATGTCAGGTTGTGTATGGAGTAGCAGTCCTCTTTTGCGAAAAAAAATTGAACACCTCGTATGTGCAGGTTTCAGCTGATTCGGAGACTGAGCCATCAGTAGCATCCTTAAACTCAGCCCTGAAGGTCGTCGACGGGGTGAAAAGTGAGGCAAGCCATCTGCGTATAGCTCTTGGCTGCTCACTGCCACTGAGTGTGACCCCAGTGTCAACTCTTCAGCAATCTGACGCGGGTGAGGGCATGTCCAAAACTAGCGTGGGAGAGGTGCATGCAGCAGTGGATGTTGCAACAGGTGCAGGAATTGAAATGGTAGAGCTTCTGCTTGCAGCTTGTGAGCTGCAGAAAGGGGCCATTCAACGCCAGATTGACATCGTTGCATCGCAATGTTAAGAGCCAGATGGTGAATAGATTAGGAGCATTGCAGAGTAAAGCTTGAAGGTGTATGTATTGTACAGCTGTTGAAGGATCGAGGTGAACAAAATAAACTCAAAAAACACAAAAAGAGAAAAGAAAAGAGAAAGAGGCATACATCATATTACATGTTGCTGTTGAAGCATGCATGTTGTTGCAAATAAGAGATGAAGTCGTCGTTGCAACATTTCTCCAAGAGATGGGACTAGGCCATTCATGAGCTGGTGTATTTCAATGAGGGCATGAAGTGTCTAGGGATATTGGTTTGTTAAAGTTTTCGTGTGGTTCAGACTTAGGATTTTTTCATCTCGCAGTTCATATTGATTCTAGTTATGTAATTTGTGTAAAGGGAAGGGCTTCTTTTGTGCAAAAGGGTGATTAATTTTACATAGTTAAAGCCGCTCTGATGGCCGTTGTGTTCGTTATAGCACCTTTCCTGTTCTAATAAGTTCGAATTGTTCATTACCGTTCTGTGTATGATGATGGGGTGATCTCAAAATTGGATGTAAAATGCCAACCTTGGAATGCAGTCTCAACCATGTACTGTTGTATGATATTGCATGTTACATGTTGGAATCGTTGTAGGAAAACAAGCACCTAAATTCGGTTTCAACCGCAAATTAAGGTGGCTTCTGACCTTAAACAGAATGTCTGAGATAAACACCATTCAAGTATGGTATTTATCTTCAAGAGCATAGGAGTTTATGTGTTTAGGAGCATAGAAAGTTGTATGATGCCAAATTCATATTTGGTTGATTAAATTACTACTGATAATGTCAATTGTAAAATAAACTTTAACTTTTTCATAAGTATTTGTGGAGTGATTTATGGACCATTTTGTTTATTTATTATCACTTCTCACAATTTATATGCAATTAGATGGTCAAAAAAACATCAACCAAAAATTTAAAATAAGTAATTAATTATTTTTAATCTATGAAAATCCTCCAAAGATAAAAAATAAAAAATAAAATAAAAAAGAATAATTAAGACTAATTTTAATGATTGCATATATTTTAGAAAATTATCCATGTGCAATGGGATTTAGAAAATGGATAAATTATTTTCAATAAATTATAACAAATTAAGTTTTTACTATTCTAATTTGGCTATAAAAAAGTACATGAAAAAAGATTAAAATTTTTAATTTTGATATAAAAATTTAGTATAATATTTTTTTTTTACTTTTTAATATTTAAGACTATATAAAAAAATTATAATTTATATATATAGATATTTATTATATAAGAGCATCTAATGGTAATTATAACTATTAAAAAATTAGGAGTTTTATCACATTAATTTAATCTTTAAAATTTATAATATATTATAAATTTATTGAATTTTTATATACAAAACATATTAAGATTTTAGATCAAATAGTTTAAAAACCACCTTTTAGTATTAATAACAAATCAAATAATTATTTCTTAAATATCATATAATATTTATATTATATTTATAAATTTTAATTAATATATATACATGGTATTGTTAATTCCACCACAATTTTTGCTATTGCCACCACAACTTGCTACCTACCACATGCCACCATAGTTTTTACTTTTGTCACCACAACTTGTTATCCACTCAACATATTTTTTTATTTTATTATTTCAATAAAAAAAAATATTATATATATATATATATATATATATATAAGTTATAAAGCTAGTAAATTTAATTTTAATAGAAAATAATTTAAAAATTAATTAGAATAAGTTATAGTGGCAATAGCAAAAATTGTGGTAGTATGTGGTGGCAATAGAAACACTCTATATATATATATATATATATATCTTATAAAATAAAAAATAAATTCTTCAAATATATAGTAGCATTTTATGCCTATCTAAAGTAAAAATTATTTGATTTTTTAAATATATATTAATGAATTACTAATATAATATAAATAATAAAAAATAGTGAATAAATTTATATAATACACTTTTAGTAGATCATTCAAATCAACAATCTTTTTTATATATTTATTATATATTTAGATATTTATTTATTTATTTATAATGTAATGTTTAGATGTCAAAGGTTGAATATAAATATAATAAACACTTATTATGTTGGATAAATAAGTCATTTTTTAAAAATAAATAAATAAAATATTATTTACTTATTAAAAAAGTGCTATTCTACAAAACTTCAAGTCTTATTATTTTTTAATGATTGTAAAATCTCATTTTGATTTTGATACTAATAACCAATTACTTCCTACAGAATTATTTTTTTCATGTTTTCTTAATTGAATACCCTATTGGTATCAAAATATAGAAACAACTATACAGTAGCAAATATTTTATAATATTAACCATTTCAATCATATTTAAACAAATATATATATATATATATATATATATATATATATATTATCTTATAATTATTTAAAAAATTAATTAACCTACATTAAATTGATTATACTGTAAAATTACTTTAAAAAATTAGTGTTAAATTAATAAATTTAAGCTTTAAATGAGTCTGCATATGTGAAATTTGAACTTTAAAAAAGCATGACATGAATTTTGCTTGATTTTATGTCAATAATATTTTACAATATTTTTACACTTTTTAATGGAGTAGTAGGGCTGAATCACAGTTGTAAACATAATGTGCATTTTATTTGTTGTCACATGAGGCTCAACCTTCTATAATGTTGCCTTTCTCTACAATAATATAATTTAAAATTTAAAATGTAAATTAAATCCACAAATATTAATCAGATTAAATTCACATATCTTCCAAATGTAATGTACCTCTAATTTGGAAGATGCATTATACTGCAACAAAAGATTGAATGCTATGCATGCGTAAACATACTCAATGAGCTAACCCATGTACTGGGAACAAACTACTTGTTCCTAAAGTTCTGTTCCCATGCTGTTGTTCCCACTTTGTCATATGGAAGCTACATTTAGCCTTGATGTTTAAAAGGCTAGGGGAGGGTTCCAAGTGGGACAAGGTCCCTTTGGGAGATAAGACCATCTCAAACCCATAGCAAGGGAACAAAGACCCCTTCACAGTAACATGGACTTTGAGGCTGCTTCCTGTCTTTGAACAGGTGGTGAACCCGGTCAACCCTGCCGCTCTGGAACACGTTGACCAAATCCTGGGCTCTCTATCACTTGTGGATGTCAAACAGCTTGTCAACAAAATCTGCTACAGGTTTTGTTGGAGGTACCAAAGGTATGGTGCTAATTATAGACTTCAAATAATCTAGCACTGAAGCATACAGATTCAAAAAAAAAAAAAAAAAAAAAACTTAGCAATTGTGAAGGGTTTTAGAGTTTGACCTAGTCCCAAAAAAATAAAAAAAATAAAAAATAAAAAATAAAAAAAAAATATATATATATATAAACTAACACTGCACCTGATTCTCAACATATGTAAATGTTTGGCAGAAGTTCAAAGCATTGGCACAACTTCTTGTGTTTAATAATGGAGACCATATGACAGAAATGGTTGATGATTCAAATGTGCTGTCAAGGTATATTCACTAAATTTAATATAGTAACGGTTGTGCCTACACTTCTAGCTGTCTTTTTTAACCATATTAAGAATGTGTATGACAAGTTTTGACTCAAAATGTTTTATTTGGAGTCATATCACATGGGATTTTATTAATCAAATTACTAGATATATTGACCTACAACATTATTAAGATATCAGGTACAATATTTTAATTTTTTTTTTATCATTTACTCTAAATTTTATAACTAATAAAAAACTAAAAAAATTATAGACTAAAGATATAAAATATATATGAAATATCATATTTTAAATATTTAAAAAATATTAAATATTATAAAATAAAAATAATTTAAAATTATATTTATACACAAAAAAATATTAGATTGAATTTTATTTTTTGTCAATAAAATTTTCTTATTATTGCAAAATAAAATAAAATAAAATATATTGAAATGATTAATTGGATATTAAACAAGGAACAAAAGTATAAATTAATTATATTTTAATAAGATATGGAAAAAGAATATTTGGACCAATTTTAAAAAAAATTATAAATCAAAAGATGCACAAGACTCAAGAAATATAATTCATATATTTTAGAATATTTTTACTCTAGCTTTGTAAAATATTTATTAATAATATTTTTTAAATAAGTCTAAAATAGTATGTAGATGTCAAGAATTAATGGATGTATTTAATACCAAAATATAAAAACCACCTAATAATTTGATATATATCAATGTTCTTGTGAATTTTATTTATAATATTAGAAATAAATATAATTAAATTATTTTTTATATCTTAAAATATTTTGATAAATATATATATATATATATATATATATATATATAATTAGATTTATTTAATAAAAACTTATTATTTTATATTTTAAAATATATAACTTGATCATATGTAAGTTTTTAAAGTTTTAACACATATGATTATAATCTTTAAAAGAATTAAAAATTAAAAATTAAAATTCATATCAAATTTAATAATTTAATCTAGACTTATAAAAAATATTATTTTTTTATTATTGAACTAATATATAGGTACACTTATTATATTAAAGAACATAAAAATATATGTATACATAGATATGTTTCAAACTTAAAAATTAAAGTTGAATTATATTAAAATTTATATTATATATAATAAGATTTATATATATATATATATATATATATATACACTAAAAAAATTAATTTAATTAATAAAAATAGTATCTAATATTTAGTATTTATAAACTTATTTTAAAAATTTAATGTAAATTTATAAGTTAAACATATCTTTAAAAGATGACCTATCTATTATCAAATTTAGTATTATAAGCTTATAATAGTATAACCAAGGTTTAAACATCTTGTTAAAGATTTATATATAAAATGTGCTTATAGTCAAGTTTTAATCAATCTTTGTAAAGACTTGTTTCATCTTGAAGGAACTTATATAATATCACGGATATAAGATCTACTCTAACAGTTTTCTAGATAAGTAGATTATAAATAGGTAGAAGTATATAAAAATAGATTAATTTGATAATATATTATAAAGAAGTTTTTTAGAAGCTTCATAGAGGCGGTTTCATCTTTATACATGTCTATAGGTGATTCGTAGATTAGAAACTTGGCCAACAAATTAGTCACGTGTCGGACATGTTAGTAGCTTCTGGAACAAGCTAAGTATGTGGCACATATATAAAAAACTTATCTTGTAAGTTTGACATATTTCTTGCAAATTGGATATGTATTGGAGGTCCTATAGAGCATCGCCACATAGCTTTTAGGTAGATAATATATATAGAGACAAGAGTGAAGCCTTCTTCATTCTTATCAATTTCTTTCTTGCTTCTAATCTAATTCAAGAGTCTTTGTATTTTTTAATCTTTGGCAATAGTTATTCCAATTTCTTCTTAAATATATATATTTTTTAATATTTTTATTTTGTCATTTTTTTTTAATATAGATTTTATTGGTTTATACATCTTCTTTTAGTTTGTATCTTTGACAAATTGACAAGAGTGCACATATAGTATCAGAGTTTTGTCTTTTCTTGATTAAGAGTAGATTATTCATTTTTCTTAATAAGACATAAGTATATTAGAAGTTGTAGATTATCTACTTCTAAATTGATATTGTTCCTAGAATTTTTTTTTCTTTGTTCTTGAATATTTTATTCTACATTTTTTAAGTGAGAGTAGACACCTTCTTTTTTATTGTATTATTATAGCAACACTTTTTAAAATGAAGAGTGCACTAGCACAAATACAAGAGTAAATAAAAAAATTAATACTTGTAATGCATCAATTCAATTTACCACCACAAGAAGCAATAAGATTAGAAAGAAGTAAAGATATAGAGATGATTGAAGTTGCTTCAATATCTGCATCAAGCCATACAACTTCATCTATAATAGAATATCATTTAAATATCAAAAAATTAATTATTAGTTTATTTAAAAAGTTTGATGGTACAAGATCTAAGTTTCGAGGATTTATCAGTCAAGTACAATTAGTGATTGAATTTCAACCTCAATATTATCCAATTCAAAGATCACAAGTTAGGTTTATTAGAATACTACTTTCAAATTCTACTTTATTATATTTTTTATCTTTTTTAAAATAATATGATCTAATATTAGATAATTTGGAGGTATTTTTAGTAAAATTTTGATCTGTATATAGAAAATATGATATAATTTGTGTTGCAACTAAGAAGATCTATATCTTTCAATATGGCAATTAATTAGTGACATTATATACTTCACAATTTTGATAACTAGCAACTAATAATTAACAATTGATATCTAGTGAGATGATATTATATTTATCAGCCAATTTTTTTATGGATTATAATATAAGATAAAAAAATTGATGCTCAACTTATCTAATCCTTAGGCATTTACTTAAGTAATTGACTTTGTTATGAAGTATGACAATCAACTTTTTGAATTTTGATTTGAGAATTGCACAAAAGAGCCTCAACGTTATTATAATTTAATAGCAACATTGACATCTTCTCAATATGAATATTTGAAAATAGAAGACATGCAAATTGATGCAATACATTTTAAACCTCTTACTAAACAAGAAAAGACTCATTGTTTCCAAGTAGGATTGTACTTATATTGTAGAGAACCTAAGCACACTGCTCAACATTGTCCAAAGAAATAATTCAACTACAAAATGAAGAGTATGGTTGTTAGAGAAGATAATATATTGAAAAATAAATTTGTCTAACTACAATAGAGACGGTGCAACTAGAATCTTATATAATTCCTAATAAAGGTCCTATTCTCTCTACAAAATCCTCTCTTTATTTTACAATAGATATATATTTGGTATTAAGGATATAAAAATATAATATAAAAGACTTAAATTAAAAAAAAAATTAAAAAAATTTGACAAGGACTTAGATTATCTAAATGAGTACATGAATAATATTAAAAAAGGTGAGCTAGAATTCCAAAAGATGTATTGCCAAGAATGAAGAATTCTTCAATCTTAATTCCAATATACATCTTTGTCTAGAAAGCTTCTTGAGCAGCTTCCATCAAACTAAGAAGCTTCTTGAGCAGCTTCTACCAATTTGGAAGCTTTTTAAGCTCCTTCTACTAATTACAAAGCTTCTTGAATTACCTCCATAAACTAAAAAGCTTCTTAAGTGACTTCCACTAACTAAAAAATCTCTAAAATATTCTAAAAGGTTTTATAAACTTTCAAAGAATATGTTCCTAATATTAGCTCCTTTTCTAGCAATAAATTCCAAAAAAAGCTTATATCTTTGGAAATCTTTTTACATATGTAAAAAATTGAAATATGCTATATCAATGAAGTCATGTATTCTATTCTCTGTTCTTAGGCAATAGGCTCTACTAATACTCAAAGAAATTATTTATGGCCTTAAGTTAGTACCTCGATTGTTGAAACATCCCATTCAAGGATCTGCTCTTTATTGCAGCCTTCAAAATATCTTCCAAATATGATTTTAGACTTAGAAGGATTCACCTTTCTAAATTCAAGCAATATCACTAAAGCTTGAGCATTAGAATTGAGACTTGTATAGTTGGGTGTTATTCCTAATAGCTCCAATTGGTCATACTTGGTGCTAAAATGTATTGTTCTCACTTTACTTAATTGAAGGTTGTGAAAATTGTACTAGTTTATTTGAAGCTTGCGTAACAAATAAATCTTTTAAATCTTATTCTACTAAATTTTTCAATACTTGAAGATTTAACAATGTGATTGACTTGCTTCTACAATTCTATTCTATCTTAGAATAAATGATTGTATATTAATGAAGGCTTTAGTTTGACTCCCCCCCTCTTATAGGTATTTTTTAAATTTAATCTTTACCAAGAAATTATCATCATATTCGTTTGGATTTTTGGAAATAAAATCAATGAAATTCATATATTTTTTGAAGCATACTAGTGAGATTTTTGGTTATTTCTCATGCACGTTCATTGATATCATAGTTACACAAATGAATAAGATACTTCAATTTTTTTCACCTTTGTCATAAATCAAACACCTTTTCAATCTCGTATTTTTTAAGATTTTTGATTTTGATATTAAATGATAATTATTGTATTCTTTTTGGAATATGCAATTCTCGATAAGACTTCAAAAGAGAGATATAAAAAATTAGATGTATCTGTCATGGACACAAAATATAGACTAAAAGTCTAAATAAGAAGTTCAAGAAGAATTGGGAGGAATTGGATTAATGTCACAGATATAGAATATAGACTTGAAGTCTAAACAAGAAGTTCAAGAAGAATTGGCAAGAACTGGATTAATTAAATGAGTACAGAAACAACACCAGAGAGGTGAGCTAGAACTCTAAGAGGTGTGTTGTCAAGACTGAAGAACTCTTCAGTCTCGACTCCAATATATATTCCTACCTAGGAAGCTTCTCTAGCACCTTCCTCCAACTAGGGAGCTTCTCAAGCAACTTCCACCAACTAGGAAGCTTTCCAAGCAACTTCCACCAACTAGGAAGCTTCTCAAGCAGCTTCCACCAACTAAGAAGCTTCTCAAGCAACTTCTACCAATTAGAAAGGTGTTAGAAGGCTCTGGAAGATTGTAGAGAGTTCTAAAAACTTTCTAGAATATTCTAGAAGGTTATGATAAGTATGTCCTTGACATCACCTCCTCCTCTAGCTTCGAGGTCTCCAAGAAGCCATTTGAGATGTATACTCACAAACGTAGGAAGTTGAATATTTGTTGCATAGTCTTTGCAATATACTCCAACTGTCGTTCACGAGGCAGATGATTCATGGGCCCTTGTAGCCACCGATAAAGACCAACACCTTCCACTTGAGAGCATGCCTGAACTTTTGTATCTTCATTGTGGAAACGACTTGAAAATA
>JAWRVF010000704.1:0-192240 GCA_036785485.1 Physcomitrellopsis africana | reverse complement strand
GTTTTACAATTTGTTTGTCTTTTGGTCCTAAAAAACTAAAAACCTTAGCCTTATTAGATTCAAGAGCATCTACTTGTTTCTTAAACCAAGAATTTGCTAAGCGTCACAAAATTCCCCTAATATAGAAATTCAAACTTATTCATATAGAAGTAATAGATGGACGACCTTTATTATCTGGTAGTGTCACCCATGAATCAGAACCTATAGAAGTGACGTTTAAAGACCACAATAGTTATATTGTTTTCAATATTATTAGCACCCCGTCAAATCCTATTATTCTTGGTCTTTCTTGGTTGAAAAAATATAATCCATCCATAGATTGGAGGTTGCGGAGGATAACATTTCCCATAGAACAACCTGAGGACAAGCCTGGAAGAAGACCCCAAACCAAAAAATCCTTGTTCATTGGAGCAAGAACGTTTGTAAGATCGTGCTAGGAAGGCACACCATTGGTCATTTATGCGGCTTCAACTAGTGGAGAGTAGATTTCAACAAGAGGAATAGTGAAACAATACAAGGATTTTCAAGACGTATTCCAAAAGAAGAATGCTGACATACTACTAGAACATCAACCATATGATTGTGCCATAGAATTGCAAGAAGGAGCACAACCACCTTTTGGCTCAATCTACAACTTATCGTAGACGGAGTTGGTTGAGTTGCAGAAATACATTGACGAGAACCTAGCCAAGAACTTCATTTGTCATTCAAAATTGCCAGCTGGGGCACCAATCTTATTTGTGAAGAAGAAGGATGGCTCACTACGGATGTGCGTGGACTATCGAGGTCTCAACAAGGTGGCAAAGAAGAATTGCTATCCATTACTTTTGATCTCTAGTCTTTTGGAACAACTTGGACGTGCAAAGATCTTTACAAAGATTGATCTAAGGGGAGCTTACAACCTTGTGCGAATCAAAGAAGGAGACGAATGGAAGACAGCTTTTTGTACAAGGTATGAGCATTTTGAATATAATGTCATGCCATTTGGTCTTACCAATACTCCGGTGGTTTTTCAACACATGATGAACAATATTTTTTGAGAATATCTAGACGATTTTGTTGTCATCTATCTGGATGATATCTTGATATTTTCTGAGAACGAAGAAAAGCATAAGGAGCATGTTTGTTTGGTACTCAAAAAACTACGCGAGCGAGGACTCTACACCAAGTTGGAGAAGTGTTTATTTCACCAAACTGAGATGGAGTTGTTAGGATTTGTTGCAACTACAGAAGGCTTGAAGATGGATCCCAAGAAGGTGGAAGCAATTGTGTCTTGGGAAGCTCCAAAGATGGTTAGAGACGTACAATATTTTCTTGGCTTTGCTAACTTCTATCAGATCTTCATCAAAAATTATTCTCAAGTTGCTGCTCCACTCATTCGATTAACATGTAAGGATAAGCTTGAATGGGGACCTCTAGCAGAAAAAGCATTTCAAAATCTTAAAACGGCATTTATTACGACTCCAATCTTGGTACACCCAAACTTTGCAAAGGCTTTCTATTTGGAAACCGATGCTTCGGATTTTGCTTTAGGAGCCATACTTTCACAGATGGGCATCGACAATAAGCTTCATCCGATTGCATTCTATTCACGAAAGTTTTCTGCGATTGAGATAAACTACGAGATTCATGATAAAGAACTCCTTGCTATAGTAGATTCTTTCCAAGAGTGGCGTCACTTCCTTGAAGGAGCTGCGCATCCGGTGAGCGTATATACGAATCACAAGAATCTAAAATATTTCATGTCTACTTGGGTTCTAAACTGTCGTCAAGCTCGATGGAATATGTTGCTATCTAGATTTGACTTTGTTATTACTTATCGGCCTGGAAAGCAGCAAGGACTATCCGATGCCTTATCAAGAAGATCATATCTTGCGCCGAAGATTGGAGAAGTAGCGCTTGATCAACAGTGTATGATATTATTAAAGCCAGAGCAATTTAGGATTTGTGCTGCTGTGGTGCTAATTGATGCTAACTTCCTCAACCAGGTACGTGCTGCGACCATTGAAGATTCAATAGTCCTTGATATTAAGCAGCATATCAATGATGATAAGTTCAAGGTTGAAGGAGATCTCTTATACTTTGAGGAGCGACTGTATATCCCAAAAGGGCCAACACGACTTCGAGTCCTTGAATCTCGTCATGACTTTCCAACTGCGGGACATTTCGGATTCAACAAGACCTTGGAACTCATTTCTTGAGATTTTTGGTGGCCCCAAATGTGGAAGGATGTGAAGGATTTTGTCCTCTCTTGTGACATTTATTCAAGATCCAAGAACCCTTGACATCGCCCTTATGGACTTCTACAGCCATTGCCCATTCCGTGTCGTCCATGGTCTTCAATTTCCATGGACTTTATTACAGATCTGCCGCCATCGAATTCATTTGACAGCATCTTTGTTGTGGTGGATCGACTTACAAAGATGGCACATTTTATCCCTTGCAAGAAGACATCGTTAAGCGAAGATACAGCAAGGCTCTTCCTTGATAATGTGTATCGATATCATGGTCTACCAGATGATATCGTGTCGGATCGAGGAACCCAATTTGTATCAAAGTTTTGGAGATCTTTTTTTAAGATATTGAAGGTAGACATCAAGCTTTCTTCGGCATTCCATCTTCAAACTGACGGCCAAACCGAATGGGTGAATCAAGTTTTGAAACAGTATTTACGATGCAGCATCAACTATCAGCAAGATGATTGGACTGCATATCTACCGCTAGCCGAGTTTGCATATAACAACACCCTTCATGGGTCGATTCAGAAAACACCATTCTTTTTCAACTATGGGTACCATCCGAAGCTTGATCTATTGAGTCCGTTAGCAAATAATAACCCAGCAGTTGAAGGATTGGTGTAGCAGCTATCGGAGCTTCAAACCACATTGAAGCTTCAAATGCAAATTGCCCAAGAGTCTTATAAAGCATCCACGGATAAATTTCGGAATCAGGCACCTAATTTCAAGATTGGAGATAAAATATGGCTGCTTCGACGGAATATCAAGACCAAGCAGCCATGTGATAAGTTGGACTACCAGAGATTGGGACCATTTGTTATCCAAAAATAAATCAATCTTGTGGCGTACCGCTTAGAGTTACCAGCTGCTATGAAGGTACACCCTATCTTTCATGTTTCTCTGTTAGAGCCTTATCGAGAATCGTCTTTTCTTGGAAGAGTGCAATGTCCGCCACCTAGTATAGAAATTGAAAACAACAAAGAATATGAGGTGGAAAAGATACTAGATTCACGGCGAAGATGGAATAAATTAGAATACTTTGTGCATTGGAGCAGCTACGATATTAATGAAAGAACATGGGAACCGGCAAAAAATCTTGCCAATGCATCTCAAAAGATACGGGAATTCCATCGACGATATTCTAATAAACCAAAAGTTGGTCATTAACAAAGCATGAAGATGAAGCCTTCTCTGGAAAAATGAATAGAAAGGGGATCCTGGTCTCATCAAAACATAACTTGTTGTATTTCATAATATCAAGATATCTAATATCAAGGTGTATTTAGATATGACTAGTGAGAATGTAGATACTGTACTAGTGGTACCATCTCAACCGAGTAGCTCACGACGTCGACCTCGAGATGAAGAATTAGAAGAGCCAAGAAGACGTCAAAGAATACCAAGCAGCAAGTCACTTAGAATTGTCTTTGAAGTTGAACTAACTCATGCAAGTAGTGGCAAAGCGATATTTTCAAGTCATTTCCACAATGAAGATATAGAAGTTCAAGCATGGTCTCAAGTGAAAGGTGTTGGTCATTATTGGTGGCTATAAGGACCTATGAATCATCTGCCTCGTGAATGACAGCTGGAATATATTACAGAGACTATGCGATAAATTTTTGATTTCCTACGTTTGTGAGTATACATCTCAAATGGCTTCTCGGAGACCTCGAAGCTAAAGGAGGAGGTGATGTCAAGGACATACTTCTTAGAACCTTCTAGAACATTCTAGAAGTTTCCTAGAACTCTCTAGAACCTTCCAAAGCCTTCTAATATCTTCCAGAAGCCTTCTTAATTAGTAGAAGTTACTTTCCTAGAAGCTAGAAGTTGCTTGAGAAGCTCCCTAGTTGGAGAAAGCTGCTTGAGAAGCTTCCTAGGTAGGAGTATATATTGGAGTCGAGGCTGAAGAGTTCTTCAGTCTCGGGCAACACATCTCTTAGAGCTCTAGCTCACCTCTTTGGTATTGTTTTTCTATTCATCTGATTAATCAAATTCTTGCCAGTTCCTCTTGAACTTCTTGTTTAGACTTCAAGTCTATATTCTGTATCCGTGATACTAATCCAGTTCCTGCCAGTTATTCTTGAACTTCTTGTTTAGACTTCAAGTCTATAATTTGTGTCCGTGACAATAGGACCTCTAACACATGTCCAATTTTCAAGACACATATCAAATTTATAAGATAAGTTTCTTATATGTACACCACGTACTTAGCTTGTTCTACAAGCTATCAATATATACAACACGTGGCTAATTTGTTGGCTAAGTTTCTAATCTATTAATCACCTAAAAAAATACACAAAAATAAAATTGCATCTATAAAACTTCTAAGAAGTTTTTTTATAAAATATTAATAAATTAATCTATTTTTATATATTTCTATCTATCCATATTATTTAGATAATTATTAAAATAAATTTTATATCGGTGATATTATTCTTCTCTTCTAAGGATGAGTTTCACAAGGAATGGTGATTACATGTTAAAGAAGTCCAAGATGTATCAAATTATATTTACCACATATTCTAAATTTTTTTTCCTTTGAAAGTCCTCTCAGCTATCAATAGTATTTCATACCATGGCAGAAGGACCATCCTGAAATCTTGATCATTATTGAGGCTTTCATAACTTCCTTCAAAAAAAATATTTGGAACATCATTAGGAGTAGTTTCTACTTTTAAAAGTATCACCAAACAACGGGAGTTTCTTCCAAGGTTATAATATCAAATACGTTATATCTTGCCATGAATTCAAAGAAAAACATGTTATTCTTGAGGATCTTCATTTCTATTTTGATGTCTTGAAGATTATAACAGCCATAATGTATCATCTAGTAATTCAGCAAATGATAGCTTTTGAATTAAATTTGCTAGCTGTTGATTTTCTATCTTCTTAGCACTAAAATCCAAAGAAATAATAAACAATGATATAAGATAGAATGAAATCTCAATTAAACTTGTTTTATTTTATAGCAAAGATTTTTTTATCTCTTTATCTTGATTTTGATAGATGTCGTCAATAAAACATATTAATTTTAATTAATACATTTGCTAGATTCTTGGATGGCTCCCATGTGTATTCACTAATATCATATCCGTGCCAATATATAAGATATTCTAACCTATTTTGGTGCCGCCTTGAATCTAAAACCTCTTCCACCTCAAATTCTTTATTGTTGTCTACTTCTATAGGAGATGGTTGTATTTGTCTTCTTCCTTATATATTTGCTATCTTATATGGTTCAAATAAAGATGCATAGAGTACAAGATGAATCTTCATAGACTCCAATAAGTTTAATCAATAAGCAACTAGATTGACTTATTTACTAATTAAAAATAGACCAAGCTTCCAATAATCCAACTTGTTTCAAAGACAAATAGTCTTGATATTACGATGAAGTAATCACATTTTATCACCCACCTAAAATTAGGATTGTTTCTTACAATAGACATCTGCATTGGTTTATTGTTGTTCTTGAGCTTCTTTTAATTATATTTTTGTTTTTGCTTGTAATTTTGATAATTGATTTGTCAAATCTTCTACCCTAAGATTGTCAACTTTTGAGAAGTCAAAAGTATCAAGTCATAGATGCTAACCGTAATTGACAAAGAAAGGTATTTATTGAATAGAAGAATATATTGAATTATTATAAATAAACTTTGCCAATGGCAAAAGAGTTGTCTAATCATCTTGATGATAATTGATAGTATATTTCAAATATTGCTCTAAAACTTGATTTATCCATTTTATTTGTTCATTAGTTTTAGAGTGGAAGGCTGAAGATAGTTTTATGTCCACTTTCAATTTTTTTAAAAAGATTCTCTAAAATTTTGATATAAATTATATTTCTCTATTTAATATCCATTGATAATCAATAATAGCAATAAATATTATCAAAGAAGAGTTTAATTGTTTCTTCACCTATGATAGATTTTATACATAATACAAAATATGCCATCTTTGAGAAACAATCTACAATCAAGAATATAAAATCATCTAAACTTGAAATTGGTAGATTTGTAATAAAATCTGTAGAGACAAAAGACTATAGCTATTCTAATATAGGTAAGGGTTGGAGAAGTTTGTAAGGTTGATGACAAGGAATTTTTTATCTTGAACAAATATCATATAATTATACAAATTTTTTAACTGCCTTCTACATTTGAGGCCATCAAAAATCTCTTCATATTAGTTTCAAAGTCTTATTATATCCAAAATAGCTTGTTGTAGGAAAATTATGACAAACTTCAAGAGCATGTAATTGTACTTTTCTTTTTAAGACATATAAATGTTCCTTGAAATAAAATAGATTTTTTTAAAATTCAAACTTAGAAGTATCATTGAACTTAAATGAATCATTATGAATATCATAAATAAGAGGATCTGAAGATATACTTGACTGGATTTATTTAAAAAAAGTTGAATTAACAATCAATGTTGATTTCATTGCTCAAAGGTGAAATTATTCTAGTTTCAACAAGATCATCTTTTATTGATCAAAAGTTACAATTTTTTCTTTTGATACAAGATAAGAATGTTTAGAAAGGACATCAAACAAACCTTGATATTTTTCTAGCCAATAAGTGATAATGAATTTGAATCTTGATAAAGACATGCTTCAATGAGCCTAAAAATGATTCAAAATATATGTTGGTATGAAATATTTGAGATTTTTATAATCCATATATACGGTGATTAGATTGAAAGTGCCTTGTAGATAGTGATGCCATTCTTGAAAAGAATCCATGATTACAAGAAGTTCTTTATTATAGATCTTATGGTTAATCTTGGTTGGTAAAAATTTTTTTCAATAAAAAGCTATTGGATGAAAATTGTCATCTATTCCCATTTGTAACAATATTACATCCAAGGCAAAATTTGATGCATATTTTTTCATGATAAATACTTTAAAGAAGTTGACATGATATAAGATTGATATAAAAGTAAAAACTATCTTTAAAGTTTTAAATGATACTTTTATTTTTTGACTCTATTTAAGTTTTTGTTTACAAGTTAAAAGTGTTAATAGAGCTGCAACTTAAAAAAAGTTCTTGATGAAGAGTTGATAATAATTGACAAATCTTAAAAATATTGCACATTTTTTATTATTTTTAAAATTTTCTAATTAATAATTATCTAAACTTTTTAAAGATTTATTATTAGATCATCATTTGAAATAATGTAACTTAAAAAATCAACTTGAATAGTGTAAAATATATACTTTTCTATCTTGGCATATAATCTTGCATCTCTAAATTTTTGTAATACACAATGAACATAAAATTCATATTCTTCTGTGTTTTTAGAATAGATCAAAATATTGTCTAAATAATAGATAATAAAATTATTAAAAAATTGACAAAAAATATCATTCATAAGATGCTAAAAAGTAGTTAGTATATTTGTAAGTCCAAAAGGCATAACATTATATTTGAAATATCCATACCTAGTTTGAATTGTAGTCTTCTATTCATCACCTTATTTAATGCGGACCAAGTTATATGCTCCTTGTACATCTATTTTTGTGTAGATCTTTGTTTGACTGAGTTGATCAAAAAGCTCTAAAATCAAAGATAAAGGATATCTATTCTTGATGGTAATCTTATTAAGTCCTCAATAATTTATGCATATTTGTAACAATCCATATTTTTTCTTCACAAATAAGATAGGAGCTCCTATTGGAGACTTTAAATGGCGTATGAAGTTCTTAGCCAAATTTTAATCAATATATTTCTTCAATGCAATCAACTCATTTTATGATAAACTATAGGATGGTCTAAATGGTGGTTGAGCTTTTTCTTAAGGATCAATTGAATAGTTATAAAGTCAATGCTCTGAAAGAATATCTACATTTATTTTTTCTAAAACATCTTAAAAATTTTAATACTGGCTAGAAATATTACTTGTAGTCTTTATAGTATCAAAAATGGATGTGGCGTATATATCAAAAAATGATCCTTCTTTTACCGCATATATGAAAGTCCATGCACCTATCAATAAGGATTTGGATATATTAGAATTATGTATGTCTACTTGACTACTGGATTTTTGAATTAAACTATGAGAAAAATCAAGGTTATTAGAAGTCCAATTTATTTAAAAATTATACTTTTTTAACCACAATAATCCTAAAATAATTGGATTGGAAAGAGATCTAATCACATTAAATATTACTATGCTATTGTGCTCCTAAATTGCTACATCTAAAGGAATAGTCTTATAGATAATATTTGTAAAAGATAACAAACGGCCATCTATGACTTCTATATAGATAGATTTAGTTTTCTTGACTAAAAATATTTCTTGTTTTTTGATAAAGTCTTTGTTCATAAAATAAGTTGAGGCTCCTGAATCTTATAAAGCAAAGACTTTGTAATTTTTAGGTCCTAAAAATACATCTATTATAAAACAAGGTGAGGGATCTAGGGAAAAAATAAGACCTGTATAAGATATTGCATATGATTCCAATAGCATGGTCCGTATTGTAGCTGAAAAAATTTATTTTTTGACATATTATCTTCTTTAGCAACTATACTCTTCATTTTGTGATTGTATTGCTTCTTTGGATAATGTTGAATAGTGTGCTTAGTTTTTCCACAATATAAGCACAAACCTTCTTGACAATGTCAAGTTTTTTTTTGTTTGATAAGAGATTTAATACATACGACATCAATTTATATTGATTTTGATTTAGTCAAATAAGTTTCTAAAAATTTAGAAATTATTATCATTAATTGACTTGTTCCTCTCTAATCAAATCTATATTCCTAATACCTTTCAAATAATCAATGGTTACATGCAATGGCTTAAGCAATAAATTTATTCTAAGGAATTTGCCTCATATATTGTTAATAACAAATCTTTGATGTTATCCTTCAATCTAAAATGAAAATGATTGATAAGGGCTTTGTTATTCTATTCCACATTACAAGCAAGGTTTTAGAATTGTACAATATATGTTATGGCTAACCATGATCTTTGTCATAAAGATAAGAGCTTGATTTCTACTATCTTCTCTCAATCACTTCCTCTAAATATGGCCATAAACACTTCAAGGAATGAATTCAAATTAAAAAGAAGTCATGAATTTTTTTCTATCAAAGGTGCAAACCAAAAAAAAGCTCTTTTAGATAGAAGTGCACCTATGAATCCAACTTGAATAAATCTATTAGCATATTGGAAAGGATGAAATCTTATATATAACTTGACTTATTATAAAAATCTTTGAAATTTTGATCTTGTTCTATCAAACTTCTCAAGCATATTAACTTTTACCTCCTTCACGCTTGTAGAAGTAAGACTTCTTGGATTTGATTGTAAAGTTAATTTACTTTCTTTTTTAAATTGTACAACTTCTTGGCATAGATTCTAGATTTTTTTTATAAACATAAGAATAATACTTTCATAATTGGTATTAATAATTTGTGAAATTTCTACATTAAGAGTGTTGACAAGCTTTTGAAGATTTGTAATGTTGTACTATAATTACTTACAATGTGTAAAAAATATTTAAAATATATAATATGTTTATAAATTTAGATGTCTATTAGAATAATTAGTAAATTAAATTAAAAGGAATTGGTGTAAGAAACTTTATTTTGGTTCTTTTTACTTATTTTGATTATAGCATTTAAATTGTGTAAGACCTAAATATTAAATATGAAGCCTTGAGAGGAGATTGGAGCCCAAAGATGAAAAATTAAACTATTAAAAGGCTTATTTGGAGGGATGAAAATAAAGTATGGATGAATGAAGGTAAGAGGTGAAGCTCTTCATTCCTATTGGTCAATGGTCATGTCTAATAGGCTTTCAATAGGCTATCTGCAACAAGAACAAGGATTTTGGTAATTTCAAAGAAAGCATTTGAAAATTAAAGACTAGAATTAGAAAGATTATTTTTTATATTATAATTTTGGTATAAAAATTGAAAGATGTAGAATTTTTATAAGGGAAGAGTAAGTGCTTGAAGTTAAGGTATACAAATCATACCTACTATCACTCTTTTAAAAATACAAAGAGTTGTATGAAATATTTTGGAGATTAGAAGATGCAATTGGAGAGCTATTTTTAAGATCTACATTTGATATAGAAGAATTATTATATTTAGAATTCTAAAGAAGAAGATATTAGAAGTCAAAGACAAAAGATTGAATTCCAAGGCAATAAGTAGACCATTTTGTTGATAATGATGGTTTCTATCATATCTTAAGCTTTTGGATGAATTTTTATCTAAAAATTCTTGAAAATATAAATTATTATGTTGAAAAGCTATAAATCAAAGTTTTCTAGTAATTAGATATTTAATTTGTGAGATATAAAGAATTTAGTACGTAGGTATTTGTAAACAAGGATTTTAAGCTATTGTTAGAATTTTGGCGATATCTAAAGATTGATAATGAATTAATGATTAAAATTTGTTGTGGTATTTTTTAAAAGTATATAAATATTTTATGTAAATTTAAAGTGGATTTGGATAATTAGATTAAGAATTATGGATTAATGAAGTTTGAAAAAAAATCCTTTTTTACAGGTGAATGAGGGTTTAGAATATTTTGTTATATTTTGAATGTTTTGTGAAAATAAGATTTATATATTGGATGTAATAGTCCTATGAAAAATACTTTTATATAAATTTGGAGGTTTTGTTATTTTGGAACTTAATTGAGCAATTAGTGGCAACCAAAAACTCAGTGCTTTCTTGAGGCAAATTCTCTCTATTATGACAATGATAGTTATAAATTTATTCTCACTTCTTTTAAGTGTAGCATCTATGATCTTTTTTTCTATCTTAGACAACTAAATAACTCCATAATTCAAATTAGAAGAGGAAAATTTACAACTTCTAATATCAAATAAAATTTTTTACAAGGAGGGATGATCCACTCTCTTTCAGGAAAAAAATAAAGGTTAGAAAATAAAGAATGTTAGTTTAAAGACAGATAGTCTGCAACCTTCAAATACAATAATAAAAGTGGGATATTCTACTTACTTTTTAAACACAAAACAAGAATAATAAATCTGCACTCTTATCGAATTGTCAAGGATATGAATTATAAAAGAAAAAAATATCAATATATTCTCATGTCATTCAAAAGAATAGAAAATCACTCAAAGATGGAATAATATTAAAACTAGAATGACCGTTGTTAAAGACAAGAAGACTAGAGACTTTGGAAATAAGACTAAAAATTAAAAAAAAAATTGATAAGAATAAAAAAGACTTCACTCTTGTCTCTATATATACTATCTACCTAAGAGTTATATGGCAATGTTTTATAGGACCTCTAACACATGTTTAATTTGTAAGACACGTGTTAAACTTGCAAAACAAGTTTTCTATATATGTACTAGGTACTTAGCTTATTCCATAAGCTACTAATATATGTAATATGTGACTAATTTATTACCTAAATTTCTAACCTATCAATCACCTAAAGACATGCATAAAGATAAAATTACATCTATGTAGCTTCTAGAAACGTTTTCTATAAGATATTAACAACATAACCTATTTTTATTTATTTCTATCTATCCAAGTTACTTAGATAATTATTAGAATAAATCTTATGTCTGTGACAGTTTGTCATTATTATATTTAACTTTTTCATAGGTTGCATATTTAAATAATATTAGTATGATATTTTTAAACTTCTTTAGATACTTTTTTGAGAATAAATCAATCCTTGCATTGTAGCAAGATTTTGAATCTCATAATAATTTTCTAAACATTTCTTAGTTTTTCTTTGAAAGATATTTTTTTTAATATCAATGTAATTATCCACAATCATTTACAAACATATATATTTTAAACATTGTATATTGAATTTTTTTTAAAAAAAGCTTATGCTTATTTTTTTATATGAATCATCAAATTAACTCATTAGTTGTTTTAGGACAAAAGAATACATTTAGAATGCCAAAATTACAATTTTTAGGTGAAGAAGTGTTTAGAAGATGCTAAATAAAAAAAATTATATTAGTGGAGAAGAAATGGAATCTTAATAAGTCTTAGAGGCTATTATCTTAGTTGATTTAATATTTTTTTTAATTGTAAGAATTAGTATTTAATTATTGAGATCAATATCTATATTGGCCTTTTATCTCTATATATCACTTATTAGAAATATATAAATATTATTTAATAGGTTGAATAAGCATGAAAAATAAACTTCATGTTTTTTTAATTTTTTATGAAAAAATTAAGATTTTTAGTTGATTCAAATTAATTTTATTATTATTAAAAATCACCAAGATAGAATAAAATAGTCATAAATTGATATTATTATTTTAAAAATATTATGATTTTTTTAAAAATTTGTATAGAATTTATTTAGAATTTTTAAAGAATTTTTGAATAATTTTGAAGATTTTAGTAAAAATAAGTTTTATCACCTTGGGAGCCATTATGAAGAAATGGAGCAACATTTGAAGGCCATAGAAGGTTCCTAGGCTAATTGGGTGTTTTTGAACACCATAGTGAAGTCAAAAATGTAAAAAAAAAAAGAATTCTACTAATAGAAAATAGGAGGACCTTAGATGTAGCACCTTGGATATAGGTAGGAGTATAAGACTAAGGCCTCATAGCCTCTCTAGGACATCCTTATACACTACTTGTGAGCCTTGGTGTCACAAACATAAGATTTATTCCAATAATTATTTAATTAATATAGATCAATAGAAATAGATAAAATAAGTTAAGTTGATAATATCTTAGAAAGAAGCTTCTTAGAAGCTTTATAGATATGGAATCACTTTTACACATGTCTATAGGTAATTGGTAGGTTAGAAATTTGGTCAACAAGCTAACCACATGCCGCACATATTAGTAGCTTGTGGAACAAGCTAGCCATGTGTCGCACATGTTGGTAGCTTACGGAATAAGCCAAGTACGTGGCGTACATGTAGAAAACTTATCTTACAAGTTTGACACGTGTCTTGCAAATTAGACATGTGTAGGAGGTCCTATAGAATACCACTATGTAGCTCTTAGATAGATAGTATAAATAGAGACAAGAGTGAAGCCTTCTTTAGTCTTATCAATTTTTTTCTTGCTTCTAGTCTAGTTCAAGAGTCTCATGTATTTTTTAGTCTTTAGCGATAGCCATTCTAGTTTCTTCTTAAATATACATATTTCTTTATTTCTATCTTGTTATTTTCTTTTAACATGATTTTTTACTAACTTATGCATCTATTTTAGTTCGTATCCTTGATAGATTGACAAGAATGAAGTTACAATATCAAAGCTTTGTCTCTTCTTGATTAAGAGTAGATTACCTCTTTTTTCTTGATAAGACATAAGCATATTAGAAGTTGTGGATTATCCACTTCTATATTGATATTGTTCCTAGAATTTTTTCCTTTGTTCTTGAGTGCTTTATTTTATAGTGAGAATAGATATTTTTTATTTTCTATTGTGATATCATGGTAGAGCTTGCTGAAATAAAGAATGCAGTGGCATAAATGCAAGAGCAAATGAGAGAATTAATGCTTGCAATGCATCAATTCAATACACCACCATAATGAGAAATAAGATTAATAAGAAGCAAAGATATAGAGATGATTTGAGCTGCTTCAAGCCATATCACTTCATCTACGATTGAACATCATTCAAGCATCAAAGAACCAAAGATTAGTTTGTAGGAGAAGTTTGATGGTACCAGATCTAAGTTTCAAGGATTGAACTTCAATCCTAAAGTTATCCAATCCAAGGATCACAAGTCAAGTTTATTGGAATACTATATCACGTTCTGCTTTATCATGGTTTTCATCTTTTTTTGAATGACGTGATCCAATATTGGATAATTTGGAGGCATTTTTAGTGGAGTTTTGATCTATGTATGGAGAACATGATGTAATTTGTGTCACAACCAGTAAGATCCACATCTTATGATAAGACAATCAATCAATGACATCATATGCTTTAAAATTTTAACAATTTGTAATTGATACCAAGTAGGATGATATTGCACTTATTAGCCAATTTCTCTATGGGTTACAATATGAGATAAAGAAATTAATGCTCAACTTACCCGATCTTGAGACATTGAGTCAAGTAATTGATTTTGCTAAGAAGTTTGACAATCGACTTTTTAAATTTTGATTGGAGAGCTGCACAAAGAAGCCCCAATATTACTACAATATAATAGCAACATCAACATCTTCTCAATATATACATTCAAAAATAGAAGACCTGTAAATTGACATGGCATGTTTCAAACCTCTTATTGAACAAGAAAAGACTTGTTGTCGTCAAGAAAGATTGTGTTTATATTGTAAAGAATCTAAGTACAATACTGAGCATTGTCCAAAGAAACGATGCAACTACAAGATGAGAAGTATGGCTATCAAAGAAGACAATATGTCAAAAAATAAGTTTGTCCAACTACAATAGGGACCATTGTCGTATGGCGTGATTTTCTATCTGAGAATATACTAGATACCTGGCTGTGGAAAGTTTATTTGAAACTTGATGGCAAAAATCCAATAAGTGATATATCCTTAATAAAAAGAACAAATAATATAACAATCTTACAAAAGAAAAGTTGTACACATAAACCTTCTTGTATTCAAGTAGGTTTGTATAAAAAAGGTTCAAATTTCTACAAAAATCCTTCAAAACTTTGTTTACTTACAAGGACTTATTTCTTGTTGAATTTTAGAATTTAATAACTCTTGATCCAACTATTTAGTTTCTATGCAATTTACTTCAAAGTGTAGACAATCTTCTTACGTTTCACTACAAGAAAGAATCAACTATAAATTCATTTTTGATCATTTGATATCTCAAAACCCCTAGTAGGTACTTAAAACCCTAGCTCAGAGATACCTGAGCTTTATTTTCCTTATATCTCAGAAATCCAAATTCCTAATGCCACAAAATTTTTGCACATAGTCTTGTGACATAACTATACATGCTCTTGAAAGTTTTGAGCTAAAAATCTATCAAATTGCTCAAGATATGGCTCAAAACACAACCACTATATAAGTGGGTTACTTACTGCCCTTAAGTTTGTAAGTACTAACTTCAACTTCTAATAACTCCTTCATTCTAGCAAAAATTTTATTGAACTATATGTGTAAAGTGTAGTCAAAAAAATACTCTCTTTGATCTAAATTTCCGATCCTCAATTGCTTTTTGTATGCACGAGTTATATCCAAAAGAATGATAGTAGGTCCAAAATCAACACCTTGACTTTGAGCGCCTATATCTTCTTCATAAAAAGTGCAAATCACACAAAATTTGCACCTAAACCACATCCAAAAATCTAAACCTTATGATCTTAGCCTTCGATGTTCAATTCCTTTCAAAAAAAATCCTAACTTCTAATAAACCTTCGGGCAGCCTCCTTGAAGTCCATTGAGAATGATTTTTGACTAATTAGAATAGAGATTTCTATCATCCACCTCTATCCATCCACATGGATGGCCAAACTATCCTTTTTACACTGAAAATCTTTTTCTAACCCTTCTTCTTATAAGATTTATATACTTGGTGCTTTAAGCACCAAATAAAAGAAGTAAACTAAGATTTTAAGGGTCACCAATGTCTAACAAAGATGACTTAAGATATATATAAGTTATTGTCAATATAAATCAATTTCAAAATCACTATTTAAAAAAAAAAAAAAAAAAAAAAAAAAAATTGTATAAATTTTATTAATAGTCCTATTAAATAGATTCTTTCTAAATTAATAATCTAATCACATTTTATAACCAATAAAACCTATTGATATGGCTTTTACGTAATTGTATAATAAATTGTATATTAAATATATATGTATAATTTTTTCACATAATAGCCAAACCACAATACGACACCCTACAGCTAGAATCTTGTACAACTCCTAATAAAGGTCCTATCATCTCTTCAAAACCTTCTCCTTGTTTTACAATAAATGTCTATTTGGAATCTAAAAATCACAAAGCCTCTGCCTTATTAGATTCAGGAGCCTCAGTATGTTTTTTAGATAAAAAATTTGTTAAAAATTGTAGTATATCTTCAATACAAAAAACTAAATTTGTACATATAGAAATCATAGATGATTGCTCGTTATCTTTTGAAAATATTACTTATGAAATCCTTTCTATAAATATAATAATAGATAGTCATAATAGTTGTATAATCTTTAATATAATTAAATCTCCTTCTAATCTAATTATTTTAGATTTATCATGATTAAAAAAATACAACCCTCAAATAGATTGGTTTTCTTGTAGACTTGACTTTTTTCAAAGCATTAATAAGAGTCCCATAAATCAAGTAACAAATCATAAGCCTAATATAGTAAAATCTATATTTATAGATATAAAAGTATTTATGAATAAAACAAAAGAAAGATCATCTTTTGTTATTTATGCTATATCCATTTCTGATGGTAGAAGGACTTCAAGTGGCATTCCAAGCTAATATCAAGATTATCAAGACGTTTATGAGAAGAAAAATGAAGAGTGAAGCCTTCTTCACTTTTATCAACTCCTTTCTTACTTCTAATCTAGTTCAATAGTCTCATGTATTTTATAGTGTTTGGTAATAGCCATTCCAATTTCTTTTTGAATATATATACTTCTTTATTTCTATCTTGTTATTTTCTTTTAACATAGTTTTTTACTAACTTACGCATCTATTTTAGTTTGTGTCCTTGACACTTGGTCAAGTTCAAACTCTTGATCTCTTAAGCAAGTTATCCTTGAGGTAAAAATTACTCACTTAATTTTTCCATTATTTACTTTTTATCTTTAAATTATCATAACTCACTCATAATAACTTGAATTTATATGTTTTTTATATCATTGGAAAGATTAAAAAATTATCTAATTAAAAATATAACTTTTATTTTTTACTTTTATTTTTTATTAGATAAAAATATAATGAACAAATTATGATCTAATTTTAGATTATATACTTATTTGATATTATTTATTTCATTTATTTTATATTTATTCTTTTTTTGTTCTTGCTATATCACACCACCAATTACAAGCAACTCTTAAGTGAGGCCATCTTATAATTTGGATTGAAAGATAAAATTTATCTTCATACTTTATATATGAGAAAGTCTATTATATATATAAATAAAAATATATATTTAAAAGCTATTATATATAAATAAGATACAAGTAAAAAAAATAAGAAATAAAATTATATCTTATATTAATTATAAACTAATTCATGTATTATGTCTGTTTAATTTTTTTAATTTTATAATTTTATAATTAAATAATATTATTTGCATCAAAATTTTATTATTAAAAATCTAAAAATATATAATTTATTATAAGTAGATGATACAAATTAATTATTATTATTTTTTGGAATTTAATATTTAATCCAATAAATAATATTTTTTTATCTTTAATTTTTTAATTTTTTTATTTGTCCAAACTGTTGGAATAAAAGTAAATTTTTTATAAAAAATAGATGTAATTTTTTTAGAGATAAAATGATATAATATATGATATCCATATTGAAGGACATTGAATACATAGAAACATCATCTCCAACAAACACAAGTAACCAAAGCAATGTGACTTATAAAGATTGAAATAATATATTGAATACAATACAAGAATCACACTTCTATTGCTTGTGTTGATCATTTCGTTGGATTCACCCAGACTGTTGTCTGAATATGAAATCCTATTTGTCTGCAACAATTTGGGTTGCAAGTTGTGTAGCATACATATTTGTTATCAGTTTCATTGCTATTAGCTGTAGCAAGTTGTTTTACGTGCATGGTTATCTAGGTTACAAGCTATATTGACTTCTTTCTAATGTTAGAAGAAGGTGAGACTTGACACCAAGCTCACTGACCTTCCTGATATGAATTTACCCTTATGATTAGGGTGTTCATCTGGCTGCTGGAGCTTGGGTACAAAGCCTTGTCATATAAGAGGTCACAGCGCTCTCCTTTCCCTGGGCCGCAAACGAAGGTGTAAGTTGGATATCTCATGAAGATGAACAACGTTTTTGCACTTCATATTGTGCACAGAAAGAAATACGTCGATTGAGCCTTGGCACGGTTAGCTTGGTAATACAGAAAAAAAATGAGGTTGATAATCATAGACACCACTGCATCCAAAATTCGGAAGTAAGGATGTTAGACAGGCCGGTTCTAGTGGCAGAGTTTACAAACCTCACAGGTGCTTTAACCCAAACCTGTTGGTTCCCATGCACTTCACATTCAGATTTGTCAACAGGTCTGGGCAAAAATGGAACAAATGTACCTCTTCTTCAAGTTGCCGCAATGGATAAATTCTGAAATCCAAGTTAGGATACGAACCAAAGAGTAAAATTATCAGCTTTGAAACACTCCCAACATCATATAATTAAAACAAAAAATATCTTCACATGGCGAAGCAAAATGAATTAGTTAAGATCACAATCAAATTGAGAAGGGAGACATGCATAACTCAGCGTAGAGTGAACACGTGCAAGAATTTGCATGATAGTCACATCTGCATTTACCAGAACATTTTGCGCCAACCACTGAGTTCATATCCGAATCTGCTACAACGAGCAGTTGCTTTATCAGCTGCCAGCATTTTGATTGAAGTTATCTGATCATATGTGACTATCCCCTCTCACCTACCTGACCAAAACACGCTTCCCATGCACTTCAGATCTAAAAGCCATCTCTCTCGGTGAAAATAATCAACATACACAAACAATGCCTGGAAATGTGAAATGTTTTCTTTGCCTGCAGTTCTTTCTACACTAGGTAAATCGTATCTAGTTCTGAGGAAGCGTAAGAGTTGGTTTTCTTTTTCATGCTGCCTTCTATTTTCTTCATCCTGGGTCAAAGCTCGGGCATTTCTCCCAACTTCCAAATCTCCTTCAAAATCTCCAACTCCACCAAATTAGTGAGGTCCCTGGTAACCTGAAGAAGTGATCTACTGACCACTGTCAGATCCAGTTTTATGGCCAGAATGCTCAATCATTGAATGTTTGGCAATAAACAGTGATTTAGAACTCACGTTTCTGCTAATGTCCAGGGCTGTGGGTTTACCTGATGGAGCCGACTTTACGAAGCTCAAATCTTTAACAAGCATTCACCCATCTCAAGAACAGGAGCTCCTCCACTCCACTAATCTGCTGCTCTGTGATTTCTCAACGTGATGGCAAAGGTTTACATTTGCTTGCTACAGAGCAGCTGTCTTCTCCTGTGCTCGAGTAATCAGAATATCCTGCAGGAGCACATGACGTGATCTATTTTGACCACGATAACATAAATGAATATACAAGATTTGAACCTAGTTCTTATAGATATTAACTAGATGCCACTTTACTTCCATTTGTTACCAATCTGGGCCCATCCACCTCAACTGAAATCTAATCCTAGAACAACAAACAAGATCGTCATAGAACTTGAAAACCAGTACATAATATCGCTGAAGATACTCTGAGAACATGAAACACATCGTTACAAGTCAACAAAGTTGCAAGTTCAGACTTAGCAGGCATGAGCTTCATGGTGAGTTCCGGTATGTGATGCTAAATATCCTTGCTTAAGTGGCGTATCTCAACTACTTCATCGAAATCCTGTCGTAAAATTGCAACTTCCCAAGTTCAACCTTTCTGCTACTCCCTTGATCTTGTCTAGCCTCCATTGTCGAAAATTGTTGCTTCAAAATCATGAGCTATACCTTAGACTGTTCGAACTCATTTAACTGTTTCTAGAGCTCTTCGATCCTTCCACATGGATCAGGCAAGTCTTGCTCCAATCTGTTGATTGAAATAATGAAAGAAAGATCCTTTGACCTGAACTTTCAAATTCTCGACTTTTAGTTTAAGTGCTTCAATGATCTCTGTCTGCTACTCAGTCATCCGCTTCATTCCAAAACACTCATCCTCTCTCTTCACTGGTGTACCGTAAACATTTCACCAACTTATCTTCTAGTCTAATTTCTCTTTCTTACAGAGCAGCAACAGTTCTTCTCGACATCTAAACAACTACCTCAAAATATGCCTCCTAGGCTACTTTGATGCACTCATCTGATGACACTTAATACTACAAAACATTTGGATAGCATTCGATGGCTAATAGTATTCTCGCCTGCTTCAATATAATCTCTCTTTTCTTCCAGGTCCACATTCTCTAGTTTCAAAACCAGGAGTTACCCCCAATTTCATGACGAAGTAATTGATTGCTCAAGGCTCTAGCCACTTTTCCTGATTGTAAGCTCTCACTGCTGCTGCCAGGAGGTGCTTCCGCTTCTTCATACCTCTCGAACAATTTTCCGCTATACGGGTTCCAGCATAATAGTATTTTGGAATACTTGTCGTCGTTTCCCCAACGAAGCATCTCAACATATTCTCGATTTTGTGTTCGAATTTTTTCATTTCTTTTTTGGTCAGGTTGTAAGTTTGGGGAGAAGCCCGCACAGGGATTGGACAAGGCTCACTTGGGCAAGCCCTCAGGGTGTCGGAGCCCTCGAGTGAAGAAGGTTTCAAATCCGGGGAGTTGCCCTTGCTCTTCTTCTTCCACATAACTAACACTTGATTTTCTGGCTCAAGAAGATAGGTTAACCCTTCTGATTTCTTCTTCCTGCAAATAAGAAAATGAATTTAGAAATACAGCTTAGACAAAGAGATAAGAGTGCAAAAATAACAACGTGATCTTCGAGTCTCAAAGCATCAATATTTGATTCATTCACAGTTTGAAATATGTGTAAGATCCAGCGCGTATTCCAACATATCATCCTGAGCTAACTGACACCTACTGGCAAATTGTGACGTCTCTTTGCTAGGAGATTGGTTTAGTTCTTAACTACGAGGTAAAATTATAAAGATAATATTCTGTGAGGAACATCCTTAAAGTCAACATAAAAAAAAGATGCCAACTCAAAATAAAAATAAAAAAAACAAAACAAAAACTTCAGGAACGTCATCACCACAATCAAAATGCCTTTAGTTTAGCTTAGCATTGTTGGACTCTTCATCCTGAACGAATCCAACCTGAATTCCCAAACGAGCTCAGAAGTTTGAAAAGAAGAAATGTATACAGATAAAACCAAGATTAATTCATTAAAAGTTATATTCTACTTCAATTTATAATTAATTCACTGAATGCTTCCATTGAGCAAATCTTCCCCGAGTTCTTCCACACAATCCTCTTGAACTATCCCTTCAACGAATGCGCATGCTACGACGACGCTCTCTTGAAAATATCATTTCAGCTAGGTTCAGAAGGGAGGTGATTTCAAAGAACAAGGAACTAATAAGAAAACACGTCCTACTCTTAATAGTTTTTCTAATGGTTAAAAGCGAATGTTGAGACAGAACACGGTACAGTGATTATTACTGAAACGAACTGAAATCTTACCCTTAAAAGAAGGGAGGGCACACTCCAATCCTCTACTATTACCGGGGTCTAACCTAAAAGAGTTTGAAACTGAAACACAAGAAAAAGGGGCTTTTTTTCTTTTTCTGGCACCATCCTCTACCTTTCTCATGACATCGACTCATGTAACTAAGTTTGTTGCCCATTCTTCTTCACTTGTGTCTATCTTCGAGGATACAAACACGCATTAAATTATAAGCTCCCTTAACTCTGAACAATCCCCGAACCAATGACTCAATTTCCTTGGAGGCCGTGCAAACATATCAGCACAATAGGTTTCTCAATGCAAATTGAGAGGAGACTAAGAAAGAGCTGGACGTTACACGGTACAAATCGACTAGCTCAAGGCTCGTACCTCAAGCTAAAACAGTCCATTTTGTACCTGACCAGTTAAGAAACAGTGAGGACAAAGGTTTAAGTGGATGCTTATCACAGAAGATGAGATGAATGACTAGTAATAACTTCGATATACAACGGAAACTCGTACGGAACACCATGCAAGATAAACCTTGCCTCCTCTCTAACACATTAGACGGTTTATTTCGAGCTTTATTGGTGGTGGAAAATAGCCTCAAGCAGACAAATGTTAAAATACAAGTCGACCAACGCCAAGTTCTCCGCTCCAACCCATTCCATGGCGCTTACCAGGAGCACCATGAACGTATCAGCTGAGCGACAATCAATTACAAGCGAACATCAATGGTTACGATGCAAATTTGTAATTCGAGAATATCAGCAAAACTGGCGACGCTTTCCGACAACACAGGTACCCAACACGCTCCTCCGACCAACTGCGAGTTAATATCAGGCAAGAAAGCTCGAAAACCAACTCATAAACCATTCTGTAAATATCTAGGAGGTCCCGGTATATCACCAATCACTGAAAAAGCATAAGCACAAAACTTACTCAGGAAATTAGCTTCTCCCCTCTTGGTTCCCAACTCCACTCGCAATTACTCAAAAAATTTCAAATAACGATCGCATTGCCATCCTAAGCTGAACTCAAAATTCCACCGGCTGAGCAATAGGGAACTTATGATCAAGCTGTCTTACGGGATTGACAGAAATCTGCTGAGGTGGAGGGAAACGAAAGGCAGTTCCGGGAGCTCGGAGAATGAAACGTGGCACCCGTTTCGATTTCGAAACTGCAAAATTCAATCGGTTCAAGGGGAAGGCAAGAAGGCTCCGAGCGGGTGTGAGCGGGGGCGCTGTCCCCAAGCTCAGGACGACGACTGTTCCGGTTGGAACCGTCGTCGCCTGGTGCCGATTGACGTCGACGGTCACAGTCGTCCTCCTCGTCGATTCACGTTTGACCCGACGTTCCCTGTGGTTCTCCGAGACGTTCCCCTTGCAGAATTTTAATTAGTCATAGATTTTGCATCTTCAGAAGTTCATCTTCAACTAACACAAATTGACAAATTTATGGCTTCCAAAAACCTCCAACTCTCCTTCTTTTCCACATAGATTAAAATTTTAAAAATTAGCAAACTACTTGAACATCTCCAAAAATATTGCATTATTTAATACTCCTTTTACATTTGCACATTTAAAAACATACTAATGATTATAACAAGCATAACCATTTCACGGAATTCAAGAGTCATACAAAGTGGTGTAATAATCCATGAAGTTGAAATAGTGTGATGTTTAAGATTAGATTTGCATATAGGTACCAATTTGTCGCGTGGCGTGAACTTCTATCTAGGAATACACCGGGTACCTAGCTGTGGAGAATTTTACTTAATATTTATTGGCTAAACTCTAATGAGTTATTTGTCCTTAATAAGAAGGACAAATACACACGATAATATAAGAAAAAGGTTTTGTATGATTAAAACCTCTTATTTTTAAGTAGGTTTGTACATAAGTTTTCTCTATGATATGTAGAAAATCCTTAAAAACCTTTTAAAGATTCATCTATATATCAAAATCATATCATGGCTCTATACATCCACCTTTTACACCTCCATAAAGTCTTGGCTCCCAAAAACACCTTTAATATGCACAAAAGTCCAAATTTGCAACAAAACCCTTAAAAATATATTTTCCCGCAAAGGATGTTTTTCTTCCCAAACTTTAGAAAATCATATTTTCCGATCCAGCCGTTCAGTCTTCTTCAAACTTTCAGGAAAGGTAGAATTCACCTTTAAGCTTTACCAAAAAACAATTCAACCGCAAATATACTTCCGATCGTTCGATATCTCAAAACCCCTAGCAGGTGCTTAAAACCCTAGCTCAGAGACACCCGAGCACTATTTTCTCTATATCTCACAAACCCAAAACCCTAATGCCACAAAAATTTTGTACATAGTCTTGTGACATAAACATATATACTCCTGAAAATTTTGAGCCAAAAATCTATCAAATTGACTAAGATATAGCTCAAAATGTAACCGCTAGTTAAGCAGAGTCACTTACTGCCTTTAGCTTACAAGCACTGACTTCAACTCGCAATATCTCCTTGATCCTAGCTTGGATTTTATCGAGATATACGTGAAAAGTGTAGCCGAGAAAGTGCGCTTTCCAACCTCAGTCGCCGATCTTTGATTGCTCTCTGTATGCGCGAGATATATCCAAAAGAGTGACAGTATGTCCAAAATCGACACCCTAACTTTGAGTGCCTATAACTCCTTCATTAAAAGTCCAAATCATGCAAGATTTGCACCCTGCCTCTGATGTTCGACTCCTCTCCAAAAACAAACCCTAACTCCTAATAAACCCTCGGGCAGCCTCCTTGAAGCCCATTGGGCATGATTTTTGGCCAATTAGAATAGAGATTTCTATCATCCACCTCTATTCATCCACATGGATGGCCAAACTACCCTTTTTACACTAAAAACCCTTTTCTAACCCTTCTTCTTATAAGATTTACATACTTGGTGCTTTAAGCACCAAATAAAAGAAGTAAATAAGATCTTAAGGATCACCAATGTCTAACAAAGGTGACTTAAGATATACACAAGTTACTATCCATATAAAATTAACTTCAAAAGTCACTACTAAATAGAAAATAAGGTTGTATAAATCTTAATAATAATTTTTTTTAATAGATCCTTTCTAAACTAGTAACCTAATCTTATCCTATAAACAATAAAAATCCGCTGATATGACTTTCATTTAGTTAAGTAGTAAATTGTACATTAAATATACATGCACAATTTTTTCACATAGTAGCTGAGTCACAACACGACAATGTTGTCGTATTACGTGTTGTCTTATTTGGGAATGCACCAGACACCTGGCTATAGAAGGTAAAATAATATTTGCAAATAATCAAGAAATCTTAATAAATTTCACCTATATATGAGGAATATAATTTGAACTTCAATTCAAAAGTATTTAAAAACACTCCTCTTAGTAACATCAACCATACATATATCCCAATTACCTCGTTTCTTTTATAGTTAAGCAATTTTTAATTTTGTTTGTAAGCCCTAATCCTAATGAGTGAGCTTTGACAAGCTATACCTGTTAATCTAACTATCCACTTAGTATGAAATTTTGCACACAAATGTTGAGATAAGCCTTTTACATGCTCAAAAAAATTTACTTGAATCAAACTTACAAATTGCAAGAAAATATCCAAAAAGCGCACTGATGACACTCGGCCACCAACTTGAAGATTGATGCAAAAACTCCAATGGTGATTTCTCCTTCTTTCACCATTTACTTCAGCTTTAACTTGGTGTGTAGCTCAATCTTTAAGTCTTCTATTACTATACCAAAAATTTACATTGATCCAATTGGTGGATCTTTAGTTATCATAGAAACCCTATCCAACCCTAAACTGCCAACTTCTAACAACTCTTTGTATCAAAACTCAAATATCTCCTGATTGCTTTACTAGATTAATACCCTAATAACGCCACATGCTGATCTTGAAAGGCTGCGCCCTTTCTACTATCAACTAATTGCTGAAATAAATCCTCTTTTCTAGAGGTCCTTCTTTCAATTCAACCTAGAGTTTTTATGATTTTTTTCCTAACTTAAGCATCCTTAAAGTTAGTCAAATAAAATCTTTTTTACTATCCAGATAATACCTAAAATCCCTCCTAGATACCCTATCCCTGATGTTAATCCCCCCAAAGATAGAAGGATTTCTGACTTTTGAAGTAAACAATAAGAAAGGCCAACAAGAAGCCTCAAGTAAACTTTATCCACTTTGGAGAAAACACCTACACTAAGCCCTAAGATAACTTCTAAAATGTGTACAACAACAAGCTTTAAGATTGTAAATACTAAGAACCTGGATGTTCAGAGTATAAGCAAACCTTAAGAACCAACCGATTATAAAAGTACCAGTTGTGCAAGAAATGCATCCTAAAACAATCTACCAACTAAAAATTTAGCAAGATCTAATTAAATATTTAGAAGGTAAAATTTTCGGAAAGAGATCTTCCGGCTTAACTCTTGGCTTCCCTCATAACAAGCTGAAGCCCTCTTACATACCATGAAAATGGCTGACCACAACATACTTGAGAAAATCTTATCCTTTTTGCAAAGTTTGTTGTGTCCAATTTGTAATATCACCCTATTTTTTTAGCAATTTTTAGTTCTAAGAAGAGCTCATACCTTTGTCTTGTCATCTATCTTGATAACATCAAAAAAACCATCAAGAATATATTATATTTATTTTAAATAAAATTATATATTTGTGTTCTATCGTTCTAAGGGTAATATATATGATTCTATTGGTATATCAAAAAAAAGTCATTTATGGCCTTCAAATTTCTAATAGTTTTTTATATTGAAACAAAGTTTCTATTGACGTGATATCTTCTTTGCCTGAATTCTTACATTTTTGATCTACACTCATTCAACAAGATTTTAATGCAAAATCCAAATTATATAAAATAGAATTTAATTTTTATTATCTTTAAATATAAACTTAATTATATGTGTTATTTTAAAACTTCCAACAAAAATGTCATTGATTTGTAGTGCTTTGATGGCCAAAATCTTTTTTTAAATTCCTTTACACAAATAGAAAACATGTCATTGGGTTCCTTAATACTAGTCTTTTTTTTTGGAAAAACACCTTCTAAAAATGTATTTATATATTTTTTATAGATTCTTCAAATCTATTTAATAATCTAGGATTGCCTTGGAATTTATACTATATAACTTCTAATATCCTTGTTTAGAAAAGCTTCCAGTTTTTTTATTCAAATATATCGACCAACCTCTCTTCACACCTTTGATAAATCAAAAGCTTTTTTTCTTGTATTTTCATAATACAATAAGTTGCTTTATTTTTTCTCAAGTTACTCTCCCCTCATAAAAATTCCAAATCTTTATTTGATACTGAAATTATAGAGGTATATTTGAATGATCTTTATGCCAAGAAATTTTCAAATTCCATAATTAATGAACTCATAGTGAACATATTATATTTTAATTAGTTTTTACATATTGTAAGTGATTACAATATAACAATGTTCATCTTTATTATATTCTCAAAAAAGAGCCGTGCTATTTCTTTATTAAAAAAAATCTTTTTACAAGGAATAAAATGAGCCATCTTTGTGAGTTGATCAACCACTACAAGGATGCTCGCTAATGAATTGGATGGTGGTAGATCCATGATAAAATCCATCAAGATAGAAGACTATGATTGTCTTAGAATAAGCAAGGACTATAAGAGTCTATAAGTACAATGTAGACGATTCTTGAATCTTAAACAGATGTTACAAGAGAATATAAAGTCTTTTATAGCCTTTTATATTTGAAGCCATCAAAAATCTTAGAAAATCATAAAGTATATTAAATCTTTGACTCACAGTTGGAAAGTCATGGCAAGATTGAAGAACGTACAATTGTGTTGGTCCTTCTTAGATATACAAATATTCTTCAAAATATAAAAGATTTTTTTTAAACCTAAATTTATCAATATGTCATTAAAGTGATGCTTGGTATTAAAGACTAAAGCATCATTAGTGGTTGCAATATATACCTCATCGAGGAAATTAGAATTAATAGGTACTGATATAATGGTATGTGTTTGACATGAGCATGGATTCATCTTTATACATGTCTGTACTAGAAACTTGGCCAATAAGCTAGCCACATATTGCACATATTGGTAGCTTGTGAAACAAGTTAAGTACATGGCGCACTTATAAGAAACTTGTGTTGCAAGTTTGACATGTGTCTTGCAAGTTAGACACGTGTTAAAGGTCCTATAAAATGTTGCCACATAGTTTTTAGATAGATAGTATATATAGAAATAAGAGTGAAGTCTTCTTCACTCTTATCAATTCTTTTTTTGCTTGTAGTCTAATTGAAGAGTCTCTTGTATTTTTTAATCTTTGGCAATAGCTAGTCGAATTTCTTTTTGATTATATATAATACTTTGTTTCAATTTTGTCCATTTTTTTTTGATGTAGTTTTCACTAATTTATGCATCTGTTTTATTCATGGCCTTAATAGGTTGGCAATAGTCAACTTACAACGTTAAAGCTTTGTCTTTTCATGATTAAGAGTGGATTATCCCTTTCTCTTAATAAGACATATGTATATTAGAAATTGTAGATTATCCACTTCTAAATTAATATTATTTAAAAAAAAAAATTCTTTATTCTTGAGTATTTTATTTTGTAGTGAGAATAAGTACTTTTTTTCCTTTCTATTGTAATATCATAGCAGAGCTTGCTGAAATGACAAAAATATAAGAACAAATGAGAGAATTAATGCTTGCAATGCATCAACTCAATGCACCACCATAAGGAGCAATAAGATTAGTAAGAAGTAAAAATATAGAGATGATTGGAGCTACTTCAAGCCATACCACTTCACCTATAATTGAACACCATTCAAATATGAAAAAACCAAAAATTAGTTTGTTGGAGAAGTTTGAAGGCATTGGATTTAAATTTCAAGGATTCATTAATCAAATACAACCGGTGATTGAATTTCAATGCCAAAGTTATCCAATCTAAGGATCACAAGTCAAGTTTATTTAAACATTACTTTTAGACTTTGCCTTATCATGGTTTTCATTCTTTCTTGAATGATATGATTTAATATTGGATAATTTGGAGATATTTTTAGCGGATTTTTTTAATCTATTTATGGAAGATATGATACAATTTGTGTTATAACTAACAAGATTTATATCTTGTAACAAGGCAATTGATCAGTGATATCATATGCTTTACGATTTTGACAACTAAAAATTGATACCAAGTGGGATGATGCTACACTCATTAGCCAATTTTTTTATGGATTACAATATGAAGAAAAAAAATTAATACTTAACGTATCCAATCTTTAAACATTGAATCAAACAATTGATTTTTATATGAAGTATAACAATAGATTTTTTGAATTTTGATTTGAAAGTCGCACAAGGGAGCTTTAATATTATCATAATACAATGGCAATATCAATTTTTTTTTAATACATATATTTAAAAGTAGAAGATATGCAAATTGACGCAGTATGTTTTAAACCTCTTATTGAATAAAAAAAAACTTATCGTCATCATAAAGGATTGAGTTTATATTATGGAGAATCCAAGCACATTGCTCAACATTATCTAAAGAAACAACATTACTACAAAATAAAGAGTTTGGCTGTTAAAGAAGATAATATGTTGAAAAATAAGTTTGATCAGCTACAGTAGGGACCGTGGAATTGAAATCTTATACAATTCCAAGTAAAGGTTTTATCCTCTTCTCAAAATCCTCTCTTTGTTTTATAATAGATATCTATTTTGGACCTAAAAGTCACAAAGCCTCTGCCTTACTAGATTCAAGAGCCTAATCGTATTTTTTAGATAAAAAATTTGTTAAAAGTCATAGCATACCTTCAATATAAAAAACTAAACATGTACATGTAGAAGTCATAAATGATCATCCATTATCTTCTGTAGATATTATTCATGAAATCTTTCTTATAAATATAATAATACATGATTATAATGGTTGTGTAATCTTTAATATAATTAAATCTTCTTCTAATTCAATTATTTTATATTTATGATGGCTAGAAAATTATAATCTTTGAATAGATTGGATTTCTTGTAGACTTGATTTTTTTCAAAGTATTAATAAGAATCCTATTAATTAAGTAACAAGCTATAAGTCTAGTATAATAAAATCTATATTTGTAAGTGCAAAAGCTTTTATGAATATAACAAAAGAAGGATCATCTATTGCTATTTATGCTACATCTATTTCTGATAGTAGAAAGACTTCAAGGGACATTTCAAGCCAATATCAAGATTATCAAGACGTTTTTGAAAAGAAAAATATAGATATTCTTCCAGAGCATCATCCATATGAATGCTCAATTGATCTCAAAGAAAGAACTCAGCTTCTATTTGGACCAATCTACAATCTATCTTAGAATGAATTTGCTAAATTCAAAAAATATATTGATGAAAACTTGTCTAACAATTTCATACGCCATTCAAAATCTCTAGCAAGAGCTCTTATTTTGTTTGTAAAGAAGAAAGATAGGTCATTATAGATGTGTGTAGATTATCAAGGACTCAATAAGATTACCATCAAGAATAGATACCCTTTTCTTCTGATATCTGAATTTTTTGATCAATTGAATCAAGCTAAGATCTATATAAAAATAGATCTAAGAAGAGCATATAATCTAATACGCATCAAAGAAGGTGATGAATGGAAGATTATATTTTGAACAAGGTATAGACATTTCGAATATAATGTCATACCTTTTGGATTTACAAATGCACCAACTACTTTTCAACATCTTATGAATGACATTTTTTGTGAATTTCTTGATGATTTCATTGTCTGGTATTAAGATGACATTTTGATCTACTCTAAGAATATAAAAGAACATGAACTTTATTTTGTTGTGTGTTACAAAAACTTAGAGATGCAAGATTATATCCCAAGATAAAAAAATGTGTATTTTATACTATTCATGTTAATTTTTTAGGATACATTATTTTGAATGATGGTCTCAAAATGGGTCCTAAGAAAGTCCAAACAATCATAGATTGAAAGATTTTGAAAATAATAAGGAATGTATAATGCTTTTTGGAATTTGCTAATTACTATCAAATCTTCATAAAAACTTTTTTGCAACTCTACATACATGTTGTCATGTTATGGTTGGATTATTATATAAAAAAATTATATATATATATATATATATATATATATATATATATATATATATTTAATATATAATTTACTATACAATTCAATAAAAGCTACAATAGTGGATTTTATTGGTTACAAGATATAGTTAGGTTATTAGTTTAGAAAGAATCTATCTAAAAAGGTTATTATTGAGATTTATACAATCTTTTTTTTTATAGTAATTTTTGAAGTTGATTTTATATTAATAATAACTTTTATATATCGTAAATCACCTTTATTATACATTGGTGATCCTTAAGATCTTATTTGTTTCTTTTATTTAATGTTTAGAATATATATTATATAAATCTTATAAAAAAAAGATTAAAAAGGGATTTTTAGTATGAAAGGAGATAGTTAGGCCATCTATATGGATGAATGGAGATGGATGATAGAAGTATCTATTCCTATTGGCCAAAAATCATGCCCAATGGACTTCAAGGAGGCTGCATAAGGATTTATTAGGAATTAGGGTTTGTTTTTTTGAAGAAAGTCGAACATTAAAGACTAGTATCAGCAAGTTTTGTTATTTTGATATGATTTTGGTGAAAATTTTGTGTAATTTGGACTTTTCATGAAGGAGATATAAGTGCTCAAAGTTAAAATAATAAAATTGTATCTATTGTCACTCTTTAGAGTATACCTCATGTGCTTAGAAAGCAACAAAAAATTAACAATTAGGATTGAAAAGAACACTTTCTTGGCTATACTTTTTATATATGATTTAATGAAATCTAAGCTAGGATGAAGGAGATATTAGGAGTTGAAGTTAGTGCTTATAAGCTAAGGGCAATAAGTGACCCTACTAAATTAGTAGTTATGTTTTGAGCTATATCTTAGGCAATTTGATAAATTTTTGGCTCAAAAATTTTAAAAGTATATATATTTATGTCACAAGATTATGTACATAAATTTTATAGAATTAGGATTTTGGATTTGTGAAATATGAAGGAAGTAGTGCTTAGATGTCTCTAAGCTAGGGTTTTAAGTATCTGTTAGGATTTTTAAGATATTGGATGATCAACAATGTATTTGCAGTTGATTCATTTTTGTAGTGAAGCTTAAGAGTATTATCTATACTTTGTAGAAAATTTTATAGAAACTAAATGGTTGGATCAAGAATTATTGAACTCTAAAATTTAGAAAGAAATAATTTTTTGCAGGTGAATAAGATTTTGAAAGATTTTGTGGTAATTTGAGCCTTTTTATATTAACCTATTTAAATATAAAAGGACTTATCAATAAAATATATCTTTTATAATATTATAATATTATTTTTCCTTTATACTAAGAAAAAAATACTTATTAGACTCTTACTAATAAGTTTCAAGTAAATTCTCCACAACTAGGTATCCAATATATTTCCAGATAGAAGATCATGTTATAAGACAATGTTTAACTTATAAGGACAAACTTCAGTGGAATAAAGAATCAAAAGCATTATTTGAGGCTTTGAAAATAATTTTTTCTTCTGCACCAATCTTGTATCACGTTAATTTTTTTAAAGCATTTTTTATGGGAACGGTCGCATCAAACTTTGCTTTGGACATGGTATTGTCAGAAATAGAAGCAGATGACAAACTCCACCTAATAGCTTTTTATTCCAAAAATTTTTTAACAGTAGTAATCAAGTATAAAATCCATGATAAAAAACTTCTTGTAATTGTGGATGCTTTTTAAGAATAATGTCACTATTTAGAAGGCGCTTCTAGTCCAGTCACCATATATATGGATTACAAGAACCTCAAGTATTTCATGTGAGTATATAAATTGAATCGTTGCCATACTTGTTGGAACATATCTTTGTCAAGCTTTGAGTTTATTATCACTTATCGACCAAGAAAACAACAAGGTCTGTCTGATGCCTTTTTAGATGTTTTTATCTTATACTAAAAGAAGAAAATTCAACTTTTGATCAACAAAGAACAACCTTCTTGAAGCTAGAGCAATTTCATCTTTGAGTAATGAAATCAACATTAATTGTTGATTCAACTTTTGTCAAACAAGTTGGGTCAAGTATGTCTTTAGATCCTATTATTCATCAGATTAAATTTAATTCATCTAACTCTTATGATACTTCAAAGTTTGAATTCAAGAATAATCTATTCTATTTCAAAGGATACCTATATATTTTAAAAGATACACCATAACTATGAGCTTTGGAAGCTTGTCACAACTTTCTTATAGTATGACATTTTGGATATAATAAGATTTTAGAGCTAATATCAAGAGATTTTTAGTGGCCTCAAATATAGAAGGCTATTAAAGAGTTTGTATAATTGTGCAACGTTTGATCAAGATCAAAAACTCTTCATCATTGACCGTACGGACTTCTCTAACTATTATCTATACTAGAACAACCTTGGTCTTCTATTTCTATGGATTTTATCATGGATCTTTTAAAGTCAAGTTTATATGATTCTATGTTTGTGATTGTAGATTGTTTTATCAAGATGGTACATTTTGTACCATATACAAAATCTATTATAAGTGAAAAAATAGTTAAACTCTTCTTTAATAATATCTATCACTATCATGGATTATGAAGGATATTATATCAGATAGAAGAATATAATTTGTATCAAGATTTTGGAGGATCCTTTTCAAAATATTGAAGGTGGATGAAAAACTATCCTCAACTTTCTATCTTCAAACTGATGGACAAACAGAATGAATAAATCAACTTTTGGAGCAATATTTGAGATGTACCATCAATTATCATTAAGATGATTAGACAATTTTTTTGCCATTGATAGAATTTGTGTATAATAATTTGGTATATTTTTCTACTCAATAAACTTCATTCTTTGCAAATTATGGTTATTATCTACAATTTGATACTTTTGACTTTTTAAAGGCTGATAATCCTATGGCAAAAGATTTGACAAATCGGTTGTCAGAGCTATATGCAATAATAAAGGCACAATTAAAAGAAGCTCAAGAAAAACAAAAGATCAATGCAAATGTCTATCATAAAGAATAGACTCAATTCCACATGGACAATAAGATATGGTTACTTTATTGTAATATTAAGACCAATCATCGTTGTGACAAGTTGGATTATGATAAGTTTTTATTATTTTTTATTTATGAATAGATTAATCCAGTTGCCTATCAATTATATCTACCAAAATCTATAAAGATCCATCTTGTATTTCATGTATTATTGCTTGAATCATGCAAGATAATAGATATACAAAGAAGAAGACAAATGCGACTGCCTTCTATAAAAGTGGACAATAATGAAGAATTTGAGATAGAAGAGGTCTTGGATTTGAGATGGCATTGAAATTGGCTGAAATAACTTGTATATTGGCTTGGATATGATATTAATGAATACACATGAGAGCCATTCAAGAATCTAGCAAATGCATTAGCAAAAGTCAATGTGTTTTATCAATGACATCCATCAAAATGACGATGAAGAACTAAGAAAATCCTTGCTATAAAATCAAGCAAGTTTAAAAGATATTTCATTCTATCTTGTATCATTATCTATTATTTCTTTAAATTTATTCATGCCAAAAGAGATAAAAAATCAATAACTTGTGAATTTAGCTCAAAAGTCATCATTTGCTGATTTATCAGACAAGATATTACGACTATCACAATCCTTGAGATGACAGAATAGAAATGAAGATCCTCAAGAATAACATGTTCTTCTTTGGATTGATGGCAAGATACAACGTATTTAATATCATGACTTTAGAAGAGACTCTTGATGTTTGGTGATACTTTTAGAAGTAAGAACTATTCTTGATGGAATTCCAAATGTTTTCTTTGAATGAAGTTATGAAGGCCTTAAAAATGATTATATAATAAGGTGATCTTCTTGTTTTGATTTGGATCACTATCCTTGGGTGACAGGACATATCAACTATCTTTGAAAAAAGCAAAGATTAGAATATGTGGCAAATACAATTTGGCACATCTTGGACTTCTTCAATACATAATCACTGCTCCCTGTAGAACTTATTTGTAGAAGGGAGAAAAATATCATGAATAAGATTTATTCTAATAATCATCTAGTTAATATAGATAGGTAGAAATAGATAAAAGTAGATTAATTTGATAATATCTTATAGAAAAGCTTTCTAGAAGCTTCATAGATATAGATTCATCTTTATACATGTCTATAGGTGATTTATAGGCTAGAAACTTAGCCAATAAGTTAGCCACATATTGCACATATTAATAGCTTGTGAAACAAATTAAATATATGGCGTACATGTAAGAAACTTATGTTGCAAGTTTGACATGTGTCTTGCAAGTTAGACACGTGTTGAAGGTCCTATAAAATATTGCCACATAGTTCTTAGATAGATAGTATATATAGAGACAAGAGTGAAGCCTTCTTCACTCTTATCAATTCTTTTTTTGTTTGTAATCTAATTGAAGAGTCTCTTGTATTTATTAGTCTTTGGCAATAGCTAGTCCAATTTCTTTTTGAATATATATAATCTTTTATTTCTATTTTGATCATTTTCCTTTGATATAGTTTTCACTAATTTATGCATTTATTTTAGTTTGTGGCATTGATAATATTATTGATTAAACACTGCCTCTCTTGCTTTTGGTATAAGATATGATCTTCTTGATAATGCATCAAATAATCCTTATTTCTTTTAAAGTCAATAAGTGATGACAAAGTTAAATCGAGATAATGACATATTCTATCAAATTTGGTGGCAATTAAAAATCTGAGCTGATATAAAATATTCTAATTTCTTATAATCTATCTATCTATCTATATATATATATATATATATATTCACAAGATGTATTATTCTTTTGAAAAAATGATATCATTCTTGAAAAGAATCTATATTAGTAAAAAATTATTTAATTGTAGATTTCATAATTAATTTTGGTAATATGAAATTTTTGAAAATAAAATAAAATAAGATAGAATCTATTATCTATACCTGCTTATAAAAATAAGGCCCCTAATATAAAATCCAAAGTATTAGTCTCCATGTGGAATGCCTTTATAAAATTTAGATGCATTAAGATTAGAACTATGGTAAATGCTATTTTAAGATTTTAGAATGCCTTCTCTACTTGAAGCCTCCATTTTAACTTCTCTTTGCATATCAATTGAATAAGAGAGGTGGCAATTTAAGAGTAATTTTTGATGAAAATCCAATAGAAGTTGACAAATCCAAGAAAGCATTGTATGTTTTTTACAGTCTTTAGAATGACCTATTGCATAACTTCATCTTCTTGGAATCTATCATCAAACCTTTAGTAGATATAATATATCTCAAAAATTTTATCTTTGATTGATGAAATATATATTCCTCTAACTTGATATATAAACCTGCATCTTATAGTTTTTATAATACCAACTTTACATGTTCCTCGTATTCTTCCAGATTTTTTGATTAGATCAAGATATCATCAAGATAGATCACCACAAACTTGTCTAAATATTCTTGAAAGATGTCATTCATTAGATGCTCAAAGATAGCAGATGTATTTATTAATCCAAAGGATATTATAATATATTCAAAATATTTATACTTTATTCAAAATATAATCTTCTATTTGTCTCCTTCTTTGATCTATATCAAGTTGTATGTTCCACAAAGATCTATCTTAGTATAGATCTTGGCTTATCTAAGTTGTTCCAAAAGTCTTAAAATTAACACTAGTGGATAATGATTCTTCATTGTTATCTTATTTAATCTCTAATAATTAATTCACATATGCAAAGAACCATCTTGTTTCTTTACAAAGAATATAGGTGCACTTGCTTGAGGCTTTGAATGCTTGATGAAGTTTTTTGTAAGATTTTTATTAATATAACCTTTCAACATCAAAAGTTCATTTTGAAAAAGATTATAAATTGGACCAAAATGTGGTTATGTTTGTTCTTAAAGATCTATGGAACAATCATATGGTCAATACTATCATAATGTATTATCATTTTCTTTTTGGATAATATCTTAAAATTTGCTATATTGCTCTAGAATAATTGCCGATGAAGTCATATCTTCTTTAATTGGAATTATATTAATAACAAATGGTATATTTTCTTTCGCCAATCTTTTAAAAGCCTTTTTGTGAATCATCAAATTGACTCATTAGTTGTTTTAGGATAAAAGAATATATTTAGAATGCCAAAATTACAATTATAAAGTGAAGACGTATTTAGATAATGCTAAATGAAGGAAAATAGTATTAGTGAAAAAAAAATAGAATCTTAGTAAGTCTTGGAGGCAATTATCTTAGTTAATTTAGTATTTTTTTAATTCTAAAAATTAGTATTTAGTTTTTGAAATCAATGTCTACATTGGCCTTCTATCTTTATAAAAAATAGGATTTTTAGTTGATTTAAATTGATTTTATTATTATAAAAAATCACCAAGATAGAATAAAATAGTTATAAATTGATTTTATTATTTTAAAAATAGTATAATAATTTTTAGAATTTTTTTAGAATTTATTAGAAATTTTTAGAATAATTTTGAAGACTTTGATAAAAATGAGTTTTACCACCTTGGGAGCCATTATGAAGAAATGGAGTAAGATTTGAAGGCCATATAAGATTCTTGGATTAATTGAATACCATGGTGATGTCAAAATTATAAAAAAATAAATTTTATTAGTAGAAAATAGGAGGACTAGTAGCTATTGTAGTCCTTGTAGGAAGAGAAGTGCATAAGTCCCATATAGATTGTGGCACCTTAAATGTAGGTAGGAGGATAAGACTAAGGCCTCGTGGCCCTTCTAAGACATCCATATATACTACTTGTAAGGCTTGGTGAGGTTCAAACTCATGATCTCTTAAGTAAGTTATCTTTGAGATAAAAAATTTCTACTTAATTTTTTTATTATTTATCTTTTATCTTTGGATTATCATAATTTATTCATAATAACTTGAATTCACATGTTTTTTTATACCATTAGGAAGATAAAAAATTATTTAAATAAAAATGTAATTTTTATTTTTTATTAAGCAAAAATATAATAAACAAACTGTGATATAGTTTTAAATTGTGTACTTGCTTGATATCTTTTACTTCCTTTGTTTTATAGTTTTTATTCTTGTTATATTTGCTATTTAATTCTTTTACTTCACACCACCAATTATAAGCAATTTTTAAGTGAGGCCATCTTGTAACTTGGATTGAGAGATGAAAATTTACTCTCACACTTTGTTCTAATAAATAAAGGCTTATCAACTTGTGACTTTTTACAAAGTTTTCATATAAGGATTTTTATTAGAAATATTATTTTTTGCAACCTCCAACATATAAATAGATTATGCTTTTTAAATTAAAAAAGTCCAAAAATAATAGGATTTAAAAGAGTCTTAATAATATTGAACACAATTTGGCTGTTGTAGTCTTCAAATAATACTTTTATAGGCATTATTTCATGGATGACACTACCAAAGAATAAAAGTCATCCATCTATTATCTCTACAAAAAAAAATTTGGATTTTTGTATTAGAAGAATTTTATGAAGCTTAACAAAGCCTCATCTAAAAAAAAAGCAAGCACCCATAAATCTAATAAGACAATTGCTTGAAGCTTCTGAGGGCCAAATCACAAAAGAATTATAAAATAATGAGCAAATTGAGCAAAAAAAGAAGAACTTGAATAGTCTTGTGATATTAAATTGTCCAATTATACAGTTCCTACTATAGTTGAATATCTTTGTTTTCTTGAACAATTACACTCCTAATTTTGATAATACATTGATTTTATTTTTTTGAACAATTATAAGCCTTGTGACTTTTCTCGCCACAATACATATATAGACCTTCTTCTATCCAACGTTTCTTTTCTTAAAGATTAAAAAGTTTAAAATATATTGCATCAAATTATATATCTTTTACTTTTAAATATAAATTTAGAATATTTTTTGATATAATAAGAATATATCAGATTGCATATTGTCTTATTGAAGCTCATGAATATTGATCTTGACAACATTGAAATAGTTATTTATCATATTTCACAATTTAGCTCATGGTTTCATTGAATGATTGTGGATTTGAAAGCAACAATAACAAATCCTTCACATTGTCTCTTAATTTCCAATAAAATTGAATCATCAAAGATTTTTTATTCCAATTGATGTCACATGCTGTCGTACTGTAATTGCTTATAGTATATAAAAATTAACTAAAATATATAATATGTTCATAGATTTTAATATGTGTTAGAATGGTTAGAAAAATAAATCAAAGAGAGTTGGTATAAGAAATTTTATCATAGGTTTTTACTTATTTTGGTTATGGTTTTTAAATTAAATAAGACCTAAATATTTAGTATAAAGCCTTGAGAGGCAATTGGGATCCAAAGAAGAAGAATTAAACTACTAAGAGGTGTATTTGAAAGGATGAAGATAAATTATAGATGAATGAAGATATGGAGTGAAGTTCTTCATTCCTATTGGTCAATGGTCATAGTCAATAGGCTTTGAGGAGGTTGCTTGCAATAAGAATAAGGGTTTTGGCAACTATAGAGAAGCCATTTAAAAATCAAAGACTAGGGTTAGAAAGCTTGTTTTATGGACTACAATTTTGATTTAAAAAATAAACAGTTTGGAGTTTTTATGAAAGAAAAGTAGGCACTTGAAGTTAAGATGTACAAATAGTATCTATTGTCACTCTTTTGAGGATTTGAGGAGTTATATGAAAGCTTTTGGAGATTGGGAGGTGCAGCTAAAGAGGTGATTTCAAGTTTTACACTTGATAGGAAAGAATTGCTACATTTAAAGTTCTAAAGAAGGAGATATTGGGAATCAAAGACAATAGATTGAATTCAAATGTAATAAGTAGGCTGTTTTGTTGATAGTGATGGGATTTGCTATATCTTGAGGTTCAAGATGAATTTTTATCTAAAACTTCCTTAAAAGTTGAATCTTTGTGTTAAAAAGCTATATATTAAAGTTTCATAGCATTTGGACATTTAGTTTGTGAGATATAAAGAATTTAGTACATGGATGTTTGTAAACAAGGGTTTGAAGCTACTGTTAGGATTTTCACAATATCTAAAGATTGATAAAGAATCAATAGTTGAAATTTGTTGTGCCAATTTTTAAAAGCACACCAATACTTCATTTAAATTTTAAGTAGATTTGAATAATTAGATTAAGAGTTATAGATTATTTAAGTTTAGAAAAAATTCCCCCTCTTAATGGTGAATGAGGGTTTAGAATATTTTTTGAAATAAGACTTATATATTAGATGAAATATCCCTAAGACAAAGAATTTTATATAAATTTGAAGGTTTTGTTATTTTGGATCTTAATTGAATATTTAGTAGCAACCAGAAGCCCAGTGCTTCTTTGAGGCAAATTCTCTCTACCACGACAATATTAGTTGCCTAAAATCAAATGCATAGATTGATGCAGAGCATACTCCTTATTGCAATGCTTAAATCTTAGCTGTTTTTTAACTAGCCTTGACATGTTTTCTAAATGCTTTTATAAATGCTTCTATGAAAGCTTCAAAGTTACTTAAAGTTACATTATTATAAAGTTTTATAATAAATCCTTCAATCTCTATTGTTGTATTATGTATCATCTTGTTTGAAAATACACTAGGCACTTGATTGTAGAAGGCACTTATATATTACAACTAACAAAAAATCTAATAAATTTAATATAATCCTAATAAATTTTAATTATATTTTAATCAAATCTTAAATAAATCCTATTATAATCTTAATCAAATCTTAATTAACTTTAATTAAACCATAATTAAATTTTAAATCAAATCCTAATCAATTTTAATTAAATCATAATCAAATTCTAAATCAAATCTTAAGTCAAATTCTAAATCAAATTTTAGTCAAATCCTAAATCAAATTCTAATGAAATCCTAAATTAAATTCTAAATTCTAATGAAATCCTAAGCAAATTCCAAATCCTAAATTCTAAATAAATCCTAAGGAAATCTTTAATAAATCCTAATATAATTCTAATCAAATCTTAATAATCCTATAGCACATTGAAATCTCAATAGCTAGTGATTGAATTATTGATTTCAATTCAAAATTCACACACATTTTAATAACTAAGTTGATAACATGCACAAATTTTTTGAAGAAGATTTTATTTACCAAATAGAAGATAAGTCTAGAACTTTTCTTAGATATATGCCAGCCTCTTTCTCTAACATTAATGCCAATCTTCCAGTACCAATATCTTCTTTTTGTACAATTCAATTGCTTTTAAAATTTACAAATAAATAAAAAAAATCAAGTCTATTATTTATAAAAATAATTTTCACTTCAATCCAATTGATAGATGGCTAGATATCTTAAAAATCCTTACTGACCCTCAAAATCTAATTTCTAAGACTCCAACCTATTTGAACTTCAATAACCTTAAATTGAACTACTAGATCAAACTTAAGCCTATAGCATATATTTAGTACAAATATAATCAAAAATCCACAAACTTTGATTTATAGATATATAATCAAACTCCCAAAAATATTTAAAATTATATACCTCTTTTTATTTTACAAATATCAAAGTCATCTAAATCAACCCTAACTTTGTAGAGCTTTTATAAAGCTAATATTTAATCAAAGCACTCAAAATTAATGCTCAAAAAAACCTTTTTAAGTTTGCTCTCAAATCCCACTCTTCAATCAATCAAAAAAGTTTCTATTTTTCATAGGTGCACAATTTTGTATCCTAGGATCTAATTTTGACCCTGGTTCATAACCGACCCTCCATAGGTATCAATCTAGGAGTTTTTTAAATAATTTTTAATAAAAACTATCCTTTACTTTGATTCTAAGATATTTATTGTAGTATTTTTGCTAATCTATCTTGTCTTGTCTTATTTATGGCCCCATAAAGTAAAAAAAAACTCTTTTTATAAAAATATAATATTAATATTAAATATTTTTATTATTTCTCTATTTTTTATTTATTTATCTATATTTTTAAAAATAATTTTGTAACTTAGTCTTCAACTAAGCTTCTCTATAATATAAGTCTTCTTTTGCTCTTTCATTCTTTAGTCATATTACAACATGATATCTACCCCTTTTCAACTTGTGCATCCTCCAATATATATCAAATAAATCATATGCTGTTATTGGCTTTATACTATGTCTTCAATGTCTCCATCAATTTTTTTTTCATTATTTTTGTTATTCAAATCAAAACCATTTTTTTCCTTGGAAAGTTAAAGTCTTCAATAAGATCTTTTATATTGGCTTTTGAATGCTGTTATTTAAATGTTTTCACTTGCTTTCTAATAATTGATATTTTTAACTTCGTTCTATCCAATTCTCTTAGCAAATAGGTTGTATTATCATGCGCTCTTATTACTACATATGGTATTGTATTATAATTTCTTATAATATGTAAAAATTAATCAAAATATATAATATGTTCATAGGTTCTAGTATGTATTGGAATGGTTAGTAAAACAAATTAAAGGGAGTTGGTATAAGAAACTTTATTTTAGATTTTTTATTTATTTTGACTATGGCTTTTAAATTATATAGAACCTAAATATTTAGTATGAAGCCTTAAGAGAAGATTAAAGGCCAAAGATAAAAAATTAAACTACTAAGAGGCTTATTTGGAAAGATGAAGACAAAATTATAGATGAATGAAGGCAAGGGATGAAGTTCTTCATTCCTATTGGTCAATAGTCATGCCCAATAGGCTTTGAGGAGGCTATCTATAAAGAGAAGAAGGATTTTGGCAATTTCAAAGAGAGCATTCAAAAATCAAAGACTAAGATTAAAAAGCTTATTTTTTGTATTATAATTTTGATATAAAAATTGAGAGATTTGAAGTTTTTATGAGAGAGAAGTAGGTGCTTGAAATTAAGGTATATAAATAGTATTTATTGTCACTCTTTTGAAGATTAAAGGAGTTTTACAAGAGCTTTTGGAGATCGGGAGATGTAATTGGAGAGGTGGTTTTAAGATCTATATTTAATAAGCAAGCATTACTACATTTAGAGTTCTAAAAAAGGAGATATTGCAAGTCAAAGACAATAGAGAAAATTCCAAGAGAGTAAGTAGATCATTTTGTTGATAGTGATGGTTTTTGCCATATCTTGAGGTTCAAGACGAATTTTTGTCTAAAAATTTCTAAAAAGATGCATCTTTGTATTAAAAAGCTATATATCAAAGTTTCATAGTATTTAGATATTTAATTTGTGAGATATAAAGAATTTAGTACATAAGTATTTATAAATAAGAATTTGAAGCTATTATTAGAATTTTCATGATGTATGAAGATTGATAATGAATCAACAATTGAAATTTATTGTGCTAGTGGTTAAGAGTACATCAATACTTCATATAAATTTGGAATGGATTTGGACGGTTGGATTAAAAATTGTACATTATTGAAGTTTGGAAAAATTCCCCTTTCTACGGGTGAATGAGGGTTTAGAACATTTTGTTATATTTTGAGTGTTTTGTGAAATAATACTTATGTATTGGATGTAATAGCTTTATGAGGAAGACTTTTATATACATTTGAGGGTTTTGTTATTTTGGATTTTGGTTGAATATTTAGTGGCAACCAGAAGCCCAATACTTTCTTGAGGCAAATTCTCTCTATCACAATAGCGATCTAAAGTATCATTTAGAAAACTTTCATAAGATACTATGTTGACTATCCAAACTACTATCATAGACCAAAATCCAATGACGTGATTTAATTGCTTTAGGCCTTAATTGATGGTGTTTATCAAATTAAACCTTATTTTGTAATCTTATCTTTTTTAATTTTTTTATTACTATTTACACATCTTTTGATCTTTGTTCAAGTTGTTAAATCTTAATAGCTAAAAATTCTTTTTGTATCAATCCATCTTTCCATAATATCACACTTTAAGTTGATACTTTTCTTCAATTGGTATAATAGATTTTTGGCCTGTTATAAGTTGAATAGGCATATACTCTGTTATTGAATTTTGAGTTGTTTGATTAGCCTACAATGTAAATAATAAAAATCAAGGCTATTCTTTTATTCTTCTATTACAAGCTTTAATTAATGCCTTTACAATTGGTGGTTGATAACATTCACTTTTTGTACTTTCTTTTAGATTATAAGTAGTAGTCAGTAATAATTTAACTCCACACCTTTTAAAGAATTCATGAGCTTTTCTTGCATCTAATTCTCTACAATTTGTAGTAATCTTTTTCACACATTCATAGCAACAAAAAACATCTTCAAGCAAAAATTTATAAATTTCTTCAATAAATTTTGTTCTTAATATTCTTCCTTCAACTTAATTTGATAAATCTTTATAAGCAAAGGCTAAATATCTCACTTGCCATAATCCAACTAGCATAATAGTTAAATCAAAAATCTATTTAAAATAAATAGCCAAAGGATATATGAGATATAAACCATCTTGATGTTGTATATTAGTGCCAAGGATGCAAGATAGCAGATTAACAAAAAAATAAAGAAAAGATTATAGAATTAAAATAATTTTAAAAACAAAAAATTGGATAGACAAGAATAAGAATTAGATCATTGACAAGAACAAAAGACTAGATTGATATAAAAAAATAAGACAACACTTTAGATTGCTCCAAGACTTGTATTGGCAAGATTAAAGTGTATCTTGATCTTGCCTCTTATTTATACTATAAAGCCTATATTCTATTGAATATTCTAAGAATATCTTAGATGATTTTAAAAGCTTGAGAAAAATTCTAGAAGACTAAGACAAGTTCAAAAAGACTAAAAGAGATTTTAGAAGATTTTAAAAGGCTACGAGAGATTCTAGAAGATTGAAGAAGATTCTAGAGGATTCTAGAAGACTATAAAAGATTTTTAGAGTATGTGATGATTTAAAGTATGTCTGTGATATCACCTCTCCTTCTAGCGATGAGTTTTATGAAGATCTAGGGTGATTTAATAATCAAATCACATACGCAAGAAATCTAGAATTCATCAAAGTAAAGAAGCAACATATTGTGTCTTTTGTTTGTTGGTTACAAGTTCAACAATTTCCTTGAGGAAGCGTTGATGACTCCTAGATATAACCTCTATTATACTAACATCCCATCTCAAAATCTACTCTTTGTTGTGACCTTCAAAACATCCTTCAAATATAATTTCTGATCTACTTGGAGTCACCCTTCCAATTTTAAGGAGTATTACGAAAGCTTAGGCATTTGAATGAAGATTTTTGTGATAAGGACATATCTCCAAAAACTCCAAACAAGGCCTTACTTGATATTAGAATATTCTTTCATCGCCTTATTCATGTTCTTTAAATCCAATAGATTGTTAAAGTTGTAATGGTTTTTTAGTCACTTATGTAAAAAAAAGAGTCTTCTGACTCTTGATCTTGCAGTTCTCTTGAAATGCAAAAACTTAACATAATAACTAATAAACTTCTAGGAAGATCTATTCTATCTTAGAAAAAATAACTATATACAAGTGAAGGTCTTAGCATAGCTCTCTATCTTTTATATTGATTTTATGTTGTTGATAGAAAAGCATCATTTAGAAGCTAAGACATATTGGTGTCCACAAAATCTTCTATGGTGATTGAATCTAGCTTTTCTTGAATATTGTTGATCGAATTTGCAAACTTTTTCAAATGCATTTTTAAGGTTATTTGAAGATTTCTACATTGTATCGCTAATTCCATAGCCCTTCTAATGAATGAAATATTCCAATCATCTATGTCTTATATTCAAATCTAATATTTCATCCACTTCATATTTTAACTCTTGATTGATTCCAATCAGGATTGGTGGTGGAAGAGTTCTTCCATCAATTCTTGATTTATAATAGATTTTTAAAAGTAAGATATAAAAGATTGGATGAATGTGCATGCTACTTTAAACTTTGGTTGGTTCTTGTGATGAATATCTACGTAATCTTTATATCGGACTTGAGCCATTTGCATTTGGAATTTCAATTCTTCATAGATGGTTTTTAAGTATGTAGCTTGATTTTTTGCAACAATGCTTCCAACATCTTCAATTTGGAATGGATCTGCTTTAAGATGGTATCTATAATTTGAGAAGAATAGAGTTTGTTTCATCAAAGAATGGAATTTTCTTTGTCAAAGAATGTTTGGAATTTTTATATGCAAATTCAGCCAATAGTAGGAGGTCCATCCAATCATCTTGTTAATAATTTATATTGCAACAAAGATATTATTCCAAAATCTAATTCACTTATTTTGTTTGACCATTGGTTTGAGGATGATAAGTTGATGAAAGGTTGATCTTGACCTTCAAAATTTGAAATAGTCCTCTCCAAAAATTTGATACAAATTACAGTCTTCAATCTAAAATGATGTCATTTAGAAGACCATATATTCAATAAATATTATCAATAAAAAGCTTAGCTATTTCTTCTCCAAAAATAATCTTGTTATACAAGATGAAATGTGCCATCTTGGTAAGATGGTCTACCACCATAAAAATTGAATCTATTCCATTCAAAATTGGGAGGTTTGTAATGAAGTCCATGGACAACAATTGCCATGGACCCTTAGGAATTGGAAGTGGTTGGAGAAATCCATAAGATTGGTATCTTGGGACCTTTACTTAGATACAAATTTTACATGATTGGATGAATTCTTTCACCAATTTCCATATTTAAGGCCACCAATAATCTCTTGATATTAATTCCAAGGTCTTATTGAAGTTAAAATATCTAGCTGTTGGAAGATTATATCATGCTTGAAGAATTTGAAGTCTTGTAGGATGTGGAAGAACATACAAGAGATCTTTGAAATACAACAATCTGTCCTCAAATTTGAAATTATTATTTTCTTTTACATGTGTATTTTTTAAATATTGCTAAATATTTTTTATAAATGGATCTGTTTTCATTGCTCTTTGGATTTTCATCTTGAAAGTTGTATCTGTATAGGTAGATATTATCAATGTCTTCAATTGCAAATTGGACGACTTTAACATAACTATTTTTTTTTGATCCAATACAATGTCTCTTATTCTTGGCGTAACATATGATTGTTGAGAAAGGACATCTGGTTTCCTTTGAAGTTTTCCTAGATGATATGTAAACACAAAATCAAACCAAGATAATAACATACTCCTTTGCACTTGTTGATAATTCAAAACTTGAGTATTTATAAAATATTCAAAAATTTTGTAGTTAGTATATATCATAATCTTGTGTTGAGCTCCCTCTAAAAAATGGCACTACTCTTCAAAAGTATCAATAATTACCAATAGTTCTTTATCGTAGATCTCATAATTGATATCTATGGCTGAAAAATTTTAAGAGCAAAATACTATTGGATGTAATTAACCATCATCACTAGTTTCATAGAGTATAGATCTAAGTGCAAAATCTAAGGTATCCGTTTCTAGAATGAATGGTTTTGTTGGATGTGTATGGACAAGTATAGGGATTGAAGTGAAGGATTCTTTTAGCTTCTTGAATGCTTCTTCAACCTTATCATCCCAAATAAATTTCTCCTTGCATATAAGTCAAGTTAATAGAGCTACAATCTTAGAATAATCTTTGATGAAGATTCTATAGAAATTTACAAATCTCAAGAAATATTATACATCTCTGATTGATGATGGTTATTTCCACCTTATAACAATTTGTATCTTCTTTGAATCTATAAAAATTCTATTTTTAGAAGCAATATATCTCAAAAACTTGACTAATGATTGATAGAAAGAGTACTTCTCTAATTTGGCATGCAATTCACTTTTCCATAATTTCTCCAATATTATACATGTATGATGTTCATATTTTTGTTTATTCTTAGAGAAGATCAAAATATCGTCCAAGTGGATGATAACAAAGTCATCTAAGTATTTTCATAAGATATCATTCATCATATATTGAAAGATTGCAAGTGCATTTGTAAGTCCAAAAGATATAACATTGTATTCAAAATGTCCATATCTTATACAAAATGCTGTCTTCTATTAATCTCCTTCTTTAATCCTGACTAGATTGTAGGTGCCTCTCAAATCAATCTTTGTAAAGATCTTTCTTTGTCCTAATTGTTCCAATAATCTTGAGATTAATAATAATAGATAGCAATTTTTTATAATTACCTTATTCAGACCTCGATAGTCAATATATATACATAATGAACCATAAACTTACACTAATTAGTATTTTTTGGTGGCTAAAATCCTTATTAAATGGATTATTCTTGCCAAATAGATATTCTTATTATTCTAAGAAGTAAATTTGATATATTAATTAAAAAAATTAAATAAAAATATAATAAATTATCTAAATTTAGTAATAGAATGATCATCTAGAATTAAAATCAATTATACTAGTCTAATATATTATTAGAAAGTAATAGAATTCCAAAAATTAGAATTCTATAAATTCCAATAATTTTTGAGAATTATCGGCTTTTAATTGTTATAAGTCAAAATTATTTAGCAATTGGTGATTTTAATCACCATATTAAAATGCATCTACTTGAAAAAAATACTATGAATTTATTTAGACTATTATTATTTATCTAATTTTAGATCAAAAGATAGTAGTAAAAATTTCTTGAAGTATTTTAATAAAATTATATTAGTCAAAAATTATAATTAATAAATTAATTAGAACTATACTTTTGAATTTAGATTTGGATATATGAGTAGTTGATCCTAGGATAAAATTATGTTTTAAATACATTGGTGGTGTTAGTTTTGCTAAAAAGAAAGTCTATTCTTAGTTATAGGCAAATTCAGCCCTACAATCGGGCTTAGACTTAGGATCATTTTGGGCCCTTAATCTTGATTAGGAATTTATAGTTTAAGAATAGAGATGTGGCTTCCATCCTTAGGCCGCCTTGCTCTTAGTTAAAAGGGGCTTGGGTAGCTACTCTTGCTCTCTGTCATCTTTTTGTAGCAAAGCCCTTGAAAAATTTCCTCTAAAGTGTGAATTCTTTTTTCCTAAGTTGGGCTATGTTGTATTTGCACATAACTCCTAGTAAGAATAGAATTAGGACTTGAATTTTTAGGAGATGGTAGGGCTTTTTGTTTTCTTTTTAAAGACATATTGTATGTGGCATTTGAATCAAGGACAAGGTAGTGGCAGCCATTTTAGTGACAGAGTGTGTGCTGCCCCTTAGACTTGAAGTTGTGACTTTGGAGGACAAGATCTAGAGAGTTAAGAAGAATTTGAAGGTGAAACTTATTAGAAAAGAAGTGCTTTGAAGTTTGGTTTTTGAAAAGCTAAGATTTATTTACAGAAAATCAAGGACGAGGTAGTGGCAACTATTTTAGTAATAAGGTATCTATTGCCCCTTTGACTTAAAGTTATAATTTTATAGGACAAGATCTAGAGCATTAAGAAGAAATTGAAAGTGAAATTTATTAAAAAAGAAGTGCTTTGAAGTTTAGTTGTTGAAAAACTAAGATTTATTTACAAGCAATGAAGGACAAGGTAGTGGTGGCTATTTTAATAATAAGGTGTTTATTGCCTCTTTGACTTAAAGCTATGACTTTGGAGGATAAGATCTAGAATATTAAGAAGAATTTGAAGATAAAACTTATTAGAAAAGAAGCACTTTGAAGTTTGGTTTTTGAAAAGCTAAGGTTTATTCACAAGCAATCAAAGATAATATAGTGGTAGCTATTTTAGTAAAGGGAGGTCTGCTATTAGAAAAATTTCAAAGCACCAACTTTGAGGAGTGACATCTTCCAAACTAAAGGAAGTTCGGAGCTAATTTTTTAAGTGGTGATAGAGCTTGAAGTTATCTTTCTAAGAGATTTAAGCACGCTTGAATCCAATCAAGGATAAGGCGATAGCAGCTATTTTAGTGAAGGAGGATTAATTCCTTAGATCAAAAGTATCACTTGGTTATGTTTTTAATTTTTTTACACAATTGCTTGTGATTTCTTTCTAGCTTATTACTGAATAATCTTGATACTTATTATCAAATACTTCTTGAGTTAATTTTTCTTCATTATCCTACTTCTTTATTTTTTACTTTTATTTGGAAGTCTTCCATTGTATTTTTTACTTTTCTGTTTCACTTTTATCATCAATTAAAGTTTGTACTTTTAACTTTTATTTTTCTATATTTTTTACTTTTACATTAATCTTTTATCTTTTATCTTTTTATTTATTATTTTTAATTTAAACTTTTATATTTTATTTTTTATTATTTATATTTTATATTTTATTATTTATCTTTTATTTCTTATTTTTATCTCAATTCTTTTATCTTTTTTATCCATCTATAATACTAATGGTGCATTATTTGGAAGACACTTAGATAATAGTATTACAAATACTAACAATAAAAAAAATCATAAAAATTCTAAAAACACTAATTTTTTTAATTCAATCAAATAAAAACATAAAAAATCTTGTGGTGAGTTTTTTTGGCTTATATAATAGTGCGTTTGCGGGAAGTCCAAGCTTATAAGTCTTAACATTACTTGGAAGGTGATTCTTAATTTGTTTTATATTTTGCAAGTACTTATGTAGTGGTATTGATTGTTGATGCAGGTTGCATATGAAGAACGGTCGTAGTCCAAAAAGAGCTTAGAGTGAAGAGGTGGAATATTGACATTGGCTTATTTTATGGTACATCTATCTTTTGTAATTGAATCCATATATAATTGAACCAAAGAATCAATTCATTTTCACCTTCTTAAAAAATCAAGTTTAAATCTCATGATGTCAATAGTAGTGGGGGTATAAATGAGAGTGAGATATAAGTTTGACATCAAGGAGATTAGTACATGGCCCTTGATGAACCTCCTTAATTCTTTGTACTTGGAACTAACTAGGAGGCTAAGGGGTGAAAGGCTTCGGCTCTCCCATCCGATTGCAAAGTTGTAGTGAGTCCTTTAGTTGATAAGGGAGGCCTAGGTGACTAGATATGGAACAAGATCAGGCCTCCTTTCCCCTCCAAAGTGGTTTACCACTAAGGTAAGGGGCCATAAAGTGATTTTTTTTTTTTTTTTTTTTTTTTTAATTCTTATTGGATACTTGTACCTTTGATTGAAATTGAAGTTGATGGGAATTCAATGGAGTTTGATAGAGTTATAGTAGATTGTTAGGCTCGTGATAGGAAAGAGCATAGCATGAGGTAAATTTCTTTAACTTCTCTCATGGCAGTAGGACAATGATTTAAGGGGACCGATTAGAATTCTTAAAAATTCCTAAGATATACAAAACCTAGCCATTTCATATAATTCCTTTGTGGATTCCCTTTTAAAATCAAGGCATTATAGTTTTGAATTAAAACTTGAAGCCTTAGATTTATGATTAAAATAGAATTAATTAGTTAAAATTAGAATTAATCTCTTCTTCATATATGAGCCTAACAAGTGCCAAGTTAGTTGGAGATGCAACCAACTGAATTACTCTTCATGGTGTATGTGCTAAAAAAGAACAAAAAAGAAGTTTTTTGTTTAGTAAATTGATGTCATTAATCTAATAGTGGATAATTCTCCATCTATTAATTTTAAAAGGAAGGAAATAGAAGAACGGCTCTTTCTTATCTTGAAGACAAGTTCAATCTGAAATTGGTAGAGAAAGGTCACTCCTATTCTAAGTCATCTTGTACAATACTTAATAAAAGAAGATTAAGTATGAGATAATTCTCATGCTTATATTCCCTCACTAGGTGTTGATTGCTTGTTTACTACCTATGAAGGAGAGATTGAGCACCTAAGTAGATTGCAAGTATTTCCAATAAAGAACCTCTAAAATTTCAAATCAATATCATAACTTAATAGAAGTAATACATGTATGTGGATATGAATAGAATCATTCATATTAAGAATTTTTAAGAGTCTAAATATAATTTAGGACATGATCGAGTAGACCAAAATTAATGCATCTATTAGATGATATAGATTGTTTAAGTTCTTTTAGTATATCAATTAGAATAAGAGATAGAACCTCTTTAATTCATTGGACAAATTCAGATCCATCACTTCAACATTTCGACTCGGGTATTAGAAAAGGCCATCAATGTATTATTAATTTATTGCAGTTAAGTTTGAAACCAGTTATTGCCACTTCAAACTTGTCTATTTTGTGGTGAAAATCCTACTTCATTCCTGAATTGCTTTTAGAAGATGGATTTGAAACTCATCTTTGTATTGATTGGTCTCAGAGTTTGGCTAGTTTACAACCAAACTCGAGTACCATCCGGCTTAGTGATTTTGACCATACAACTATGGCAGAATCAACCATTAATCCCTTAATTAGACCAAAGGGCCTTCCTATTGTTGTACTTGAAAGTCTAGTGCCAACTAATATATCTTCTAATCTGCCAAAGTTTTATGGGACTAAAGCAAAAGATCCATCATACCATGTGGAATGGTATATCAAAACGTTAGTTAGTTCTTTAGTTACCAACTTAGGATATTATCTTGTGTGGTTCTCCACCACTCTACAAGATAAAGTATATAAATGGTATCAAAATCAACTTGAAGGAACCTTTATTACTTGGAAGAAAGTCCAACAAGAATTTCTTAACAAATTTAGGTCTGAAGTAGATCAAAGTACTATATTACGAGCACTAGCGGCAATCAAACAAGGTAGAGAGGAGGATATTTCTTCCTATATTTGCCATTTTGAGCTAGTGTGTTTAAGATTTATAGGTGATATATTCAATGATGATACATTGAAATAATTTTTCATCCAAGGATTTTGTAAGACTTCTACTCTTAGAAGAATTTTGAATAGGCGTTTAACAACCTTAATAGAAGCCAAGACAGCCATCAAACAAGTAAAAAATATAAAAAAAGAGTATGATAAATTGTGGAGGAGAGAGGATGAGTCTATTCCTCTTTTTATTCTCATTTGTCTTAAAGATAAAAAAAAATTAGAGGTTGTTCTTCTTACTCCTGTATCTAATCATGATATTCCCTTGGAGACATCAACAAAGGTTTTTCCTACCTCTTTGGCGATGAGGCCATCTCCTCCTTTACTTGCCTTACTTTTGCCTATAGAGGATGTTAAGCTAGATGCAATGAAGGAATTGTAAAGCAATTAGTAAGGATTCTAAGATGATATTATGAAACAATTATAAGTGTTAACTAAACAGATAGCAGGATTGGCTAGAAACCAGAATTTTAACCTTTTTCCTCCTCCAATTGAGTAAGGAAGATATTCTTTAGGCTTATGGTATACCTTGTGTGGATAGTCAAGGCATACAGTCTAGTTCTGCAATGTAATACCTTTGCACAATCAGCAGATACAAGGACAAGAGGTGTACGAATCTCTGCATAGAAATCAAAACTTTCAGGGCTTTAATTATGGACACCAAGATTATCAGTTAGCCAATCAAGGTTTTAAAGGTCAATATGAATAAAGGTACAAGTTCTATCTTTTTTATAGTAAGCGACATCTACTTGGTTAGTATTAAGTTTGGTCAGTATTAGGTGGAAAGCCAAGTAGTATGTGGCAAATGTAGTGGCAACCATCCCATTGACATGTGTAGGAAACCTGATAGGGTCATTCCCTTGTTGCCGCTGTTGTGTTGTGATTTGGCTACCATGTGAAAATATTATATATTTATATTTAATGTATAATTTACTACACAACTAAATGAGAGCCGTATCAATGGACTTTTATAGGTTATAAAATGTGATTAGGTTGTTAGTTCAAAAAGAATCTATCTAAAAAGATTATTATTGAGATTTATACAATCTTATTTTTTTTTTGGTAGTGACTTTTGAAGTTGATTTTATATTTATAGTAACTTTTATATATCTTAAGTCATCTTTGTTAGACATTGGTGATCCTTAAAATCTTATTTATTTCTTTTATTTGATATTTAGAATACATATTATGTAAATCTTATAAGAAAAAGAATTAGAAAGAGATTTTTAATATGAAAGGGGATAGTTAGGCCATCTATGTAGATGAATGGAGATAGGTGATAGAAGTCTCTATTCCGAGTGGCCAAAAATCATGCCCAATGGGCATCAAGGAGGCTACCTAAGGGCTTATTAGAATTTAGGATTTGTTTTTCAAAAGGAGTCAAACATCAAAGGCTAGGGTCAGCAAGTTTGGATTTTTGGATATGGTTTTGGTACAAATCTTACATGATTTGGACTTTTTATAAAAGAGATATAGGCATTCAAAGTTAGCATATCAAAATTATGTCTACTATCTTTCTTTTGGGCATAACTCATGCATAGAAAGAACAATAGAGGATCAGCGATTAGGATTTAAAAGAACACTTTCTTGGCTATACTTTTCATGTGTGGCTTAATGAAATCAAAGTTGTAACAGAAGAGATACTAAGAGTTGAAGTGAGTACTTGTAAGCTAAGGACAATAAGTGACCCTATTTAACTAGTGGTTATATTTTGAGCTATATCTTAGGCAATTTGATAGATTTCTGGCTCAAAATTTTCAAAAATATACATGTTTATATTACAAGACTATGTGCAAAAAATTTATGACATTAGGGTTTTGGATTTGTGAGATATAAGGAAAATAGTGCTCAAGTGGCTTAGAGCTAGAGAGTAGAGTCAATGAGTTTCTCTCACAAAGCTAGAGAGTTTCTATTCTTTGCTGTAAGTTGAAATTGATCATATCCAAAATATATGTCTCTAATTGAATAAATTACATACCTTGCAAATGCCTCAGCAACTTCATCTACAATTGGTCCAGATCCTTTGTTCCTGATTGTCATACCATTGGCTGGTTGCATATCTTGAATAAATCTTAATGCTCTAGATTTCTTTGGCATCATAAACCAACAATTTGAATATGGATCTATAGATGGTTCTATAATCCCCATCTCCATCTTTTCCTTGAGCAATTCAATTAATTTTGGTAGTAAAGCTCTTAAAATTGGAATGGATTTTAAATCCCACGGTATATGTAGAATTGTAAAAATCACCATAAGTGCTATCTCATTTGGATAAACACATCCTATTTACTAGGTTTAGATGCAAATGCCTTTCCATGTTTTAAAAGCATATTTTAAAACAAATACTTCTTAGGTTTATTTAAAAACTCACCCTGTCCAATCTGCAACTTATCAAGTGTTTCTTTAGTGAATTGATGTTCAATTCCTATATAACTTCTTAATCCTGGCTCTTTTCCAACTTACTTGAAATAATCTTCAGAATTATCTAGTAATTGAGTTGCTACCGGCTTCACTTTCTTTGTTACTGACCTATACTTGGCATTCACTTCAGTTTCATTTTTCTACTAACAGATATCAATGTCTTTACCATGATCTTCCATAAAATATAATATTTTTTTATAAAAGTATTGATCATGGACTTCAACCATAATACCTCTATTATCTATAACCTCCTCTATATTTTTCAACCTTTCTAATTGATGTAATAGATCAATTGGAAATCCAGTCTATTCTATTAATCCCGAGATATTTTCTTCTTGTGAAATTATCTCCATTTTTTCAAAGTTTCTTTCTATTTTTCTTATTTTGGCTTTATATTTAGAATCTATCACACCTACACCTTTGAAGTTCAAGATACTATGATCACTCAAATTCAAAATTCCATATCGAGTCTTATAAATATTCGGGAATACCTTTGTAAATATATTACCTGCACCTGCGGACCTCCATTTTCCACGTGTGCTTTCTAGAAATCCTAGAATCCCTCTTTAGTATCAAGAGGTTTTTCACGTAATTGATCTCTATGCCTCTTGCTTTCTGGCTTCAATATAAGGAACTGTACTAAGTTCCTTCCATTACAACTTCAAATCCTTGCATAGTGAGATCCATCATCTAGTACTTTAGTTTCTATTCTTGAAGCTGTAATATATGGTTGACCAAGAATAATTGGATATGTGCCACGATCTTAAACAAAGAAATTTTGCTCTACTTCCATATTTCCAATCCTTGTCTTCACCGCAAGACACGCTGTCGTGGTAGAGAGAATTTGCCTCAAGAAAGTGCTGGGCTTCTGGCTGCCACTAATTACTAAAGCAAGATTTAAATATAATAAAAACCCCCAAGTTTATATAAAAGAGATCTTCATAGGATTATTACATCCAATACATAAGCCTAATTTCCTCAAATCACTCAAAACATAACAAAATACTCTATACCCTCATTCCCTCATAGGAAGGGAATTTTTTCCAAACTTCAATAACCCATAATTTTTAATCCAACTATCAAAATCTACTACAAATTTACATAAAGTACTGATGTATTCTTCAAAACTATCACCACAAATTTCAACTATTGATTCATTACCAATCTTTAGATATTGCCAAAACCCTAGCAGTAGCTTTAAATCCTTGTTTACAAACACCTATGTACTAAATTATTCATATCTCACAATCTAAAAGTCCAAATGCTATGAAACTTTAATTTATAGCTTCTTAGCATAATAATATACCTTTTTAGAAATTTTGAGACAAAAATTCGTCCAAAAACTTAAGATATGGCAAACCCCATCACTATCAACAAAACAGCCTACTTAATGCCTTGGAATTTGATCTACTGTTTTTGACTCCCGATAACTCCTTCTTTAGAACTTCTATTATAGAAATTCTTCCATATTAGATATAGAGCTTGAAATCACCTCTCTAGTTGCACCTTACGATCTCCAAAAGCTCTCATACAACTCCTCCAATCTTCAAAAGAGTGACAATAGGTATAATTTGTATACCCTAAGTTCAAGCGCCTACTTCTCCCTCATAAAAACTCCAAATCTCTCAATCTTTACACCAAAATTGTAGTTCAAAAAACAAGCTTTCTAACTCTAATCTTTTTTTTTCTAATGGCCTCCTTGAAGTCGCCAAAACCCTTGTTAAGGTCGCGGGTAGCATCCTCAAAGCCCATTGGGCATGACCACCGGCCAATGGGGTGAAGGCCCCCATTCCTACTCTTCATCCATCCATTTTTTTACATTGGTGGTTTGGATTTTTATCCTTAGGCCCAATTTCAATTCTTAGAACATTATACTAAATATCTAGGCTCTATATAACTTAAACACTATAGCCAAAAAAAAGAAAAATAATCAAATATAGTTTCTATCAACTCTATCTAAATTAGTTTACTAACCATTCTAGATCACACTAGAACTTATTAACATATAAAGTAATTTAGTTGGTTTTTACACATTACAACTATTTACAACACAACAACGCTCCAAACAATCCTCCCTTTTTATTGTTTGCAGCTCTCAATATCCACCGATGGTTGATATCTATAGGCCATTTTCCTTTCTCATACACTGCCTTCGATATGATATTAATCTGTGAGCCATGATCTATCAAAGCATGGATTGTTTCATTCAAATTTTCAAGCTTGATCTGAGCTTCTGTAGTAGTTCTAGCCCAATAAGGATGAGAAAATCCTAAAACCTTTGCACCTTTTTTTTCATCACCATCATCAAAAGTGGCATAAGCATGTACCTTTGCTTCTTTTTCCTCCATATTATAGGTGGTATCCTCCTTCTTCTTTTGAAGTTGAAGAGAAAACATGTCTAAAACCTCCTCTTCTAAATCAGTAGGCATATCATCATTCACATCTGTTTCTTCAATCCCATGACTTACCTTATCATCCTCCACAATTATAATCCTTTCAAAGCTTGACTTACATTCAATAGAAAACACTTGGCCAATCTCTTCTTCTTCCTCTTTAGTCAAACTGTCATTTGGCGTTTCTTCTTGATAACATCAATAATCAACTCATCGAAGTTTTTCTTTGCAATTCCTAAGACCTCCCGTAAGGTAAATTCAATTTTTGCATCTAGAATCCATCCTTCTAATACTCCTTTTATATCAATATCAAATTAGAGCTTATAAGTAAGGCCTTTGGTTTTACCTTTCTATATGTCCTTCTTCTTCTCTTTACTTTTTTCCATGTTGTCTTCCATCCTTTGCTTTGGAGTTGATGCCTCCTTTGATTGTGAAGATGAAAGAATTTTTTGTGGTGGCTGATTTATTGTTGATCCTTTTTTTGTCCTTTTTCCTGTACTACCATCTTTTTATATTTGTTTCTTATTTATTGATTTTTCATCTTCATCTTCTATATTCTTTTCTCTCTTCACTTCTATATAGACATTTTGAAAGTCTTCATTCTCCCTTTTCTTATCTAAAAAGGCTCTAATGCTAACTGCATCAATTAGATCATCCCATCATATTTTCTGTCTAATGACCTGAATTCTTCAAATCATAGTCTCACAATTCTCAAGATATGGAGCTTCAACATTATTTTCCCAGGCCACAATTTGATAAGAATCTGTATTACCTGAATCTCTTGGCTTAAGCTTCATCATTCGATCTTCCATTAATTTTTTCATTCTTTCTTTGGCAAAGTTAGTATCCAAAAAAAAATTTGTAGATGCATCTCTAATTCTTCCGTCTTTGAAGGTAATAATGCCTTTCTTCATGGCATCAGCAAATGATTCACAATCTATATGTTCGTGATCAAAATCATCACATCAAATGCACCTCATGACATATCCCCTTTGTCCTCCAGAAGTTTGAAAGATATTTGGCTTCGTACTTTTTTTTAAAGCACTCATCTCTACTTTCAATTCCTTCAATCTCTTCACCAATTCCTCTAGAGTATCCTCATCTAGAGCCCTATTCTTTGAAGAGCTTGATGGTATCATTGAAGAAGTCCTTGTAGTTGGTGGTGTTGAAGCTTCCATCTTTATTCCATATCTTCTAGCCTTTACCCACTGTTGCTTTGCAATAAGACTTACTATATCCTCCAATTGTCTCCAATTGGTACTAAAACCTCCTTCAGCTACTCCGTCTTGAAGAAGAAGTAATAGTCTATCTTCCAAAGCTTCATTTGCAGCTTGTAGAAATAACTCTGACTTTCTCACTTCAAGAATCCTCTTCTCTGTTATTGAGAGTTGTCCAAACTTCTTTTCAAATTCTTTTAACAACTCATTTGGTCCCATGTTGTTACTTGGTTGTTGTTCCACCCAATCAAGGAAATTTCTTTTGGACATCTTTTCTTCATCTTCATCAAAAAAACTCATCTCAAAGCCTCTCTTCAAATTTGGCTAAAGTAATCTCAAAATTATTTTGATGAAGATGTTTCACCTTACCTCTGATCTTTGATACAACTGCCAAGTCAAACGTCTCTATCAACTTCTCCTTTGAAATTTGATAGATTTCTATCTCACAAGTATAATTCCTTAAAAAATTTGAAATATTCTTCCCATTGAATCTTTTATTCTTCGAAATAACACCTTTCAAAGCTTTTGTAGCTCCTTGTCTAGCTACATTGGCAACTTGTTGCCCCATAAATATTTGTATGGCCCTAAAAAACTCCTCTGCAAAGTTCTAACTACCTCCTTGAGCTTGACTACTACTAATTCTACTATCTCCTATCTTACCTTAAAAAATCCTGAAGCCTTAAAGCTCTCTCAATGGAAGCACCAAATGTCATGTTGAGAGTCTTAGCCCTAAGAAACAATGGGTCTTTTGTGCCTTTAGTTTCTCAAGTGCAAGATGAGATTCATAAAGTTCATAAAATTGAAGAATTTACATAAAAACATACTTTATTAATCCTAACATATTCTGCCTTTAGAAACCCGCCCTCAATTTTGCTCATAAACCCTAGGATATCACATTAATTGAAGCAAAATTTGGACAAAAAGTACTTAAGAAAGTAAGAAAGCAAATCCTATAAACCTTTTGATTATAGCTCATGTGGTTAGAAAGAACCATGTTGTCAAAATAATCCCTCTATGCTGCCTTTGATTTTTGACCCCCTTTGCTTCACACCTTCATTGCTCCTTATTAACAAAGACCTAAGTTCTAAAATTTGGTAGGCTTATTGCTTGTTTTATGTTATAAACATCCTCTAATTTTTTCTCCAAAATTCTTCTTTGAACTAGAGTTATAGACTCTACCCTTCTTCTTTAATTTTTTCTTCTAACAGCTCTAGATCCAATCACAAACTTCCTCATAATTCTTTAAATATAACTCCAATAGCAATCAGTTTTTTACACAACTTAATAGACTCATATATCTACAAATTCCAATAAATTTTAGTCAAAATGCTACTTTGATCACAAAGATATGCTCCTTCAAACTTCACTAACTTGGAGATGGACCCCTATCACTTTGAAAGAGCATAACATTTTATTCATAAAACAAATGAGTATCAAACTTGCTTTCATCTCTTTTCTAACTTATATAGATCATGTCTATCAAATTTTATATTCAAATTCGTCTCCTAATTCTATTTATACCAAAAAAACCCACACACATACATTACCCATACAAACCCCTTCTCTTTTTCATCCTCTCCTCTTCTAATCTTAATCTTTTTATTTTAACACATTCTTTTATGTCTTTCACATTATATTTTAATTTACAATGTGGCAACATTATAGAACCATTATCAATTCAATTTAATTGACGAATCCTTGAAACTTTGAATGTTGTCGTAATATGTGAAGTCTTGCTTGAGAATGCTCTAGGCACTTGACTATGGAAGATAAAAAGGAAATATGCAACAACAAGATCCTAACAACTCTAATAGAATTTTAAATAACTTTCATTAAACCTTAATAATATTAATCAAGCTTTGATCAAATCTTAAAAAAATTACAAAAGAAGAATAAATAAATCATATATTTTATTAATCATAAAAAAAATAATATATAAAATAATAATTTTAAAAAATACTAAAAATAGAAATTTTAAAATCCTAATCAAACCTTCTTCAAATCCTAAGTCAAATCTTGGTCAAATCCTAAGTCAAATCCTAGTCAAATCCTAAATCAAACCTTGGTCAAATCTTAAGTTAAATCTTGATCAAATCCTAAGTCAAACCTTGGTTAAATCCTAAGTCAAATCCTAAGTCAAATCCTAAGTCAAACCTTTGTTAAATCCTAAGTCAAATCCTAATCAAATCCTAAGTCAAACCTTGGCCAAATCCTAAGTCAAAACCTAAATCAAATCCTAATCCTAATCCTAAGTCAAACCTTGATCAAATCCTAAGTCAAACCTTGGTTAAATCCTAAGTCAAATCCTAAATCAAATCTTTGTTAAATCCTAAGTCAAATCCTAGTCAAATCCTAAGTCAAACCTTGGCCAAATTCTAAGTCAAAACCTAAATCAAATCCTAATCCTAATCAAACATTAATGAAATCTTAATCAAATCTTAATCAAATCTTAATCAAATATTCAATCCTAAATCCAAATTCTAATCAAATCCTAGTCAAATCTTAATCCTAATGAAATCTTAATAAAACTCTAATCACGTACTAAACCCTAAATTCAAACCTTAAATCCTAACCGAACCCTAATCAAGTCCTAAGTAATTCCTAAGGCAATTTTAGAACCTCAATAACTACCAAATAAACCATTCATTTTGATTGAAAATTTACACACGCCTTAACAACTAAGTTGAAAACATATATATCAAATTTGAAGAAGATCAAACTAACCAAAAAGAAGAAAAACCTATAAATCTGCTCAAGTGTTCGACGGCCTCCTTCTCTAATCTTGATGCCAATATTCCAGTGCCAAAATCTCCTGTTTTCATTATTCAATTGCTTTCAAATTTCATATATATATAGGAAATTAAGTCCTCTATCTGTTGTCGTGATGTAACGCGACTACTAGGTGAAAGAGTGTGAAAAAAGTATATTACAGAAGATCTTAGTTCAAAATATTATAGCAAATTATCTTAGAAAAAATAGATATTAATAAAAAGGGATTAAAACTAATGAGTTTTAATGTTGCCCTTTTTACAAATGAGCTTCTATTTACTTTGTAGGGCCATAAGTAAGGCAAAACAAAGTAGATTGGAAAATAAAATGATATAGGCATATATAGGAGAGAGTGAAGAAGAGGTTTCAGAAAAACTTACCACAAAAATCTTGAAATAGATACCTGGAAAGGACCGGTTATGAGCTGGGGTCGAAATCAGACTCCAAGGCACAAAACTACATGCCTACGGCAGATCCAGGGGGCTTTTGTAAATCAAAGATTAGATTTAGGGAGTGGACTTGAAGGATTTTGTATAGGAGTTGGTTTTGAGTGATTTGGAGAAACAATGACTTTGTAATAGCTTTGCAAAGTTAGGGTTGTTTTTGGCAACTTAGGATTTTGTGAAATAAAATAGGGTTGATGTTTTAAGCAAGTTCAAAAGTTTTGTAGCAGATCTATAGCTAGAAATTTGTGGATTATTGGGTATTGTTGTTGTTAATGTGTGCTGTGAATTTGAGCTGAATCTAACAATTTAGTTGTACGTAATTGAGGTTTAAGTGGGTCAAGGTCTCAGAAATTAAGTTTTGAGGGTCAGTTAGGGTTTTTGAGATCTTGAGCAATCTGCCAATTGGATTGGAGTAATTTTTATTTGTATGGATAATAAACTTGTTTTCCTATACACATGAGTGATTTGAGACTGATTGAATGGTGAAAAAGGGAGAAATCAGCACTGGAAGATCAGCATCAAGGTTGGAGAAGGAGGCCGACCAACACCCGAGAAGTTTTTGGGGTTTTTCTTCGATTTCCTTCAAATTTGTTGTGCTTGTTGTTGACTAAGAGGTTGAAAGGTATACAAAGTTTTAAGTAAGATCAACGGTCTAATCAACAGATATTGAGGTTCTAATTTTCCCTAGGGTTGATTTGAATTGGTTAGAATTTGGTTTAAGATTTGATTAGGGTTTGGTTTAGGATTTAGGGTTTAGGGTTTGACTTAGGGTTTGACTAGGATTTGGCCAGGGTTTGACTTAGGATTTTGACTAGGTTTTGAATTAGGATTTGACTTAGGGTTTGACTAGGATTTGATCAAGATTTGACTAGGGTTTGACTTAGGGTTTAATTTAGGTTTTGACCAGGGATTGACTTAGGATTTGACTTAGGGTTTGATTTAGGTTTTGACCAAGGATTGACTTAGGGTTTGACTTAGGGTTGGACTAGGATTTGATCAGGGTTTGACTCAGGGTTTGAATAGGATTTGACTTAGATTTTGACTAGGATTTGAATAGGATTTGGCGAGGGTTTGACTTAGGATTTGACTTAGATTTTGACCAGGGTTTGACTTAGGGTTTGATTTAGGATTTGACTAGGGTTTGACCTAAGATTTGACTAGGATTTGACTTAGGATTTTAAGATTCTATTTTTAGTATTTTCTAAATTTAGTATTTTATATATTATTTTCTATTATGATTAATATATGATTCATTTACTGTTCTTTTGTAATTGTTTAAAGATTGGATCAAAATTTGATTAGTATTATTAAGATTTAATAGAAGTTGTTTAGGATTCTATTAAAGCTATTAGGGTCTTATTGTTGTGTATTTCCTTTTTATCTTCCACAACTAGGTGCCCGGAGCATTCTCGAGCAAAATTGCACGTATTACAACACCGTTGATACAAATTTCACTCAAATCCAACTAGCACATTGCTCAAAATTTGTAAAATCCTAATTAATCCTTAAAACCCAATTCCCGAGACCTTAATCCACTTAGACCTCAATTATTTATAATTAAACTATTAGATTAAATTCAAAATTGTAGCAAAAATTGACAACAACAATATCAACCAATCTAAAATATCTTAGATGTAGATCTACTATATAACTTTTGTAATTGCCCAAAGCATAAATCCTATTTTACTTCACAAAATCCAAAGTCGCCCAAAACAATCATGACTTTGCAAAGCTTTTACAAAGTTAGTTTTGATCCAAATCACTTCAAATCAAATCCTATACAAAATCTCTCAAGTCCACTTTCTATTTCCATTCTTTGATCTGCCAATAAGCTCTTCATCTACCATAGGCATATTTTTTTGTGCCGTGGGGTGTGATTTCAATCTAGATACATAACCGGCCCTCTCCGGGTATCAACTCTTAGAAATTTGTAATAAATTTTTCTGAAACCTATTTTCAACTTCTTTTTAAAGATGCCTATATTGTTTATTTTTCTAATCTATTTTATTTTTCCTTATTTATGGCCATACAAAGCAATTAGAAGTCACTTCTATAAAAGATAATATTAACATCTTTTGATTTTTTTCTACCTCCTTCTCTATTATTAATTTTTCTAAGATAATTTTCTCAAATATTTTTATTTGAGCTTTTCTATAATATAATTATTCTTTTTTTTTTTCATCTAATAGTCATATTACTACACAAGAATGTGTATAATTATGTTTTTCTAAAAGATTAATTTGAGGCTCTTTATATTGTTGAATAGGTAAATTTCCTTGGCACAGCATAGATAGTATTGCATCTTCAAGTATAAAAGTTGGAGGTGGGTGCAATATAGATTGTGGTACTCCAGATGTTGCATCGTTATGAAGTTTTGTAACAACTCTTTCAATTTCTGCAGTCTTAGCAGATAATGTAGTAAGAGTACTTATAATGGCATCTAAATTGGACTTAGAAGATTTGATCATACTAATGTCTTGACTTCCAACTATTCTAAGAGAAAAAAGGTCTAAAAAAAAATTAATAAGGACTTAAATTATCTAGATGAATATATGAACAATACTAAGACAAGTGAGTTAGAACTCTAGAAGATGCATTGTCAAGACTAAAGAACTTTTCAACCTTGACTTTAATATATACCCTTGTTTAGGAAGCTTCTTGAGTGACTTCCATCAAATTAGAAAGCTTTTCAAATAGCTTCTACCAACTTGGAAGCTTCTCGAGCTCCTTCTACCAATTTGGAAGCTTTTTGAACTACTTCCACCTACTAAAAAACTTCTCAAGCGACTTCCACTAACTAGAAAACCTCTAGAATGTTCTAGAATATTTTGTGAACTTTTGAAGTATATATCCCTAACATTTTATGTGAATTCTATACATACTTGTTATTAATTGTAGGACTTTTTTATGTCATTTTTATTTTATTTTTAATATTTTATTTTCAATTTAGTTCTTTTGTATCAATTTTTTAATATATTTTTTTTAATTAAAATTTTTACAATTGGAAATGAATAATATTCCTTTCTCTACTATATAATTGCAGCCATGGAATGCACAAGCTTCTCATACTTTCTACTTATACCATTGGCAAAGTCATTTATGGTGAATGATAATTTTCAGGGTTTATCAATGGAATCTTATCATTAAAAATGAAATAAAATAAAATCAATGTATTCTTTTCTAAGGGTGTCACATGTCATACAAAATTATTCATGCATTACATTGTTCACATTCTTACTTTGCAAACACATAATAAAATACATGCCATTCACATGGTGAATACAGAAGTATTAAGATAATTCCAAAAACTTGGTCATATTCTCAATACTTGATGCTATATCAAAGTTTTCTAATCAAACACATATCAAAAGAAGAAAAAAGTATTTGATGTCATTCACATTAAATTATGACTTTATAAACATAATGTGTACTGCATTTAAAGATGTCTTACTTCACTCCTTTGTAACTGCAAGTTGGTAATAGTATGATGTGCATTTGTGTATGAATGATGTTATAACTCTTGTGCATTTAAATTCACATATATCACAGACAATCTTCAACACATATTACCAACATAGTATCAAAATTTTAAAAAGTTGTGTGTGCTGATTTAAGAACCTTAAATCAGCACACACAATTAGAAGTTGTACAGAAATTTTGAAAGAAAAATTCTAAAAAAGAAGATAAAATATACTTGAGGTGTTTCCCAATAATGCTCTATAAGTACAAAAAAAAGAGAAAGTAAAAAGGTTATTTTACATACATAATTATTTGGAAATTTCATTTATATGAATACAAACACAAGAAATTAAAAACTGATTACCCCACAAAATTAAACCAGTGAAGCCAGTGAAGTGGTTTAAATGAAGCAAGAAAAACTTATTCAATAAAATCAATATAATAAATGAAATTATTTGAAATAATATTAAATTTGAATATGATAAAAATAAGGTAATATTCAATAATTCCATAATACACCCAATACAAAAACACACTTGTTTATTTCAATGATACATCTTCTGGTTTCATACTATGAAAGGTAAAGTTTGTGATTTTTATATTCTTCAAAACTCCATTTACCAGGCTAAATATTCATGTTATTTTGAGGGTAATTTTTTATGGTAATATTGAATTATTGACTCCAACTCATATATTCTAAAAAAAAATTGAAATTAACAAAACCTAAAATTTAAGATTACTATTGATTATATATATATATATATATATATATTACAAAAATGATGATATTTAAATTAAAATTTCAAATTTTATATACTAATTGTTTACAACTTACTCCCATTTGTACACCTCTAGTTGCTTCAACCATACATACACATTGATATAGATCCTCTTAGGATCCCATGTTTTATTCCTTAATTGAACAAAATAAAATTGTTAAGTTTTTGTAAGAATTCCTTTATAAAAATAAACCTTTTTTAATTTAAACATTTCTAGCACACATTCACAAAATCCTTGCTCAATTACACAATTGTTATTTATTCACCTCCTATTCATCTTGTCATGCCTAATTGCACTTGTATATATTTTTCCATATTGCTATTCTTTCTTTATAATTTAGTTATAGTATATATATATATATATATATATATATTGCAAATATATATACACTCAATATATAAATTTATATTATATAAAATTATACATACATATTTCACCTTATAAAAATTCTTTACTCTTTTTTATAGAACTGTTTTTAAAAACCAAGAGAAAGAACATTCATTCTTATACTTGCAAGTATTTCCAACCACCATTATTTTAGCTTGCCAAATTCTAATTTTTATAACCATTAATATCCTATACTATTCTTTGGCATCTTCCAAGTTGATATTGTTTCAAGAATTCTTTTACACTATAATTTCTAAACTAGAATTTTTTTATAATTTTATAATTTTTAATATTCTTACTTTCAAAATTAGTTTATTTAGCTCTTTTCATACTCTTGTATTAACAACCAACAATTTTATTACAACCAATTTCCATTATTAATATTTCAAAATCCTAATAATATTTGTATATATATATATATATATATATATATATATCTAAATAAAATAAAAGAATACTATTTATAACCTTAAATTAAACATATTTTTCTTAACAATTTACATAACAAAACTATTTACATTACATCAATATGGTAGTGCACATTTAAAATCTTTATAAATTTCTAGTCTCTTCAATTAATAAAAAAATACTAGTATATAAAATTAACCTCTAACTAAGAAAGTTTAGAAAAAAAGATTGGATTTAATATATTTTATAAAACTTGAACTATAAACAATGTGAAATAAGATCATGTCTATCTATTTTGATCACACTATTTGCAAACTTGCTTTTGTAAAAAAAACATCATGATATGGATTATTATGAATAAAGTCAACTTTGGAATTATATTCTTTGAACATGCATTTATAGATTTTAAGAACAAATAATAATTTAACACTCTAGTAAGAGTGGCCATTTAAGGCTTTATAAGGTCCACAAGATTTGCAACTTAAGCATCAAAGTTATAGGTTGCTTCCAATACAACTTTCTAAAAGTAAGACTATTGTAGGACAAGTTTCAATAGCTATGTGATATATCTATAGGGATCTAAGGATTTTATTCACATTTAAGAAACTTTTTTGAAGTTTTTAAAGAAAGATATTATCTACCTAACATATTCTACCTACTTCTATTTGTTTATATTTACTTCAATAATATGAGTATCTATTATATGTTTAAGGATATAAGAGCTTGATAAAATATTGTGGTTTGATATAGATTACTATTATTTAGAAGTATATCCAATATATGTTACAAATTTAATTTAAATAAGAATATGATAATTTTAAATTCTAATTGTTCCATATTTCAAACATTTAATTAAAGATATATTAGCTCTTAATTGAAAATTTAAAGAATTGCAACAAAAAAGTTGACACATTATAATAATATATATATCTAATATAAATTAAAAATATAATAATTTATAATATTTTATAGATAATTACTTTAAGATATCTTCTAATATGCAAAAAAGATAGCAATATGATAGATAATAGAAAAAAAAAGTGCCAAATTGTAGAAGAATATTATCTCATGATGAAGAAAAAAATTGATCAAAGTTTAAATTTAACCTCTAATATATAAATCTCTTTTAAAAAAAATCACATTATTTTTTTATGCAATAATAAGTAAGATGGAGTGTAAGATATGAGAATATTATATAGATTTTGTATGAGATTCCATACCTATATTTTTTTATAGGATTTCAAATCATTAAAATATCAAAAAAATCAAGTTTTTCAATAAGTAAGAGAAAATTATAAACTTAAAGTGGATGTCCAAAGCATTCATAAATACTTGCATAACTGGCTCTAAGAACATTCAAAACAAACTAAATCAAATAAAAAAAGAAAATATAAATCTCAAAGGTTGCAATTTATAATTAAAGAATATTGATGTTAATGATATTTAATAAAAAAGATGCTAGCTCTAATAATAATTTTTAGATAAAAAATATTATCTAAGATTTTATATTTAGAACTTATATGCAATATTGGAAAATAAAATAGAGACTATACCAAATTACAAAGACATTGCAAGGAATTCTATTTATGCTTAGATAACCAATATCTTATATTCAAAAAAATCATTAATAACCTTAAATATAATGCTTAGAAATATCCAATATTTAATTAAAAAATAAAAATAAAAATATATCAAAACCTTTTTTTTAAGATAAAATCCACAATGCCATAAAAGATTATTTTTTCAAAACTGTTCTTTGATTAGACCTTGTAGATGAATACCATCTTAAAAATTATCAACCATGGAATTGAATTTGTATCTTCCTTTGGATTTAACATTATTAGACTACCCTTATCCACCACCAAAAGTAAGTGGATACACCAAATTAAATTTGGACTTGCTCAAATTCTCAAAATATTTTTACAAACATGGCAAAAACAAACAACAAACAATTGAAACTTATTGAACACATTAGCCCAAACCAAATTGCCTAGACGAAGAGTCCTTCAATCAAGCAATAAAATCTAATCAACCTCTTCTTCTATTCAAATTAACTTTTTATGAAGCATATGATAAAATCTCTTGGAACTTCATCAACAATTTACAAGTCAGAATGATATTTCATGGGACAGGAGCAATAGCGCAAGCTCAATATAGGAAGGCGCCGGCCTGTCTGTGGGGTCCGCTCCGCTTCAAGTTGCATCTTCGCTTGAGAATCTGTCTCCGGTGCAGCCACAAACATGAATCCCGACTCACATCGCACTCACCACCTCCCTCAAAAGCAGACGAGATCGTAAAGCCTTAATTGCCGTCGCCGGACTTCTTCCCCAAGTCCCATGTGCCCTAATCCACTCCCCTCGCGGACTTGTATAAGTAGCTCGTCCCACCTCTCCTCCCATGTGCCTGGCATGGGAGACTTTCCTGCAATCCCCCCACACCCGTTTGGGAATGTCGTCGGGGTTGCACTATGATGGGCAACGATTCCAGCTGCTGGGGTGAAGACGTCTCAACGTTGTTTCGTTCATGATCGATGCGAGCGTAGATTTCGTCGCTGGTTTTGATGGGAACGAGTTGATTGAAGTGTTGCAGGACTTTGTTAGTGACGGTTGGACAGCGTGCAGCCTCATTTCCTTCCGCTAGTCTATGATGCAGATTCTTCATCTGTTTCGTGTTGTGCTTGTGCACGACTCAGACGAAGGTCTGCATCATAGTCAAGAGGAAGCAAATATGAATTCCTGGAGCACGTTCGACCCGAAAGCGAGTAATGCTGTCACAATCTCAAGCTCCACCGTCGTCGAGTTGTTTGGCTTCAGACACACTCCGTGGATAGGCTCAGCAATCTGGGTCCGCCAAAAGCTTGTGCGTTATCTTGCATTCAGCAATACGGCGAACTGATTGATGTTGTCACCATGTATTACAATGTAGAGATTGAAACACACGAATTCAGGTAGACAGCAATTGCTGTACTCATGTGGTAATTTGCTCTCTTTTCTGCTGCCCAGCAGCGCAATCTAGCCGGCTAAACCAGCTCACGGTGGGTTAATCAGTTCCAAGCAGTTCAGAATCGCAGGAAATGCTCTTGCGTTAAAGATGTACTGCAATTCGACTTCACATAGTGCAACTCGGCTCTGACATCGATTCCAACCAACTCCGCTCTGAAATTGCTGGAATGCCTCTCACGGATTTCACTTGCGACGCTGCACTAGTAAGAAGGGATCTCGTGATTTGTTAAGCACAGGTGCTAAAACAAACAAAAACTGATTGTTGCCATGCTGTGCATCGACCCACGCGCAGAAAGCTGCCACTTCGGAGCCCCGCCGAAACGGACCCGTCATACTCCCACTGGCCGGACCAACGTAACGTTGAAGCCGTGTCTCGGAGAGTCGAGGTTCATGTTAACCTTTATGTTAACCAGGTTAAGGTAAACCCCATCAGATTGTTTCACCGTATGGTTGAATTTAATCCTTCTGCAGAAAGCCTCCGTGGTCGATATGTCTACGGAAGCTCCCATTGTCCATGATGGTTCTGACATCAATGTACGCTTGGCACCAGATTCGCGCAGGCTCATCTTGGGAACACCTCTCCAGTTTCTGCTTGCAGACTTCACGTCTTGAGCCTTCGGGAAACCAGGGGACGCTTGTAAGAGTTAGATGCAAAATTGACACAGCGCATCCCCGGTTTACATCGAAAACAAAACCCCACGCTGTGACCAGCAAGGGTGCGTAAGACTCCGTTTAGTGCATTCCCTCATACCTTCCTTCCAACGCGCACAGACCACTCAGCCGATGAAGGAGTAGTAAGGCGTTTGACTTGTGGGCATCGCAGCAGCCAAGGATGTGGCACACACGAAGTCCAGCTTCTGCGTACTTTGCAGGAGCTGAAAACTCAGCGCGCAAACTGAGGAGGAAGAAGTTTCCATTGTGAGCCGAATGATCTATCTTCGCCACAAGATCGAAGGGTTCAACGGGTTCTGTTGCGATCGCAAGTTGGGCGGGGACGCGAAGTGGTATGTAAAGAAAATCCGATTGGCCATGCGGAGAAGCAGGATGCGAGTTCGCCAAGAGGACGAGCGTGGCAGGGGGAGAGTCTCCACTCGGCGAAACTGGGCGAGTCTTGGAATAAATCTCATTTCGAAGACCAAGTCCACAGTTGGTGTCGCAGTCTTCAACCCCTTGCCGCAAGATCGCTCTTCATCTGTTTTCCGATCAAAGGAAGACCAGGCACCGAAATTGATCTTCATCTCTCAACAATCTGCAACAGAATCTTCCTCAAATGGAAACTTGTGCGAAATTCCGGGGAAACAATCTCCGCTGCAAGTGCCTGGTAAGGAAACGTACGTGACTCTGCAGTCGAGGACTATGGCAGAAGTGGAAGCGCTGCCGAGGGTATCCCACATCAGCGCGAAAGCTGGCGGTACAGCGGGGGTACCTCACATGGCTTCGGATTCAAAGATTCGTTGTCATTCATAACGACCATACCATCTGGTAGAGCACTGGTGTCGTCTCGATGTGATTGCCCGGTCGTGCGTGGAATGTCAGCGAAAAACGCTATGCCAATCAATGGGTCATAACGGTCTTTTGGTCTGGGCGGTACACCTAATCTGGGAAGCTGATCGCCGTTGTGGCTTTGGGTGTGAGCATGTGCACTTCGCGCTGTCCAGGGCTGCAACCTTCCTGACGACCAGGTTCGCAGGAGTGCACATCTGGACTGCGGGACTCGCCGTGCTTCGAGCGGCGTCAGGCGGGATCGCGCAACTGGATGAGCTCATGCACTTGCGGGCCTGCATCGGTATGTACCACAAATTCATGGGGGCTCATACACAGCGGGAAGTGGTTGTCGCAGCAGCTACCAATCTGCGGTGCCCCAGCACTGCGGTTTACACCAGCCGGACGGGTGAGCAGAAGTATGCTCGTAATGCTTGGAATGGACGCTGAGTATTTATCCGCAGATGAAGCGCCAGAGCCCGAGGCTGACCTGGACGCGGAACTAACTGAAGGTCGGTCGGTCGATTCAAGTACCATGCGAGCACTGTAGTTGGATGCACCGGTTGCTCCTCACGTGCTGAACCGTAGTAATGTGAAGTCACTGTCCAGACGATGCTTTCCAACAGTGAGTCGTGCAGAGTAGTCACCAGATTAGCAAATGTGTGCGAGGTCGGTGTTAGACAGGATGCAGGCTGTGTTAAAAGTCCGAAGTGGTGGCTTTGGTGCGTTGCAAAGATTGCGTTCGATAAGTGAAGTCGATCAGTTGAGAATTGCAACTCATTTTTCCTTTTGCGATGCGTTAGATAACTTGAGTGTTGACATTTGGGGGCACTGATTGTTTCAGAGGATCAAGATTTTGAACTGGCCGGAGCTATGACAATGGAGGAACTGAGGCAGGAGATCGACTGTATGTTACGGTGTGTAAATGTGACGTTCACAGGGCGGAGCGCAGCTTTAGCAGAGGAGTTTGCAGGTCTTCAGGAAGCCATCCAGGCTACTCTTGAGGTGAACACTGAGCATTGGACAACAGAGTGATAGAGTTATGGCCTCACGTGGAACGTGGACAAAGCTCACCATCACGCAATTGTCAGTTTAACCATGTGGTTTTGAGGTAGTGGATGCGGAGTGGATTTTCGGTTATTTTCATGTCAAATGTCGAAGAAGGAGTGGGACAAATGTGGGTTTGGGTACAAGGGGAGATGAAGTCTAGATTGTCTGTCACAAAATGGTGGTGTGGTAGGGGTGTTGTTTTGGAGCTTGTTGTCCACAGGAATGGGTTTTTAGAATGTGGGGCCACAGCATGGGTTTTCGAGGGTCAGTGTGCTGTGCTGAGCGAGCGTTAAACCCGTGGAGATGGAAGCGGTGGAACTTGTAGCGACTATCAGAAGGGCGAAGACGCTTTTTCGTTGTTGGTCCTGAAAGGCCGAAAGCTGTGAAGCGTGTGAGCTCATTGGTGCTGACGGATTTCGTGAATGGAGACCTAACAGCTGAAACTTTTTGCTGTGTTTGTGGAGGTCATTGATGTTGCAGTTCATGAGAACTAGAACCCTGTGCTATTCAGAGGCCTATGCTTTACAACGCAACCATCGAAAATGTCGGGGTTGGTGGGATGTGCAGGAGATTATGGACGTCCGTCGACGACCACCAGCTGCTGCCAAAGAAGAGGTAGAAAATCTACTGGCGGTGGCAGTGACCAAGGCGGGGTTGGCGGGAATGGCAGAAGGCATGCAGTGTCCTGTGTGTCGAGAGGCTTTGGTTGAGGGCGAGACCGTTTTGAAGATGCCGTGCGAGCATCCGTATCATCCCGAATGCCTCAAACCTTGGCTGGTCAGCCTCTGCCCCGCCAATCCAATGTGCCTTCGTGCATGTGCATGTCACGTGTCTTTTAGAGAGATGAAAAGCTGTGGCCGAATCCAGTGCGTGAGCAATGTTTGTGGCGGTGTTTCTGCAGGAGGAGCACAACTCGTGCCCTGTGTGCCGGTTTGAGTTACGGACCGATGTCGAGGACTACCAGCACAAGAAGCAATCGAGTCATGAAGCAATGAAGCAAAGGCGACGGGTTCAGCTGGCACCGAAGCAAGGCGAACAGCTCACAATGTGACGAAACCATGTTTTGCACATGCGAAGGGGCAACAGTGAAGGAATGATGTCCAAGGGTCACAGTCAACGTGCACCGAGTTCATTCCATGCATTCCGAGCATTTATGGCAGCAGTTTACTTGTGCTCGGAATGCTTGGAATTGCGGAATTTATGGCAGCAGTTCACTTGGGCACGCTGAACATTCCTTGCATTGGTGCCTGTTCTCCTTGCAAGTCGGGGTGTCATCCGGAAAGTGCATTGCAAAGCAGCATCAGCGAAGAACGAGTGGAGCTGGATTGGAGGTTGATTTCTGGGGGTGTAGCTGAAGGAAGAGATGTCGGTGGATGTGAGGTCGGGGATTTCAGAGGGAAAGTGCAGAAGTTGGTAGAGAAAGAAGTGGATTGAAGCTGCCACAAGCTCAGTGAAAGTAACATGTGAAGTGTGGAAGGGGAGAATGCATGGGGAGAAGAGCAATTGTAGAGCAGCTTTTGAAGGGCGTTAGTCAAGAGTGAAAGTGTCCTGACTTTTAGATGTCCAGAAGTAGTAAATCTTTTATCCGTTGCAAGTCCATGCTGTAACATGATGAATGTATAGTGTTATTAGCCAAGTGAATTCTGCGTTTTCTGAGTTGCATGAAAGTTTTTCGCAGATGATTTCTTTGGTTAATCACCTTGCCAGTGGATACGGTGGGTTCTGTTTTCCGTGTAGCCGCTTCGTTTTCAACTTCATCGTTATTTAACTTTTTATGAATATAGTCATTCTTTAGTTTCAGTATGTGATTCGATATTGTCTTTAAAAATTCAAGTTAAAATCATAAAGTTGAAGCAAATATCTGGCTATAAGATATGTAAACTATAATTAGATATAAAAATACACTAAGAGGGAGATTTAAATTTGAAGAAAAGAGTCTCACAATGTGGTTAGAAAGAGACTGGAGGAGATATTATATAGGTTCACGTTTATTACTAATAACTTTTAAAATAAAATTTGGCCAAAATAGCAATACTAAAGACATAATTGTTAAGAAAAAAAGTAACATTCTATATTTTCACTCTTACAAAAAAAAAAATGCATATTTAATTTGACTAACTTTAATTTTTTGTCTAAATGATATTATATATATATATATGGTATAAACTCTAGTAATATTTTTTATAGTTTTCTTTAAAAATATTAGTATGTATATATATATATATATATATATATAATACAAATAAATCATAAAGTGTTTGTTGTTACCATGGTGCATCAAATAATTAGTTAAGTGTAACTACAAGAGATTCATTAAGGAAAAATTGGTTGGTTGTTATGGCATTTAAACTTTTCTATAAAAATTTATTACATATAAATTCATGTATTTTTAAATTTTTTTTGTTTTGTATAAAATTTCCAATCCAATAAAAAATCATACATGTTTTTAGGAACATATCACAAATTAATTGTACAAGTACCATTTTCTGCTTAATTTTTGTAAAAGTGTTATAGTAGAGTATTGTAGAGCATATTCTGATATTAAACATGGAGGTTTACCATCCACAATAATATATTTAACTCTTAAATAAATCAGTAATTATAAGGATGATATACCTAAAAATAAAAATAAAAACAAATATAAAAAGGCATTAAAATTGTAGATGTAGTAAAAGATTCTTCAATATAGAATTCTTTCTAAAGAAATTTATGAAAGTTGCAAAAGTAAATAGTTCAAGTATCTTTAATATTAGTTTTAAATAATAATATTAGTAATAAAAGAAACTTAGAGTTAAAAGATTATATAATTTATCTATTAAATAATTTCTAATTTAAAATAATAATAAAAAAAAATTCTATTAAATCAAATTAGAGTTGCATATTGGCTTATATTTAATAAAAAATCTATAATTATACTGCAAATTATATTTTTATAACAATAAACAATGATAATAATAATATATATTTAATATATATTTAATGTTTTTAATTAATTTTAATATATTTTACATAAATAAATGAGTTTTCTGATAAAATATTCTATTTTAATTGTACATAAATTTAAATTTAGTTAATATTAAAATTAATATTAAATCTTATATATTAAGTATTAAATTATTATATGATTTTTTGAAATATTTTTACAAAGATCAATATAATAGCAACAAAATCTTCATTAAAATTATATCTTTTATACACAATCTAATTTTGATATAAAATCTTATATATTTTTTGTTTTAAGAGTTGATATTATTATGTAGTTAATATTATTAATTGGCATTATGGCCAAGCTAAGGAATTTCTTATTTTAGATTGAAAAAGATAAGTGTAGAATTAAAAGAATTAAGGGTATAAGTAAAGAGTAAAGCTTCTTAATAGATGGACAACATTTATTTATTAAAGTTCAAGCTTAAGATCTCTTTAACCATATCTATTTGAAATATTATTTTAATTTTTAATAATCTTTTTTTCACTTTAATTCTTTATTTTAACAATATTAATCTAAAAAAGTTTTAAATATTGGACTTTACTTGGATATAATTATAATCTAAGAATAAAATTTGAAATAGATATTGTAGATAAAAAAAAATATAAAAATTAAATTTTTATTTTATATTATTAATCAATTTAATTAATATAATATAAGGTGTATTTGATGCTTAGATTAAATACCATAGTTTTACTTAGTTACTTAGGTTAGAATATTAAAAATATAAAACATATTTAAGAACGTTGTCGTGTTGTGGTTTGGCTACTATGTAAAAAAATTGTGCATGTATATTTAATGTACAATTTACTACTTAACTAAATGAAAGTCATATCAGCGGATTTTTATTGTTTATAGGATAAGATTAGGTTACTAGTTTAGAAAGGATCTATTAAAAAAATTATTATTAAGATTTATACAACCTTATTTTCTATTTAGTAGTGACTTTTGAAGTTAATTTTATATGGATAGTAACTTGTGTATATCTTAAGTCACCTTTGTTAGACATTGGTGATCCTTAAGATCTTATTTACTTCTTTTATTTGGTGCTTAAAGCACCAAGTATGTAAATCTTATAAGAAGAAGGATTAGAAAAGGATTTTTAGTGTAAAAAGGATAGTTTAGCCATCTATGTGGATGAATAGAGGTGGATGATAGAAATCTCTATTCTAATTGGCCAAAAATCATGCCCAATGGGCTTCAAGGAGGCTGCCTGAGGGTTTATTAGGAGTTAGGGTTTGTTTTTGGAGAGGAATCAAACATCAAAGGCTAGGATCACAAGGTTTAGGTTGTTAGATCTGGTTTAGGTGCAAATTTTGTGTGATTTGCACTTTTTATGAAGAAGTTATAGGCGCTCAAAGTTAAGGTGTTGATTTTGGACCTATTGTCATTCTTTTTGATATAACTCGCGCATACAAAGAGTAATCAAGGATCGGCGACAAGGATTGGAGAGACCACTTTTACGGCTACATTTTTTATATATGGCTTGATAAATTCCAAGCTACATTAAAGGAGATATTGGGAGTTGAAGTCAGTGCTTACAAACTTAAGGGTAGTAAGTGACCCACTTACATAGTGGTTACATTTTGAGCTATAACTTAGGCAATTTCATAGATTTTTGGCTCAAATTTTTCAAGAGTGTATATGTTTATGTCACAATACTATGTGCAAAAATTTTGTGGCATTAGAATTTCGGGTTTGTGAGATATAAGGAAAATAGTGCTCGGGTGTCTCTGAGCTAGGGTTTTAAGCACTTGCTAGGGAATTTGAGATATAAGACGATGGAAAATGAATTTACGGTCAATTCTTTCTTGTGATGAAAGTTAAAAGAATTATTTACACTTTAAAATAATGTGTATAGAAACTAAACGGTTGGATCTAGAGTTATTGGACTCTAAAGTTCAGCAAGAAGTAAATCCTTGCAGGTGAATAAAGTTTTGAAGGGTTTTTGTGGAAAATTGAAACCTTTTTGTACAAACTTACTTGAATGCAAGAGGGTTTATATACATAACTTCTCTGATGTGAGATTTTTGTATTATTTGTCCTTTTTATTGAGGACAAACCACCTGTTGGATTTTGTCATCAAGTTTCAAATAAATTCTCCACAGCCAGGTATCCAGTATATTTCCAAATAGAAGGCTACGTCATACGACAATGTTGTCGTGTTGTGGTTTGGCTACTATGTAGAAAAATTGTACATGTATATTTGATGTATAATTTACTACTTAACTAAATGAAAGTCATATTAGTGGATTTTATTGGTTATAGGATGTGATTAGGTTGCTAGTTTAGAAAGGATCTGTTAAAAGGATTATTATTAAGATTTATACAACCTTTTTTTTTTTTTTTTTTTTTTTAGTAGTGACTTTTGAAGTTAATTTTATATGGATAATAACTTGTGTATATCTTAAGTCACCTTTGTTAGACATTGGTGATCCTTAAGATCTTATTTACTTCTTTTATTTGGTGCTTAAAGCACCAAGTATGTAAATCTTACAAGAAGAAGGGTTAGAGAAGGGTTTTTTAGTGTAAAAAGGGTAGTTTGGCCATCCATGTGGATGAATAGAGGTGGATGATAGAAACCTCTATTCTAATTGGCCAAAAATCATGCCCAATGGGCTTCAAGGAGGCTGCCCGAGGGTTTATTAGGAGTTAGGGTTTGTTTTTCGGGGGGAGTCGAACATCAGAGGCTAGGGTCATCAGGTTTAGGTTTTTGGGTATGGTTTAGGTGCAAATCTTGCATGATTTGGACTTTTAATGAAGGAGTTATAGGCACTCAAAGTTAGGGTGTCGATTTTGGACATACTGTCACTCTTTTGGATATATCTCGCGCATACAGAGAGCAATCAAAGATCGGCGACTGAGGTTGGAAAGCGCACTTTCTCGGCTACACTTTTCACGTATATCTCGATAAAATCCAAGCTAGGATCAAGGAGATATTGCGAGTTGAAGTCAGTGCTTGTAAGCTAAAGGCAGTAAGTGACTCTGCTTAACTAGCGGTTACATTTTGAGCTATATCTTAGTCAATTTGATAGATTTTTGGCTCAAAATTTTCAGGAGTATATATGTTTATGTCACAAGACTATGTACAAAATTTTTGTGGCATTAGGGTTTTGGGTTTGTGAGATATAGAGAAAATAGTGCTCGGGTGTCTCTGAGCTAGGGTTTTAAGCACCTGCTAGGGGTTTTGAGATATCGAACGATCGGAAGTATATTTGCGGTTGAATTTTTTTTTGGTAAAGCTTAAAGGTGAATTCTACCTTTCCTGAAAGTTTGAAGAAGACTGAACGGCTGGATCGGAAGATATGATTTTCTAAAGTTTGGGAAGAAAAACATCCTTTGCGGGAAAATATATTTTTAAGGGTTTTTGTTGCAAATTTGGACTTTTGTGCATACTAAAGGTGTTTTTGGGAGCCAAGACTTTATGGAGGTGTAAAAGGTGGATGTATAGAGCCATGATATGATTTTGATATATAGATGAATCTTTAAAAGGTTTTTAAGGATTTTCTACATATCATAGAGAAAACTTATGTACAAACCTACTTAAAAATAAGAGGTTTTAATCATACAAAACCTTTTTCTTATATTATCGTGTGTATTTGTCCTTCTTATTAAGGACAAATAACTCATTAGAGTTTAGCCAATAAATATTAAGTAAAATTCTCCACAGCTAGGTACCCGGTGTATTCCTAGATAGAAGTTCACGCCACGCGACAACGTTAACATGGTAGAATCTTTGGAGTCAAAGTTAGATGTGATCATCAATGTCCTTAATGCTCTAGCAATTAAAACTACTGAAATTGAAAGAAATTTTGCTAAGCTACCTAGAGCTACAATAGTGGGAGTGGCTTAGACTACAGTACAACCACCTCTAGCTAGTGAAGTATTGCCATCTACATCTCAACATGAGAATTTGATTATACTGCAGTTAAAGAGCCTTGAGTCAATCTCCTAGAGAAGTTTGATGGTATCCGATCAATATTTTGTGGTTTTGTAAATCAAATTCGATTAATAACATTCTAGCAACAGGAACGATATTCAATCAAGGAATTACGAATTGGATTAGTCGGGACATTGCTTATTGGACAAGCTTTGTTTTGATTTGCCCCCTTATTTGAAAAAAGATCTTCTATCTTGAATAATTTTGAGACCTTTCTAGAAGTATTCAAGGAAGCACTCAAAAAGCATGATAAGGCTTGATGGGCAACCACCAAGATTTGTTCTCTACGTCAACGATCACGCTGTCGTGGTAGAGAGAATTTGCCTCAAGAAAGTGTTGGACTTCTGGCTACCACTAATTATTCAACCAAGATCCAAATATAGTAAAAATCTCCAAATTTATATAAAGTCTCTTTTATAGGGCTATTCCTTGGTTGAATATGCAATGCATAAGCCTTATTTCCTCAAATCACTCAAAACATAACAAATACTCTAAAACCCTCATTCCCCCGTAGGAAGGGAATTTTTTCCAAACTTTAATAATCCATAATTTTTAATCCAACTATCTAAATCCACTCAAAGTTTACATGAAGTACTGATGTATTCTTCACAACTAACACCACAAATTTCAACCATTGATTCATTACAGATTTTAGATATTGCCAAAATTCTAGTAGTAGCTTCGAACCCTTGTTTACAAATACCTGTGTACTAAATTCTTCATATCTCACAATCTAAAAGTCCAAATTCTATGAAATTTTGATATATAGCTTTTTAGCATAATAATACACCTTTTTAAAAAGTTTAAGACAAAAATTCGTCCAAAAACTCAAGATATGGCAAACCTCATCACTATCAACAAAACGGCCTACTTACTACCTTGGAATTTGATCTGCCATCTTTGACTCCTAATATCTCCTTCTTTAAAATTTCAAATGTAGTAATTCTTTCACATCAAGTGTAGATTTTAAAATCACCTCTCTAATTTCACCTCTTGATCTTTAAAAGCTCTCATAAAACTCCTTCAATCTTCAAAAGAGTGATAGTAGGTACAATTTGAACACCCTAAATTCAAGTGCCTACTCCTCCTTCATTAAAACTCTAAATCTGTCATTTTTTACACCAAAATTATAGTCCAAAAAATAAGCTTTTTAACCAGAGTCTCTGATTTTCTAATGGCTTCCTTGAAGTTGCCAAAATCCTTGTTCTTGTTGCAGGCAGCCTCCTCAAAGCCTATTGGACATGACCATTGACCAATAGGAATGAAGAACTTCACCCCTTCTCTTCATTCATTCATTCTTTGCCTTCATCCTTCCAAATAAACCTCTTAGTAGTTTAATTGTTCATCTTTAGGCCCCAACCTTCTCTCAAGGCTTCATACTAAATGTTTAGATTCTATATAATTTAAATCCCATAACCAAACTAAATAAAATCTAAATTAAAGTTTTTTACACCAACTCCCTTTAATTTACTTTACTAACCATTCTAACACATATCTAAACCTATAAACATATTATGAATTTTGAGTGGATTTTACATACTGTAAGCAATTATAATATGACAATGTTTTGCATCTATTTACGCATCAGACTTTAGATAACTTGCTTGTGATATTAACTAGGGAGAAGAAATAGTAGTGAGTCAATTTTATTGGAGACTCAGAGATGAAGTGAAGGATTTATTACTATCTCTATCCAACCCTCAAATACTCAACGAAGCAATTAGCTAAGCAATGAAGTGTGACAATCGACTTTTTCAATGATGTCAAGGCCATTATTCTAGAGCTACATGGTATCCACAAGGAAACCAATTCTATTTGGCTGTTCCTATCAAGGATGTGGAAGCTCAATCTAAAACAGAAAACATGCAAATTAATAAAGTATGTTTCAAGCCCCTCACGGTTGAAGAAAAGAAATAATGATTTGAGCAAAACTTGTGCTTATATTGCGGAGAGGCAGGCCATAAAGGCAAAAATTATCCTAGAAAATAGACGCCTCGAACAACAAGACTCAAGAGCATGAGCGTGCAGGAAAACAAGGACGCCTAGCCACAATAGGGACCGTGCGGCTGGACATCTCAATATTCCAAATTAATCAAGGTCCCTTTCTCTCAGCTCAACTTTCTCATTGCTTTATAGTACCTTTATTTCTTGGTATTCAAAAACTACAAACCGATGCTCTACTAGACTCAAGAGCATCTACTTGCTTTTTAGATGAAGAATTTGCCAAGCTTTATAAATTTCTTCTTGTGAAGAAACTAAAGCCTATCCATATAGAGGTCATAGATGGCCGACCTTTGTCTTTTGGCAATGTTAATCATGAAACTAAACCGTTGAAGGTATGTCTTGAAAATCATGAAAGTAGCATTGTGTTTAATATTATCAAGATCCCTTCATGTCCAATCATTTTGGAGTTATCTTGGCTTGATAAATATAACCTATTGATAGATTAGAGATTGTGAAAAGTGACATTTCTAATAAAATCCTTGAAGGTGGAACTTGTCAAGATAATGTCTAAAAACAAATCCTTGTGCATAGGTGCGAGGGCCTTCATAAAAGAAGCTAAGCATAATACACCTCTTGTCATCTTTGCAATGCCAGCTCGAGAAGATATAACTCTGACTTTAGTTATTCCGGAATAGTATGAAGAATTCAAGGATGTCTTTAGAAAAAAAAAATGCTGATATGCTACTAGAGCATCAACCATACAATTGTACTATAGATCTCCAAGCGGGAGCTCAACCACCATTTGGCCCAATCTATAATTTAGCACAAGACGAGCTCTCAGCATTGAAAGATTATATTAAAGAGAATCTTGTAAAGAACATCATTCGACATTCTAAATCTCCAACATGTGCACCTATCATCTTTGTGAAGAAGAAAGATGGCTCATTACGAATGTGCATGGATAATCGAGGCCTGAACAAGTTCATTGTAAAGAATCGATATCCATTATCATTAATATCCAGACTCTTGGAGCAACTTCATGAAGCTAAAATATACACCAAGATAGATCTTCGTGGAGCTTATAATCTTGTACAAGTAAAAGTGGGAGATGAATAGAAGACAACGTTTTGGACAAGATATGGACATTTTGAATATAATGTCATGCCTTTCGGATTGACTAATGCACCAACTATATTTCAATATTTGAAGAATGATGTTTTTTGAGAATATTTAGACAAATTTGTTGTTTTTTACCTCGATGATATTTTGATCTATTCCAAGAATATTCAAGAACATGAGGGTCATGTGAAGTTGGTGTTACAAAAACTTTAGAATACGGGGTTATATACCAAGTTAGAGAAATGAGTATTCCATCAACCCAAGGTGGAATTTCTTGATTATATTATTTCGAACAAAAGATTGTTGATGGATCAAAAGAAGGTTCAAACAATAACGGATTGGACAGTATCAAAGACAGTATGAGACGTGCAATATTTTCTTGGGTTTACCAACTTCTATCATATTTTCATCAAGAACTACTCACAAATCGCAACCCCATTAATACGATTGACATCAAAAGATAAGCTCGAGTGGAATATCTAAGCACAAGAGGCTTTCCAAGAATTAAAGTCGATGTTTACGACAACTCCTATCTTGATACATCTTGATTTTATAAAGGTCTTCTATTTGGAAACAAATGCTTCTGACTTTGCGCTAGGGCTTGTATTATCACAGATGGGAAAGGATGATAAATTTCACCTCGTTGTGTTCTACTCAAGGAAATTTTCAGCAGCAAAAATCAACTATAAAATTCATGATAAGGAGCTGCTTGCGATAGTTGATTCTTTCCAAGAATGGTGTCATTTATTAGAAGGTGCTGCACATCCGATGACTATATATACATATCACAAGAACTTGGAGTATTTTACAATAGCTCAAGTTTTGAATCGTCGCCAAGCTCGATGGAACATGTTATTATACCAATTCAACTTTATCATCACATATCGGCCAAGAAGGCAGCAAAGACTATCAGATGCATTATCAAGGAGAACATATTTAGCATCGAAGGTTGGAGATGCAACATTTGATCAGTAGTGTACAACTTTGCTACAACCAGAACAGTTTCGTCTCCGCACCACTTCTATAATCATATCAATTGATGCTGATTTTTTAGAACAAGTCTGTGGAGCATCAGTTGTGGACTCATTAGTCTCGGATGTGAAGCAACACTTTGATAAAGACAAGTTCAAGATTGAAGACAAATTATTATATTTTGAAGATCGACTATATATTTTGGAAGGACCAATTTGACTTTGTATTCTTCAATCTCGACATGACTTTTCGACTGCAGGTCACTTTGGATTCAACAAAATAATGGAGCTTATTTCCTAAGACTTTTTGTGGCCTCAAATGTAGAAGGTAGTGAAAAACTTTGTGCTATCATGTGACCTTTGTTCAAGATCAAAGAATCCTTGACATTGCCTTTACGAGCTTTTACAACCTGTGCCAATTTCAAAGCGACCATGGTCTTTAGTATCTATGGACTTCATTACAGATTTGCCACCTTCTGCAATATTTGATACTATTTATATGGTGGTAGACTGGTTTACAAAGATGATATATTTTAATCTATATAGAAAGACAACTTCTAGTGAAGAAATAGTAAGATTGTTTATTGACAATATATATCGATATCATGATTTACCGGATGACATTATTTTGGATCAAGGGTCTCAATTTATATCGAAGTTTTAGAGGTTGCTTTTTGATATACTGAGGATAGATATCAAATTCTCTTCTGCCTTCCATCCTCAAACCAATAATCAAACAAAGCGAGTCAACCAAGTCTTCGAATAATATCTATAATGTGCAATCAACTATCAATAAGAGAATTGGATTACATATCTACTATTGGCGGAGTTTGCGTTGTCATACTACATTTATATACAGTGTGTAGAAATATTATATATCTTGTATTTATTGTTATTATATGTGTGAGTATTAGAGGTTATTTTAGAAGATATTATAAGGAGATGATATATTTTAGCCACTTAGTTAGTAAATTAAGATGGCTATTTTTTTTAGTCCTACCTTATTTATATTCTAGAATAGGCTCTTTTATAATTAGAAGAAAGGTAAAGGTTGTTTTATCTTTCTTATTGACTTTTAAGGTAGAATGGACCTTGTGAGGGATAAGAAAGAAGAGCATGGGGTGAATAGGGCCTGTCCAATAGGATTTGGTTGCCCATGTGGGCGTATCATAGATTGATATGGAAGGAAAGGGGGATATACTCCTCTTGCTAGATCCAGGATTTGGCAGTTTTGAGTGATAAACTTTAGATAGAGATAGCTCCAAGGATATAAAAGCATTTGTAATGAAAATTGAAATATGTGTTCTTTGAATTGTGAGGATTGTAGAATTTACTTGCTTGCTTGTATTGGAGTTGTGAGCAAAAAATTATGCTTGTTTTAGTAGAGTGAAGTCTGCTACTATCAAAAAGTGATGGCAAAAACTTCAATCTGCCACTGCAAGTTTGATTTCGAGTCTTTCTTAGTGAAATTTAAAGAAAATTTGGGAAATTGTGCTAGCTTTCTATCGAATCATCTCTTGTAGCATTTAGAGTTGGAGAAGAAAAGTTGTGAGCTTGAGAGTAGGAAAGGGTCTGCTGCCACCTGACAAAGAGGGGTAGAGACTTTGTTCAACCACCCAAGTCAGATAATATCTTCAATCTTTTTGATATTTTATTTTCTTATAGTAGCTTGTGCAAGCTTTCAATGAAAACAAAGTTAAATACATTTGGAGCTTTTATGAAAGTTTTATGAGCTGTGAAGTATTAAGAGGGCAAATTGTTGCTAGGGTTAAATAGTAGAATCAACTAGCTATAAAATCTGGAGTTTGAGAGGCATGCATGCGAAATTTTAAATCAAGTTAGATGATGGAGTGAGATTTCTAAAAAGCTATTGCATGTCTTATTTGAAGAAGGGAAGTAATCACAACAAAGGCTGAAGTGAAGAGGAGCTTGGCTGCCTTTGCATTTGCTGGGAAATTTTAGTGCCTATTTCTTTTAGCCATAACTTTTAAACGGTAAGACATCTATTTGTGAAATTTTGATATATTTTACAATAGATTATTAGCTTTCTATAGGCTATAAGCACGCTTAATTTGAACTTTGGATGGATTTTTAGTGATTTATTTAGTTTCAGCTTATTGTATAACTTGTATTCTTCATATGCGGTTGTATTTTGAGGTATACTTGAGTATATACACACTTTGCTTATACTTATTATACAAGTACATATACTTGTATTTATTTCAATTATTTATATAAGTATTATATAAGTATTATACATAATATTTATATAAGTATTTATATAAGTTTTTATATAAGTATTATATCAAGGATTATATATTATTTTATATAAGTATTTGTATAAGTATTATATCAAGTATTATACAAGTATTATACAAGTATTATACAAATATTATATAAGTATTTATACAAGTATTATTCAAAGAATTAAACTTTATAATTGTATAAATCTTGTATAATAGCTTTTTAATTGTACAAGTATAATACAAGTATAATTTGAAAGCTTGAACAAATATTGTGCAAGTATAGAAGATACTTACATGGCTTCTTCTCATGTTTCTTGCTAGTTCTACTAGCAATTAGGAACCTGACGTTTTTCCAAGGTGAATTCTCTTTATCCGACAGCGTACAACAATTCGGTCTATGTCTCAATCCAACAAACACCTTTCTTTGTAAATTATGGATATCATCCAAAACTTGATTTGCTGGATAAATCCAAAGATAAAAATCCAGGAGCTGAAGATCTTGCAAAGCATTTAATGGAGATCCAGACCACCTTGAAGCTTTAGTTACATGTAGCTCAAGACTCGTACAAAGCTTCTGCAGACAAATTTCGAAAGGATTCTCTTGCTTTTCAAATTAGAGATAAGGTTTGGCTCTTACGACAAAACATCAAGACTACTTGACCTTGCAATAAGTTGGATTATAGGAGGTTGGGACCATTTTGCATTCAAGAGCAAATCAATCCGGTGGCTTATCAATTGAAACTATCCACATCCATAAAGGTACATCAAGTCTTTCATATTTTTCTTCTAGAAGCTTATAGCAAATCAACTTTATTAGGACGGATACAACGACTACCACCTTGTGTTGAAATCGAGGACCACGTAGAATATGAGGTGGAATAAGTCTTTGATTCATGATAGAGACAAGGGACATTCGAATATTTAGTTCATTGGCATGGCTATGATGTAAATGAGCGGACTTGAGAGCTAGTAGAAAATATAACAAATGCCTCGCAAAAGGTACAGGAATTTCATCAATGATATCCTAATAAATCAAAAGTCGGCCACTGATAAAACATGAAGATGAAGCCATTTCCAAAAGAATGTATATATGCAGGATCCAAGTCTTATCAAAATATAATTTGTTGTGTTTTGCTTTCTTGTAGTATCAAGATATCTAATCTCAAAGTATATTTAGATATGGCTAGTGAAAATAAGGACAGTGCATTAGTAATGCCATCTCACCCAAGTAGTTCATGGAGTCGACTTCGAGATGAAGAATCAAAAGAATTAAGAAGACGTTGTCGTGATGTAACGCGACTACTAGGTGAAAGAGTGTGAAAAAAGTATATTACAGAAGATCTTAGTTCAAAATATTGTAGCAAATTATCTTAGAAAAAATAGATATTAATAAAAAGGGATTAAAACTAATGAGTTTTAATGTTGCCCTTTTTACAAATGAGCTTCTATTTACTTTGTAGGGCCATAAGTAAGGCAAAACAAAGTAGATTGGAAAATAAAATGATATAGGCATATATAGGAGAGAGTGAAGAAGAGGTTTCAGAAAAACTTACCACAAAAATCTTGAAATAGATACCTGGAAAGGACCGGTTATGAGCTGGGGTCGAAATCAGACTCCAAGGCACAAAACTGCATGCCTACGGCGGATCCGGGGGGCTTTTGTAAATCAAAGATTAGGTTTAGGAAGTGGACTTGAAGGATTTTGTATAGGAGTTGGTTTTGAGTGATTTAGAGAAACAATGACTTTGTAATAGCTTTGCAAAGTTAGGGTTGTTTTTGGCAACTTAGGATTTTGTGAAATAAAATAGGGTTGATGTTTTAAGCAATTTTAAAAGTTTTGTAGCAGATCTATAGCTAGAAATTTGTGGATTTTTGGATATTGTTGTTGTTAATGTGTGCTGTGAATTTGAGTTGAATCTAACAATTTAGTTGTACGTAATTGAGGTTTAAGTGGGTCAAGGTCTCAGAAATTAAGTTTTGAGGGTCAGTTAGGGTTTTTGAGATCTTGAGCAATCTGCCAATTGGATTGGAGTAATTTTTATTTGTGTAGATAATAGACTTGTTTTCCTATACACATGAGTGATTTGAGATTGATTGAATGGTGAAAAAGGGAGAAATCAGCACTGGAAGATCAGCATCAAGGTTGGAGAAGGAGGCCGACCAACACCCGAGAAGTTTTTGGGGTTTTTCTTCGATTTCCTTCAAATTTGTTGTGCTTGTTGTTGACTAAGAGGTTGAAAGGTATACAAAGTTTTAAGTAAGATCAATAGTCTAATGAGCAGATATTGAGGTTCTAATTTTCCCTAGGATTGATTTGAATTGGTTAGAATTTAATTTAAGATTTGATTAGGGTTTGATTTAGGGTTTAGGATTTAGGATTTGACTTAGGGTTTGACTAGGGTTTGGCCAGGGTTTGACTTAGGATTTGACTAAAGTTTGGCTAGGATTTGACTTAGGGTTTGATTTAGGATTTGATTTAGGTTTTGATTAAGAATTGACTTAGGATTTGATTTAGGATTTGATTTAGGTTTTGATTAAGAATTGACTTAGGATTTGATTTAGGATTTGACTAGGATTTGATCAAGGTTTGACCAAGGTTTGACTTAGAGTTTTACTTAAGATTTGATTTAGGTTTTGACTAGGGATTGACTTAGGATTTGACTTAGGATTGAACTAGGATTTGACTAGGGTTTGACTCAAGGTTTGACCAAGGTTTGATTTAGGTTTTGACCAAGGTTTGACTTAAGATTTGATTTAGGTTTTGACTAGGGTTTGACCTAAGGTTTGAATAAGATATGACTTAGAGTTTTAAGATTCTATTTTTAGTATTTTCTAAATTTAGTATTTTATATATTATTTTCTATTATGATTAATGTATGATTCATTTACTCTTCTTTTGTAATTACTTAAAGATTGGATCAAAATTTGATTAGTATTGCTAAGATTTAATAGAAGTTGTTTAGGATTCTATTAGAATTGTTAGAATCTTGTTGTTGTGTATTTTCTTTTTGTCTTCCACAACCACGTACCTAGAGCATTCTTGAGCAAAATTGCACATATTACGACAACCTCAAGGAATACCAAGTAGCAAGTCATTCGTGATTATCTTTGAAGCTGAACCAACTTATGAAGGTAGTAGCAAAATGATATTTTTAGGCCGCTTCCATAATGAAGACACAAAAGTTCAAGCGTGGTCTCAAGTAGAAGGTGTTGGTCTTTATTAGTGGCTACAAGGATCCATGAATCATCTGCCTCGTGAACGACAACTAGAATATATTACAGAGACTACGCGCCAAATCTTTGATTTCCTACGTTTGTGAGCATACATCTCAAATGGCTTCTCGGTGACCTCGAAGCTAGAGGAGGAGGTGATGTCAAGGACATACTTATCAAAACCTTCTAGAACATTCTAGAAGATTCTTAAAATTCTCTAGAACCTTTCAGAACCTTCTAGCATCTTCCAAATAAATAGAAGTTGCTTGAGAAGTTTCTTAGTTAGTAGAAGTTGCTTGAGAAGCTTCCTAGTTGGTAGAAGTTACTTGAAAAGCTTCCTAATTGGTAGAAGTTGCTTGAGAAGCTTCCTAGTTGGTGGAAGTTGCTTGAGCAGCTCCCTAATTGGTGAAAGTTGCTTGAGTAGCTTTTTAGGTAGGAGTATATATTGGAGTTGAGGCTGAAGAGTTCTTCAATCTCGACAATACATCTTTTGGAACTCACATCTCTGGTGTTATTCTTATATTCATTTGATTAACCTAATTTTTGCCAGTTCTTCTTGAACTTCTTGTTTAGACTTTTAGTCTATATTCTGCGTCCGTGACAGTTGGAGCCATTAGAAGCAACATCCAACTATACAAGTCTTGATTCCAATACTTGAGCTTTAGTGATATTGCTTGAGCTTGAAAAGATGAATCTTCTTAAACTTGAGACCTTATTTAGAAGATATTTTGAAGGTTGTAATGAAGATCAAATCTTTAGATGGAATGTTTCAACAATAGAAGTATTTGCTCAAAACTATAGGTGATTTTTTTGAGGACTAGTAGAACCTATTGCCCAAGAATAGAAAATTAAATATATAGCTTTATTGATGCATATTCTTAATTTTTTACATATGTAAAAAGATTTTTAAAGATACAAGCTCTTCTTGGAACTTGTCACTAAAAAAGCAGGTGATGTTAGAAACATATATTTTGGAAGTTCACAGAACCTTCTAGAACATTCTAGAATTTTTTTATTTAGTAGAAGTCGCTTGAGAAGCTTCTTACTTCGTGGAAGTAGCTCAAGAAGCTTCTAAATTAGTAGAAGTTGCTTGAAAAGCTTCCTAATTTGATAGAAGTTGCTCAAGAAGCTTCCTAAATAAGGATATATATTGGAGTCAAGACTAAAGAATTCTTCAGTCTCACAAAGTATCTCTTAGAGTTCTAGCTCACATTTTTTGGTGTTGTTCATGTACGCATCAAGATAATTCAAGTCCTTATCAATTTCTTCTTAAAACATCTTTCTAATTCAAGTCTCTTATTCTATATTCTTATATCCTTGACATAAAGTGTGTATGGGATTTATATGTATTTAATATGTTTCTAAAATAAAAATAAAACTTACAAAAAATAAAATGTCTCCAAGGTAATATATTCTTCAAGTTCACATTTGAATCATGAAAAATTATAATAAACAATATACCAATTCACTAGGATAGAACTTGATATTCTTCATATTATATTTAATGTTTTGATATATTAATATTTTGATATACATGAAATATTAAAGTAGATTATTTCAACAACTCGTTCTTATATCAAAACATGTATTGCAATGCATGTAATTCACTATATTTGAAAATATGAGGATTTTGATTATTTGAGTATTGTACCTCACATATTATATTCAAATTTTTTATCAACTAAAATTATTAATTTATTTTCTTAATTATTTTAATTTCACTGAAGTTTAATGCCAAACCAAAATTGATTGAAACAAAAATTCTGAAATAAATTAGACAAAAATGTTACGCATGATTTGCAATAAAATTTCTATGCAGGACAGCAACAATGAAACAAACAAAGGACACAAACAAGCGCTTCCTGCATAAATTACTCACTAATATCTTGCTTTTGTTTGTTGTAAAATCAACAAAAAAATTCCAATAATTTCTTCTGTAGTAGAAAAACCATACCTATAATGCTTACAGAATTCACTAAACTGTTTTTGAACTCTTAACAAAAAAAATAGAAATGAAAAAAGTAAAAAATTAAAAATTCAACCAATATATCAAATCCAACTGGCATGACCCATTTCCAGTCTTAATTGCATAAATTTCTGATTGTGTAACAGAAGACACCACAAAGAGAGGATAGAAAATGGTCCCCCTCATTACTGTTCCACTGCAGGAACTAGCAGCACAAGTGATGTGCTGCTGATGCACCTGATGCACAAGCCATGGACAAAGTTTGTTTCACAATGGGGCTGCCTAGGGGCAGTACTGTCCATTTTATTCTGCAGGGCTTGTGAGTCACATGCAGCGCCCTCACATGCACACTTCAATGCCCCAAGTCTTGTCTCTTGTGCCTGCTGCCTTCAATGGCCCCTCCAACTGTGATGCCCTCATTTGAACTGGGTCTGGCAAAATGTTCTGATTCCATGGAGACTTGAAAATGCCCAGTTTTCTCTGAGACTTGTCCCTCAAGATTAATTTATTCCTACCATGTCCATAGACAGGTGTATTATGCCCCTAAAGAGAAAAAATTTATAAACATTAGAATGAGTTGATGAGAATTCTTGATCTTCAAATAAAATAGACAAAATTTACTCTTTAAACAATCCAAAGGTTATGATAGAATAAAACAATTGTAAATATTGGGAAAAGTTTTTAGAACTATTTTTCATGTGATAAATAAATCAACTACTTCCATAGATCCAATAATATTCTAAAGAGCACCTTAGATTATAACATTAGTGATTGTTATTGGTCTACTTGAAATGTTTTATATGTCTATATTAGTTTAAAGCTTGTCATCAGTTCTAATTGTATTATATTAAATTGTATCCTATACAAAGCATCATTTAATCTAAATGATTTATATTAATTATAAATATAAGTACTCCATTTTGTATAAAAACAACCTTTGAATTTTTTACAAGAATTTTTGAGTATCCTATTTGGTGCACATTGAGGATATCTTATAGAGAGTCTTAAGGAATTTTAGGAGCTCCAATTCTCAACTTGATAAAATTACAAGTGTATGTGTAAGATCATGTCTTAGTAAAACAACTCCACTATGTATATATTTCTCTATGTGTGATTTTGTGTCTAATTTCTCAACAATTGCAATTAAAATTTTTGAGTCAAATGCTAATCAACGGGTTTGTATTATCTGTAACTTGGCAGGAGTATGTATGTACATACATATGTCTATATAAATATATACACACACATTATTTTCCAAATCTTCACAGTTCAAGAACAAAATATCCAATATGTACATTTGAAACTATTTCAAATGGTTCCTTAGGTATATCAACAATATTTTTAAAATGAGTAGAATAACTTTCTGGGTTTCAAATTATGTTATCCTGTGTTCTGTTTAGAAATATGTGGGTCACCCATGAATGTACATCCAGATATTCAAGCACTCTGTGTTCGATAATTACTCCTCTAAACCAACCAGCTCATAATCCAGAGTGATGCACAAAACCTTGTTATTGTTATGAAACAAGTTATAACCAATAAATCATGTGGGTTTACCTTCCAATTTAAACACCAATTTTTTCTATTTGTAGTAATAATGGTTTAAGTATGCCTCAGCTGAGCTTACTTTAACCTTTGACATCCTAGCATTTTTTTTTTTTTTTTTTTTTTTTTTTTCCATAACTCAATGATTCATGTGGCCATAGACAACATAAGCATACAATGTTTTGTGTATGCCAACACACTCCTTTATGTTTTCCAACTCATTGTGCATAATATTTACTCAACAAATTAATATTCCTTCAACTTTTAACTTTTTTTTTAAAAAAAATGAATGAGATGTACTAAGAAGATGCTTTTGAAAAGAGGCTTTAAATTGTGTTACGATGTCTCCAAATCCAATGTTCATAGCTGAGCTATGATAGACATTCCACCAATTTTTTTTTCCTTCTTCCTCCTCCCTTTCTTTTCCAAGAGCATGGCAAAGAAGGTTGATTGTGCATTGATCCTCCATCATCCACAAATATGTCATGAAGATGGTGATGTTGGAATGAGCATGAAAGCATTGGTTTTCTTTTGTGCAAAAAGATGGCTTTAGAACACAATCCATATTTAATGTTACACTTAAAAGTGAACACTGGTGTCTCTCTTACATTCTCACATTGCATTGTTACAATTTGATTGGTCCACCACTATGGATTAAACTGTCATTGACTCACACTTTGTGTTTGTGATGTTTGGCAGCCATCCATGGCTTTATGTTTAATTCTACTTTTTTGGATCACTTTGGTCCTGTCACTTTTTTCACTCACTTTATTTTTGTGACTTTTGAGGACTGAAAAGGCAATGGGAAGATCTGGGTGTACTTTTCTGCTGACCAATGAGGGGGCCTGCTGGGAGGACCCTGTACTTTAGAGACTTTTTGGCAGGATTTGTCCAGTTCAAAGCCACACAAATTTTTGCAAGGCTTTTGGAACATGCCCACCTTTTTGTTGCTCTCCAGAAGATTTTTGGAGGGCTGAGATGGAAGTCTGTGAATCACAAACCCAAAGTCTCCAAGGAAACCATTAAAGGATAAAGGCTGGCCTCCACAATATTCCCATCCCCTCTACAGTCTGGCCCTCATCACCCCACAAACACTTCTCGTGCCTTTTTGAGGCTTTATGCAACATGGTGCCCTCAAGTTGTGACTTGCATTCTGAGCAATTTCTTTCAGCAATTTGGAAGGAGAGGAAAAAGTACAACACAAAAAACAAATAAAGATGTACTTTGGAAAATAAAGAGAAAGGCAGGAATTAATTAGAAAAAGGAAAGAAATGGAAATAGTAGAAGGGAGAAAGTCTATAAAGAAGACAGAATCATTACCTAATCAGCCTTTTGATGAAGGCCATCATTTCGCAAGAGCAGGTGTGTGCACAAACACACATGCAAGCATAAAGTGATGTTGGATATTTCTTTGTTGCTTTGCTTTCTCTTTGGTTACAAACTGATTCAAGAAAAGGGAGAGTGGAATCTTTTAAATAAGAACTGAATGAATCTATCTGAGGTCTATTTAAATACAAATGATGTATAGTTTTCTTGAATACTTCAATATTGGAATGACATGTCATAGTAAGCATAATGGAAGATAAAGAATGCTTATTAATGTAAACATTCATGTGTCATGGATTAAAATGAAATAAACTATGATAGTCTTCAATGGACAAGACTGTGTTTTAGTAGTTTATAAGAACATTCAAAGACTAAAAACCATTACTGTTGGGTGTATTACTTGTTGAATTTTGTAAAAGTAGATCACAAGAAGACAAAATAAGTTCCAAGGATGTGCAATTTAATTCAAGTAGATCTATCTAAGTAAAATAAGAAATTTACTCTTGTATGTCAGAGAAAAAGTAAAATGTATATACTTGTAAAGAATCAAATAATAATAACAGTAATGAAAATCATCATCATTTAAGTAGATTGTATACAGGCCAACCTATCTTCAAACCAATTATTAGTATGTCTACTTACATGTGTGAAAAGGAATACACAATGTATTTAAGCAAAATCGTAAATCAAGTTATTTGAAGATTTCTTTTCCTTTGAACATGTATAATTTCTTTATTGTAATCAGCTAAATTTGCATACATTGCAAATGAACCAACTTCCCACTTTGTACCAAGCTAATTCAAACTTAGTGGGCACCATGTGTGGCATAATTTGAGCAAATGGACTTACATCACTCTATATTAATGCCAAGAACTCAATATATATGATCTGAGCAACAATTTAACTAATTGAAAGCATGTGGAATTGAGTAGTGCATTCTACAATTTATGTAACAAGTGTATGAATAAATAACATGGTTGGAAAACAGAGACTAAAATCTTAAGTGGAGGGAACATTACCAAGGGCTCAACAAATCATGTCTTACTGTAGAAACTTACAGCAACTGTGCTTGTTGTATGAAGGCCAAGCACATATATTCCATTGCTTTGTCCTGTGTATCAACTCTCTTGTAGTCTATTATGTGCTAGGCAGTTGTTTTTGGATGTTATCCTGTCTGTCCAAAGAATGTGTCTTTTGTATTATATGTACAAGATAAAACATGGTGTAAATTATATGCATTTATATGTCTCTATTTAAGATGGATAAAATCCACAAGGATTATGTCCTGCTATTTTATTTTATTTTGTTTTGGTTTCACATTGCAATAAAATGGTTTGTTGTAGAGAATTTGGTCAAAGAGACAAAAGCTCTAGAATATTAGGGTAACTCCCATTCATATCAAAATATTTTGGGGTAGCTGTGGACTAGAAAAATGATCACTAAACCTCCAATTTTTTTATGAGTTTGAAAGAATGGATTGCAAAGAGTATATTTTTACTACAATAGAGAATGTTTTAACTTAATAGTTAATTCGAGGAATTAGTAAGGACAAGTTTTAAGGAAATAAAATCTATTCACTAAAAAGACTAAGTTAACAAAGTAACAAAGATTAATATTGATTATAAGCTAGAATACACCTTTTAAGCAACAAAAACCAACATAAAATAGTAACCTTAATATTTTCTTCACACACATTTAAAAAAAAAGTGTTGTTCAATATATGATTTTCTAGTAAGTCAATGTCTACATGAACATCTCAAGCATCATTAATAGCAGACTATTTACCAAATTTGGGCTGAGAGTAGCAAACATTGTCTTTGTATTTATATCTACTATCATGTAAAGATGTTTTGGTGTAAATATAAGACCATTTTCTGATTAACAAATATAATGTGTGTATGTCTCTCATGTGTTTTTTATATCATGTAGCATAGGATTTAAATTCAAAAGTTTAGAAATTACCTACCAGGTTGTAGAGTTTTACCATCTCATTGACAGAGCACTAGAATTCACCTTCTCCTACAGAAACTCATATTTTGTTTATTATTTGTATGAATTTACTTCTATCTTCTAATGCACTAATATTCCCAAAACTTACTGTTAATATACTAATGTTTATTTACAAATTTGTGATTTGTAATAAATAGGCAATTCTGCATAAGTATGGGAGAAATAGTAGACCACTTTGTAAGTGTTTTTGCAAAGTGCTAACTCAAGAAATTTTGTTATAAAATGAAAGTTAAGTTGTTTCAACTATTTCAATTTCATAACTATTGTGACATAACAATCCAGTGAATCTCATTACATATCTTCTCAATTTGTAAGCATATAGCATAGTTTTGGTATTCTTGGCCTGAATTAGGAAGCTTGAACCATTGTAATCATACAAGCAATACTCTTAAACACCCCTCACTGAAGATTATGACTTCACTTTAATTCCTTACTTGATTTTATTGGCTAAAGCAAACAATTCAACTCCAAAGTGCTTTCTAGATTCTGCTCTTCACACTTCAAACATGACTGACCAGGCTTCAGAAAATTAAAGAATGCTACAAAACAGCAAGGTCTCATCACTAAACATTGGAAATAAAAAGTATGCAAAATGCATGCTAATGGCATATTCTAAGCACCTCCCACACCCACCAGCAAGTACTGCAAGTGGAAGTACAACTTGTGAGGGCAGGGGAAGAGGACATGAGGACAAAACTTAAAGGTTGTTTTTATACAAAATGGAGTACTTATATTTATAATTAATATAAATCATTTAGATTAAATGATGCTTTGTATAGGATACAATTTAATATAATACAATTAGAACTGATGACAAGCTTTAAACTAATATAGACATATAAAACATTTCAAGTAGACCAATAACAATCACTAATGTTATAATCTAAGGTGCTCTTTAGAATATTATTGGATCTATGGAAGTAGTTGATTTATTTATCACATGAAAAATAGTTCTAAAAACTTTTCCCAATATTTACAATTGTTTTATTCTATCATAACCTTTGGATTGTTTAAAGAGTAAATTTTGTCTATTTTATTTGAAGATCAAGAATTCTCATCAACTCATTCTAATGTTTATAAATTTTTTCTCTTTAGGGGCATAATACACCTGTCTATGGACATGGTAGGAATAAATTAATCTTGAGGGACAAGTCTCAGAGAAAACTGGGCATTTTCAAGTCTCCATGGAATCAGAACATTTTGCCAGACCCAGTTCAAATGAGGGCATCACAGTTGGAGGGGCCATTGAAGGCAGCAGGCACAAGAGACAAGACTTGGGGCATTGAAGTGTGCATGTGAGGGCGCTGCATGTGACTCACAAGCCCTGCAGAATAAAATGGACAGTACTGCCCCTAGGCAGCCCCATTGTGAAACAAACTTTGTCCATGGCTTGTGCATCAGGTGCATCAGCAGCACATCACTTGTGCTGCTAGTTCCTGCAGTGGAACAGTAATGAGGGGGACCATTTTCTATCCTCTCTTTGTGGTGTCTTCTGTTACACAATCAGAAATTTATGCAATTTTGCAAAGGAACTAGGTAATATGAGTTTCTTTTATTTTTATGATTTGATGTATGAAGTTATTGTTTTCTTTTCTTTTTTGTTTAGAGTTTGGAGATAGTTTGGTTGAACTATTTTTGAATTGCAGTTAAAGTTTTTCTAGTTTAGAGGAGTAGAATTAATAAAAGCAAAATTGATTACAAAAGTGATTACAATCCACATAATGTCAATTATATTACTTGTAGTAATAAATGGTATGCATTGCAATTCATGCCTTGATATAAAAATGGATCAGTAGCATAATTTACTGCCATATTTTATGGAATAAATCTTTAAAAACCAAAATTTTCTATACATGGTCAATAGTATCAAGCTCATCCTAGTGAATTGGTATGTTATTTACTTCAATTTTTAATGATCCCAATGTGAACTTAGAAACACATATAGCTTTGGAGACATTTCATTTCTTTTAGATTTTATTCTTACTTTGGAGACATATAAACCTCATGCATACTTTACATAATATCCATGCACACTTTATGTGATTCAAACTTGTCACCAATTGAAGGACTTGAACATGTGTTTTTGAATTTAATTTTGATCTCTTTTTTTGATTGTTGAAAGTGAAAAATATGCCTTTCTTTACCATATAGATAGCAGCCATGCATGGCAGTAGCTTCTCATACTCTCCCCTCCACTATAAATAGTAAAAGTGGGGTTGAAAAGTTGCTTGTCCATGAGGTATGCTCACAAGGTTGTGCACAATTGAGAGTTTTGTTCAACAAGGTCATATTTGCAAGTCCTCAAAGGGGTGGCTACAAGGTGAACTGTGTGCGTAGAACTGTGTGGACCTGTGTACAAACGGTACAAAAACATGCATATTCTTTTCAATGATGCAACTTCCAGTTTCGTATTATCTAAGGCTAACTTTGTGACCTTTGTGTTTTTCAAGACTTCCTTTACCAATATTACGCAAAAGATTCACGTGGCTCCACACACTGGAAACCTCTACAAACACACGATGACCCCAGTGGATAAGAGACACCAGCAGGTAAAGTTAACCTCCAACCAACACTGTATAGGAGAAGTCTTTGGGTGCAACATTTCGTGGCACTTGCGGTGATAATGCTGTGAACTGGGGTCGTGCCCATCTCAATGCCAGCAGAATTCTCCACGAGACCAATCCAGCGCACTGTCGACACTCCAGAGGCCGGTCCAGCTCCACGGAGGCCCCAGCCGAGGAGTACTTGTCGCATTGTGGCCCAAGCCAGGATTTGTAGCACTGGGAACGCAGCGCCAGCACCAGGTCACTGTAGCAATAATTTGCAAGGATTGGCAGAGGTAACTGAGACCAAGCCTTATTAAGCAAGGTGCCGGCCCGTCTGTGGGGTCTGCTCCACTTCGGGCTGCATCTTCGTCTGAGAATCTGCTGTTGTGTTTTCTGTCCCTAGAGAATATCTTGCTATCACAGGAAATGCAGATTCACTCCACATGTGGGTCGTATCAAAACTCACTCGTAGAGCAAAGCGCAAGTGATTGATATTTGCATGACTACTTCGAGCTCATGAAGCTCAATTTCAGGAGCTCGTGATGTATGTGCATTCTGCGTTACTTCGCCGTTTTAGGGGTTTGCAAGATAATGAATGCGGTTGACGCTGCGAAGGCTGTTTAGAGTTTCCCAATCGTGCGGCACTTGGTAGGTCGCCGTAGTTTAGAATAGTGTGTGATTTATTTATTTACTTACTTCTTAATTTGCTTTGGTTTCTAAAACTTGTTTTCTGAAAGAAAGATTAGAATTAATAGTAAAACCAACAAGATGTCTTAAATTGACCTGTTTATAGTGGTGCAAAACAAAACTTGGAATAGGGTTTACTAGTACAATGGAATAAAAAAGAGAACAAACAAACAGTGCAAGAAAATCAAAATGTTTATTCAATTATTTAATTATTATATATTTTAAAGAAAAAATCTTTGTATAAAATATTTTTTTAATGGTTGATTGAATTAGCTAAAATAATTTATTAAATTTTTTATTATAAATATTTTTAAAATCGTAATTCTACAATCTTTATACTCCTATAATACTCTTAAAACTCACTAGTTATAACCACCTTACGATCTTTCCAAAAAGAAAGTCCATTTATCATAGGTTTATATTTTTGTATTTTAGATCTAATTTCAATTATTTCTTACAAATAATCAACTTCTACTTATTAATCTTACTATTATAATAATAAAATTTATAAGAATCTATCTTTCAACTTTTTTTAAAAAAAATTTATTATTTTTTTAGCTATTTTATTATATTTTATCTTATTTATGGCCCATCTAATGTAATGGAAGCCTTTTTAATATAAAAGATAGCATAAACATTAATTTTATAGTTAAATTCAATCTATTAGTTATAAAATTAAAAATATACATATACTTGATTTTTTTTCATTTATTTTAGTCTTCACAAATATTTTTGCCAAGTAATTATGTTGCAACATAATACTAATTAAGTTGTTTTATAAATTGATAAAATACAAGATCTACTACATAGTATTAGCAACAAACCATGATATATGTTTTACACAAAGGTGGTGATAGGTCCTTTGAGCTATTAATAATGTTTTGTATTGTGGCAAAAAGTCCTTTCAATCATTTGATTATTATTAAAGCCTCCATAACTACCTTCAAACAACACATTTTGAATGCCATCACATATAGTATGTACTTCTGATAGTATTATTAAGCATTAAAAGTCCCTTCTAAAATCATGATTCCATATACATTATATCTTACTATTTGTTCAAAGAAGCATATGTCTTTCTTAAAGATCTTCACAATTTTGACATTGTGAAGGTCAAGACAATGTAAATGCTTTACTTGGCAATTTTGCAAATAACAATTTTGAAAATAAATTTGGCAATTGTTGGTTCTCCATCTTACAAAACACTTTTAAAAGTTGATCTTTGAACTTTTTCTTCCTTGTTTTATACCATCTTTTTATCAATAGTTGATCTTTGATTTTGATAGATATTATCAACGAAAAAAAATAAAAAAATAAAAAATATATATATATATATATTTTAAATTGATAAGATTTTTATATGGTTTCAATATTTATTTACGAATATTATATTTATTTCAATATATAAAATATTTTAATTTATTTTGATATAATCTTAAATCCAAGACTTCTATTTTAAATTCTTTGTTGTTATTTACTTCAATAGGTGGTGGTGGTAATTTCTTTCTTTGAATATATTAATTATAATATAAGGTTCAATAAGAGATACTTAAAATATATGATAATTCTTCAATAACTATGGTAATTATAATTGAATTGCTTCTAAATTAATCTACTTTTGTATATTAAATAGGTCAAGTGGAATTGTTGATTTTATAATTTTTGATATTTTTAAACTTTTGTATAATTCAAGTGGAATTGTTGATTTTATAATTTAAAGATGCAATTGCTTTAGTTTCGAAAAGATAGTCCATTGTTGATCATATGCAACACTTTTTTTTTTTTTTTTTTTTTTTTTTTTAATATAAGATAAGAATGTCAAGACAAGGCATTTGACAAGCCTTGTTATTTTTAAAAATAACATATAATATTAAATATAAATCATAACAAAGATCTATTCCAACAGACTTGGTAATAATTCATGACATATGTTAACATTAAAAATACTTAAGGTAAACGTTGATTTCTAAGATAATTTGAATTAGAAATAAATAATACTAATAAGCACACAAATTAGATTAAAGAAGATTAATATCTAACTTCTAAAATCAAATAATAATTTGTACAAAATATATTCTATTCTATTATTAAAAGATCAATATTAGAAAATAAAACATTTATTAAAAGATGGGTAATCTATAATCTTTAAGATACAACAATATTTTATAAGAAATGAGATAATCTACTTATTTATTAAATAATATTAAAAAAACTATAATAAAAATAATATTACTATCAAATTATCAATAATATAAATTTAGAAAAATTATAAAAAAATAATATATTCTTATATCATTATAAAGAAGAAAGTAAATAAAGATAAAATAGATTTAAAATAAAAAAGAATTAGAATTGCTAATTCCAATTACAAAGAAATAAGAGCTTCTTGAATCAAGATTGGAATACAAAAAAAACCTTGACAAGATTGACAATGGCCTTATTCTTGCCTCCAAAAATATTAGCCACCAAGAAGTTTTTTTAGAAGCTTTATAAGATCCACAAGGTTTGCAACTTAAGCATCAAAGTTATAGGTTGCTTCCAATACAATTTTCTAAAAGTAAGACTATTGTAGGATAAGTTTCAATAGCTATGTGATATATCTATAGGGATCTAAGGATTTTATTCACATTTAAGAAACTTTTTTGAAGTTTTTAAAGAAAGATATTATCTACCTAACATATTCTACCTACTTCTATTTGTTTATATTTACTTCAATAATATGAGTATCTATTATATGTTTAAGGATATAAGAGCTTGATAAAATATTGTGGTTTGATATAGATTACTATTATTTAGAAGTATATCCAATATATGTTACAAATTTAATTTAAATAAGAATATGATAATTTTAAATTCTAATTGTTCCATATTTCAAACATTTAATTAAAGATATATTAGCTCTTAATTGAAAATTTAAAGAATTGCAACAAAAAAGTTGACACATTATAATAATATATATATCTAATATAAATTAAAAATATAATAATTTATAATATTTTATAGATAATTACTTTAAGATATCTTCTAATATGCAAAAAAGATAGCAATATGATAGATAATAGAAAAAAAAAGTGCCAAATTGTAGAAGAATATTATCTCATGATGAAGAAAAAAATTGATCAAAGTTTAAATTTAACCTCTAATATATAAATCTCTTTTAAAAAAAATCACATTATTTTTTTATGCAATAATAAGTAAGATGGAGTGTAAGATATGAGAATATTATATAGATTTTGTATGAGATTCCATACCTATATTTTTTTATAGGATTTCAAATCATTAAAATATCAAAAAAATCAAGTTTTTCAATAAGTAAGAGAAAATTATAAACTTAAAGTGGATGTCCAAAGCATTCATAAATACTTGCATAACTGGCTCTAAGAACATTCAAAACAAACTAAATCAAATAAAAAAAGAAAATATAAATCTCAAAGGTTGCAATTTATAATTAAAGAATATTGATGTTAATGATATTTAATAAAAAAGATGCTAGCTCTAATAATAATTTTTAGATAAAAAATATTATCTAAGATTTTATATTTAGAACTTATATGCAATATTGGAAAATAAAATAGAGACTATACCAAATTACAAAGACATTGCAAGGAATTCTATTTATGCTTAGATAACCAATATCTTATATTCAAAAAAATCATTAATAACCTTAAATATAATGCTTAGAAATATCCAATATTTAATTAAAAAATAAAAATAAAAATATATCAAAACCTTTTTTTTAAGATAAAATCCACAATGCCATAAAAGATTATTTTTTCAAAACTGTTCTTTGATTAGACCTTGTAGATGAATACCATCTTAAAAATTATCAACCATGGAATTGAATTTGTATCTTCCTTTGGATTTAACATTATTAGACTACCCTTATCCACCACCAAAAGTAAGTGGATACACCAAATTAAATTTGGACTTGCTCAAATTCTCAAAATATTTTTACAAACATGGCAAAAACAAACAACAAACAATTGAAACTTATTGAACACATTAGCCCAAACCAAATTGCCTAGACGAAGAGTCCTTCAATCAAGCAATAAAATCTAATCAACCTCTTCTTCTATTCAAATTAACTTTTTATGAAGCATATGATAAAATCTCTTGGAACTTCATCAACAATTTACAAGTCAGAATGATATTTCATGGGACAGGAGCAATAGCGCAAGCTCAATATAGGAAGGCGCCGGCCTGTCTGTGGGGTCCGCTCCGCTTCAAGTTGCATCTTCGCTTGAGAATCTGTCTCCGGTGCAGCCACAAACATGAATCCCGACTCACATCGCACTCACCACCTCCCTCAAAAGCAGACGAGATCGTAAAGCCTTAATTGCCGTCGCCGGACTTCTTCCCCAAGTCCCATGTGCCCTAATCCACTCCCCTCGCGGACTTGTATAAGTAGCTCGTCCCACCTCTCCTCCCATGTGCCTGGCATGGGAGGACTTTCCTGCAATCCCCCCACACCCGTTTGGGAATGTCGTCGGGGTTGCACTATGATGGGCAACGATTCCAGCTGCTGGGGTGAAGACGTCTCAACGTTGTTTCGTTCATGATTGATGCGAGCGTAGATTTCGTCGCTGGTTTTGATGGGAACGAGTTGATTGAAGTGTTGCAGGACTTTGTTAGTGACGGTTGGACAGCGTGCAGCCTCATTTCCTTCCGCTAGTCTATGATGCAGATTCTTCATCTGTTTCGTGTTGTGCTTGTGCACGACTCAGACGAAGGTCTGCATCATAGTCAAGAGGAAGCAAATATGAATTCCTGGAGCACGTTCGACCCGAAAGCGAGTAATGCTGTCACAATCTCAAGCTCCACCGTCGTCGAGTTGTTTGGCTTCAGACACACTCCGTGGATAGGCTCAGCAATCTGGGTCCGCCAAAAGCTTGTGCGTTATCTTGCATTCAGCAATACGGCGAACTGATTGATGTTGTCACCATGTATTACAATGTAGAGATTGAAACACACGAATTCAGGTAGACAGCAATTGCTGTACTCATGTGGTAATTTGCTCTCTTTTCTGCTGCCCAGCAGCGCAATCTAGCCGGCTAAACCAGCTCACGGTGGGTTAATCAGTTCCAAGCAGTTCAGAATCGCAGGAAATGCTCTTGCGTTAAAGATGTACTGCAATTCGACTTCACATAGTGCAACTCGGCTCTGACATCGATTCCAACCAACTCCGCTCTGAAATTGCTGGAATGCCTCTCACGGATTTCACTTGCGACGCTGCACTAGTAAGAAGGGATCTCGTGATTTGTTAAGCACAGGTGCTAAAACAAACAAAAACTGATTGTTGCCATGCTGTGCATCGACCCACGCGCAGAAAGCTGCCACTTCGGAGCCCCGCCGAAACGGACCCGTCATACTCCCACTGGCCGGACCAACGTAACGTTGAAGCCGTGTCTCGGAGAGTCGAGGTTCATGTTAACCTTTATGTTAACCAGGTTAAGGTAAACCCCATCAGATTGTTTCACCGTATGGTTGAATTTAATCCTTCTGCAGAAAGCCTCCGTGGTCGATATGTCTACGGAAGCTCCCATTGTCCATGATGGTTCTGACATCAATGTACGCTTGGCACCAGATTCGCGCAGGCTCATCTTGGGAACACCTCTCCAGTTTCTGCTTGCAGACTTCACGTCTTGAGCCTTCGGGAAACCAGGGGACGCTTGTAAGAGTTAGATGCAAAATTGACACAGCGCATCCCCGGTTTACATCGAAAACAAAACCCCACGCTGTGACCAGCAAGGGTGCGTAAGACTCCGTTTAGTGCATTCCCTCATACCTTCCTTCCAACGCGCACAGACCACTCAGCCGATGAAGGAGTAGTAAGGCGTTTGACTTGTGGGCATCGCAGCAGCCAAGGATGTGGCACACACGAAGTCCAGCTTCTGCGTACTTTGCAGGAGCTGAAAACTCAGCGCGCAAACTGAGGAGGAAGAAGTTTCCATTGTGAGCCGAATGATCTATCTTCGCCACAAGATCGAAGGGTTCAACGGGTTCTGTTGCGATCGCAAGTTGGGCGGGGACGCGAAGTGGTATGTAAAGAAAATCCGATTGGCCATGCGGAGAAGCAGGATGCGAGTTCGCCAAGAGGACGAGCGTGGCAGGGGGAGAGTCTCCACTCGGCGAAACTGGGCGAGTCTTGGAATAAATCTCATTTCGAAGACCAAGTCCACAGTTGGTGTCGCAGTCTTCAACCCCTTGCCGCAAGATCGCTCTTCATCTGTTTTCCGATCAAAGGAAGACCAGGCACCGAAATTGATCTTCATCTCTCAACAATCTGCAACAGAATCTTCCTCAAATGGAAACTTGTGCGAAATTCCGGGGAAACAATCTCCGCTGCAAGTGCCTGGTAAGGAAACGTACGTGACTCTGCAGTCGAGGACTATGGCAGAAGTGGAAGCGCTGCCGAGGGTATCCCACATCAGCGCGAAAGCTGGCGGTACAGCGGGGGTACCTCACATGGCTTCGGATTCAAAGATTCGTTGTCATTCATAACGACCATACCATCTGGTAGAGCACTGGTGTCGTCTCGATGTGATTGCCCGGTCGTGCGTGGAATGTCAGCGAAAAACGCTATGCCAATCAATGGGTCATAACGGTCTTTTGGTCTGGGCGGTACACCTAATCTGGGAAGCTGATCGCCGTTGTGGCTTTGGGTGTGAGCATGTGCACTTCGCGCTGTCCAGGGCTGCAACCTTCCTGACGACCAGGTTCGCAGGAGTGCACATCTGGACTGCGGGACTCGCCGTGCTTCGAGCGGCGTCAGGCGGGATCGCGCAACTGGATGAGCTCATGCACTTGCGGGCCTGCATCGGTATGTACCACAAATTCATGGGGGCTCATACACAGCGGGAAGTGGTTGTCGCAGCAGCTACCAATCTGCGGTGCCCCAGCACTGCGGTTTACACCAGCCGGACGGGTGAGCAGAAGTATGCTCGTAATGCTTGGAATGGACGCTGAGTATTTATCCGCAGATGAAGCGCCAGAGCCCGAGGCTGACCTGGACGCGGAACTAACTGAAGGTCGGTCGGTCGATTCAAGTACCATGCGAGCACTGTAGTTGGATGCACCGGTTGCTCCTCACGTGCTGAACCGTAGTAATGTGAAGTCACTGTCCAGACGATGCTTTCCAACAGTGAGTCGTGCAGAGTAGTCACCAGATTAGCAAATGTGTGCGAGGTCGGTGTTAGACAGGATGCAGGCTGTGTTAAAAGTCCGAAGTGGTGGCTTTGGTGCGTTGCAAAGATTGCGTTCGATAAGTGAAGTCGATCAGTTGAGAATTGCAACTCATTTTTCCTTTTGCGATGCGTTAGATAACTTGAGTGTTGACATTTGGGGGCACTGATTGTTTCAGAGGATCAAGATTTTGAACTGGCCGGAGCTATGACAATGGAGGAACTGAGGCAGGAGATCGACTGTATGTTACGGTGTGTAAATGTGACGTTCACAGGGCGGAGCGCAGCTTTAGCAGAGGAGTTTGCAGGTCTTCAGGAAGCCATCCAGGCTACTCTTGAGGTGAACACTGAGCATTGGACAACAGAGTGATAGAGTTATGGCCTCACGTGGAACGTGGACAAAGCTCACCATCACGCAATTGTCAGTTTAACCATGTGGTTTTGAGGTAGTGGATGCGGAGTGGATTTTCGGTTATTTTCATGTCAAATGTCGAAGAAGGAGTGGGACAAATGTGGGTTTGGGTACAAGGGGAGATGAAGTCTAGATTGTCTGTCACAAAATGGTGGTGTGGTAGGGGTGTTGTTTTGGAGCTTGTTGTCCACAGGAATGGGTTTTTAGAATGTGGGGCCACAGCATGGGTTTTCGAGGGTCAGTGTGCTGTGCTGAGCGAGCGTTAAACCCGTGGAGATGGAAGCGGTGGAACTTGTAGCGACTATCAGAAGGGCGAAGACGCTTTTTCGTTGTTGGTCCTGAAAGGCCGAAAGCTGTGAAGCGTGTGAGCTCATTGGTGCTGACGGATTTCGTGAATGGAGACCTAACAGCTGAAACTTTTTGCTGTGTTTGTGGAGGTCATTGATGTTGCAGTTCATGAGAACTAGAACCCTGTGCTATTCAGAGGCCTATGCTTTACAACGCAACCATCGAAAATGTCGGGGTTGGTGGGATGTGCAGGAGATTATGGACGTCCGTCGACGACCACCAGCTGCTGCCAAAGAAGAGGTAGAAAATCTACTGGCGGTGGCAGTGACCAAGGCGGGGTTGGCGGGAATGGCAGAAGGCATGCAGTGTCCTGTGTGTCGAGAGGCTTTGGTTGAGGGCGAGACCGTTTTGAAGATGCCGTGCGAGCATCCGTATCATCCCGAATGCCTCAAACCTTGGCTGGTCAGCCTCTGCCCCGCCAATCCAATGTGCCTTCGTGCATGTGCATGTCACGTGTCTTTTAGAGAGATGAAAAGCTGTGGCCGAATCCAGTGCGTGAGCAATGTTTGTGGCGGTGTTTCTGCAGGAGGAGCACAACTCGTGCCCTGTGTGCCGGTTTGAGTTACGGACCGATGTCGAGGACTACCAGCACAAGAAGCAATCGAGTCATGAAGCAATGAAGCAAAGGCGACGGGTTCAGCTGGCACCGAAGCAAGGCGAACAGCTCACAATGTGACGAAACCATGTTTTGCACATGCGAAGGGGCAACAGTGAAGGAATGATGTCCAAGGGTCACAGTCAACGTGCACCGAGTTCATTCCATGCATTCCGAGCATTTATGGCAGCAGTTTACTTGTGCTCGGAATGCTTGGAATTGCGGAATTTATGGCAGCAGTTCACTTGGGCACGCTGAACATTCCTTGCATTGGTGCCTGTTCTCCTTGCAAGTCGGGGTGTCATCCGGAAAGTGCATTGCAAAGCAGCATCAGCGAAGAACGAGTGGAGCTGGATTGGAGGTTGATTTCTGGGGGTGTAGCTGAAGGAAGAGATGTCGGTGGATGTGAGGTCGGGGATTTCAGAGGGAAAGTGCAGAAGTTGGTAGAGAAAGAAGTGGATTGAAGCTGCCACAAGCTCAGTGAAAGTAACATGTGAAGTGTGGAAGGGGAGAATGCATGGGGAGAAGAGCAATTGTAGAGCAGCTTTTGAAGGGCGTTAGTCAAGAGTGAAAGTGTCCTGACTTTTAGATGTCCAGAAGTAGTAAAATCTTATACCCGTTGCAACCCAAGATGTTTTCCAAATGAATTGAAATGAGTAAACTGTTTGCAAGGCCGGCCGTTTTGCCGTATGAAATTGTTTTTTCCTGGCCAACCAGCCCTTTTTTATTAAGGAGAAAATTGCTTTACCACTTCGAGTTGTGTCCATATGATTGTGTCTATGATTGGAAATTCGGGGATTTTAGTACCTGTTTCATTGATGTCGAGATGGTTGTCGAGATTGCACGCAGCTATCATTCTCTTTTGTATGTTCAGTGATGGCGTCCCTGCGCACAACTTCAAGCTTGTCAAAGCTGTGGAACGGATCTAAGAGATAGCAAGTTACGCAAATTAGAAGTGTTAAGTGAGTTAACTCACAATCATCTACTATTGGTCGTGAGATGATGTGTTCACGGTTATATAACTTAGTGCTGATGGATCGTTCACCACCTGCTTTAATTCATTACCAATGGCAGATTCCTTCGTATTAGGTGTGTGAAGCGCATTGTTTAGCTTGTAACAGAAGATGCTTGATTCATCGGCTTGGCGTGGTCATTCACGGCCGCGAGGGTAAGATTATCAACAACAATTCAGTACACTTGCGCATCATTGAATCCTTGCGTGTTTTCAGTGTAATGTCCACCAGTCTATGCCTCCCAGTCGTTTACGAACCCTCGCCATATATTTCCACGGGTATCCATGTGCATGAAATCGACCGGCACTTTACCTGGGCACATTTTCTTGCAATGATACTTGCTTTTCTGTCATTGGGCATGTTGCAGCTGCAGGTCTTAGAAGTGTGTGTTTCTGTGATCAACGTAATCTGATGCACGCATGCGCTCCCATGATCACTGTTTAGGAGGAAGTCCAACGTGCCCTGTCTCATGGATGCAACCCAGAGTCAAGCAAACTGTTGTGAATGTGGGAAGAAAATTCAACAGCCCGTGTTCCTCATTCACTGAAGCTCGTCACTCTAGGAATCAGCTCCTGAAGAATGAGTTAATAAGCGTATCTCACCACTCTCCATTAGGTACTATTTAATGCTAGAATAGCAACTTGGTCTTTGTCACGAAGGAGTGCTCATTTGCCCGAGGTCAAGGGGGTTCAAAGATTTTGGAAAAATTCAAAACTTAAAGCAAAAAAGTAGTATGCATGCTAATTAGGCACTTCAGTACTTTTCAATGTTAAAGTAATTCTTCAATGAAAATTTTAAGCGGATTAATTGTACTTAATGTTGAGGTACAGAATTTGAATTTGCTTGTATTTGAGTGGATCACTCACCAATTTCAAATTTTAAAGCTTTTATCCGCATTTTGGTTCAACCAATATTTTTTATATTTTAATATTTTTCATGCGACATTCTCTTTTATACCTTTTTAGTCTCTATTTTTTTTATTACTAATAACTTTTAAAATAAAATTTGGCCAAAATAGCAATACTAAAGACATAATTGTTAAGAAAAAAAGTAACATTCTATATTTTCACTCTTACAAAAAAAAAATGCATATTTAATTTGACTAACTTTAATTTTTTGTCTAAATGATATTATATATATATATGGTATAAACTCTAGTAATATTTTTTATAGTTTTCTTTAAAAATATTAGTATGTATATATATATATATATATATATATATAATACAAATAAATCATAAAGTGTTTGTTGTTACCATGGTGCATCAAATAATTAGTTAAGTGTAACTACAAGAGATTCATTAAGGAAAAATTGGTTGGTTGTTATGGCATTTAAACTTTTCTATAAAAATTTATTACATATAAATTCATGTATTTTTAAATTTTTTTTGTTTTGTATAAAATTTCCAATCCAATAAAAAATCATACATGTTTTTAGGAACATATCACAAATTAATTGTACAAGTACCATTTTCTGCTTAATTTTTGTAAAAGTGTTATAGTAGAGTATTGTAGAGCATATTCTGATATTAAACATGGAGGTTTACCATCCACAATAATATATTTAACTCTTAAATAAATCAGTAATTATAAGGATGATATACCTAAAAATAAAAATAAAAACAAATATAAAAAGGCATTAAAATTGTAGATGTAGTAAAAGATTCTTCAATATAGAATTCTTTCTAAAGAAATTTATGAAAGTTGCAAAAGTAAATAGTTCAAGTATCTTTAATATTAGTTTTAAATAATAATATTAGTAATAAAAGAAACTTAGAGTTAAAAGATTATATAATTTATCTATTAAATAATTTCTAATTTAAAATAATAATAAAAAAAAATTCTATTAAATCAAATTAGAGTTGCATATTGGCTTATATTTAATAAAAAATCTATAATTATACTGCAAATTATATTTTTATAACAATAAAAAATGATAATAATAATAATATATATTTAATATATATTTAATATTTTTAATTACTTTTAATATATTTTACATAAATAAATGAGTTTTCTTATAAAATATTCTATTTTAATTGTACATAAATTTAAGTTTAGTTAATATTAAAATTAATATTAAATCTTATATATTAAGTATTAAATTATTATATGATTTTTTGAAATATTTTTACAAAGATCAATGTAATAGCAACAAAATCTTCATTAAAATTATATCTTTTATACACAATCTAATTTTGATATAAAATCTTATATATTTTTTGTTTTAAAAGTTGATATTATTATATAGTTAATATTGTTAATTGGCACTATGGCCAAGCTAAGGAATTTCTTATTTTAGATTGAAAAAGATAAGTGTAGAATTAAAAGAATTAAGGGTATAAGTAAAGAATAAAGCTTCTTAATAGATGGACAACATTTATTTATTAAAGTTCAAGCTTAAGATCTCTTTAACCATATCTATTTGAAATATTATTTTAATTTTTAATAATCTTTTTTTCACTTTAATTCTTTATTTTAACAATATTAATCTAAAAAAGTTTTAAATATTGGACTTTACTTGGATATAATTATAATCTAAGAATAAAATTTGAAATAGATATTGTAGATAAAAAAAATATAAAAATTAAATTTTTATTTTATATTATTAATCAATTTAATTAATGTAATATAAGGTGTATTTGATGCTTAGATTAAATACCATAGTTTTACTTAGTTACTTAGGTTAGAACATTAAAAATATAAAACATATTTAAGAACGTGTAACCTATATGCAAATCTAATCTTAAACATCACACTATTTCAACTTCATGGATTATTACACCACTTTGTATGACTCTTGAATTCCGTGAAATGGTTATGCTTGTTATAATCATTAGTATATTTTTGACCATGCATAATTTTTTCTTTTTCTCCAAAAAATAATTATAGGTATTTGAAAGTTTTTTTTTATTTTGGTATAGGTAAAATTTATATAACTTGACAAAACTCAATCAAATTAAATCAGATCAATTTATTTTTATGCATACTATGGTATTTTTATTTTTTTAATATAAAGTGATTATATTACATCTATATAATCTATAAACATAATTTTAAAAAAAAAATCATATGATAAAAATTATTTATATTTAGGCATAATTCTATTAGAAAAAATAAATTACTTTTTTTGATAATAAAATAAGAAATATCATTCTTAGAATTGTATTACTTATGTGCATTTCCAAAATATAAGTAAAAATTTTGTTTGCTTATAGAGCATGAATAAAGTACAATGAATAGACATATTTTAGTTAAATTTTTTCTTTTATATAATTATTACTATCCTTCTATGATAAATGAGTCATATTAGTATTGCCTTTTTACATGCTTTAGGTGAAAGTAAAATATCTTGTCAATTAAAATAGAAGCTAGAATTAAGTATTGTCTTTTATTTTGATTCACCTAATTTTAAGGTTGATAAATTCTACTTATTATTAACTTTCCAACTTTGTAGTATATGTCATCAAATTTGATTTAGTAGAGCAATAATAAATTTGAGGATTATAAATAGAGCTTTTTAATCAATCTATAAAATAGTTTGATATTCTCACTTTTTTTTAATTTAATTATTAAATAATTGTTCTGATAATTATGTAATTATTAGACCTTATATCCTATTAGAAGATTATGAATTAAAATTTATAAAAAGTTAAACCACCATTTGTTTGGAGCTATTGGTTTATCCACCATAAGTTTATATCAAATAAATTATTAAATATTAGATCATTTTAGATGTAAAGCTCCAATAATTAATTTAATTAAAAATACCATTTTAGCCTCATTTGAATCAATGATGTTAAGACTTCTTTATTCATTAGATTTATAACAATTTGTCAAGCTACTTTTGTGTAAGTTAAAGATTAAATATTGTTCCATAAAAAATATTTTATTGTAGTCTTGGTTTTAATTTTTTTTAAAAACCTATCTAAATAAATATAAAGAAATATAAAGACAAAAAAAAATGATGAAATTTTTAATATCATTATTCATATGACCACATTTGATTTTATAAAGAATAAGTATTCTGATTTATATTTTATCTAATCAATTAAAAACCAATTATAATTTTAGATATAAAAATATAATATAAAATAAATTATAAGAAACTTATTAATTTTATTAATTATTAACTATGCTTAACCAAAACTATTTTGATATATTATTCTCAAAATATTTATATATTATAAATATGTAGTTAATTTGGACCAATTTATTTTTAAACTTGATGCTTGATTGTATAGAAAAAAGATGCACATTAAGTTAAAAAAAAAAAAATTTAAAAAGAATACATTAGCATGTTTCTATTGGATCAAGGTTCATTAATTTGTGCTTTCTAAAACTATAACATTAAAATTTACTTTTTTATATAATTTTTTAGAAATTTTATTTTTAAAATATATAAATAATAAATAATTTATCTACTAATTGATAACCTTATCTTGATTTTTTTATTTAAAAAAATTTAAAGTGAAAAAACCATTTAAACAAAATTTATTTTGTCTTTGATAATATAACTTTTATAATATGTACAAGCTAAATTTAAAAATTAAATCTAATGAATACATTATAAAAAAGAATAATTTCTATTAAATCTAATAAAAACCTTATTTGTCACATGGTCTTGATATTACACCAAAGTAGTTATATATTTTTATTTTATATAGACATCTTTCAAAACAAAAAAATATTTTTTTTGAAATCAAATTTACTTGAATCATTACAAAAATTATTTTTAATTTTAAAAATAATAAGGTTTGTTGATATAATTTAACAAACCTTATCAAATGATTTTAAATCAACAAAAATTGTTATCTTCATAGCTCAAAAATAAAAAAATTTTAATTTCAAAAGAACAGATTTATTATTAATCAAACATAGTATTTTTATTTTTTTATAAAATATAAGAGCATCCAAATTAATAAGCCTTGTTGTTTTCTAGATTCATATATAATATTAAGTAAAAATTATAAAAAAGACATATTCTAAAAAATAATTAATTTTAAAATATATTAGTATTAAGTATTTAAAGTTTTTATGATTAGTATAAATTATGATTAGAATAGAAATATATTTAATAGAATTTAATCATTTTAAAAATAAATTTTTAATAAAAAGAAGATTTTTATTTTGAACTCAACAATAAAAAATTTATATTAATTTTAAAAGAATTTTTTTAAAAAAAAATCTTAAATATTTTAATTGCATCTATTTGTAATAATATTGTATTTAATAAAAATTCAATTTATTTTTTCTATAAAAAATATATTTAAAAAATCCAAAAGATATAAAATATTTTATTACAAATTTTATCTTTAAACTTTAAAATTTTATTTTTGTATCTTAATTATTTGTCTATATATATATATATATATATATGTGTGTGTGTGTGTGTGTGTGTGTGTGTGAATTTAAATTTTAAAAGTATTGAATATCTTATATTGATTTAGAAGTTTTCTAATTCATAATAGTTCATACCTTCTGAAAACATATTTTTATATTTTTATTTAATATAATATCTTCTAAAAATTCTACTTGAGTTTTATATTAATATATAATTTTGCATCTATTAGTTTTTGTAATACAAAGAAAAAATGAGATTTTTATTCTTTTATATTCTTGAAATATATAAGAATATTATTTAAATAACAAAGAATAAAATTATATAAATATTTATAAAAATATATTATTTATTAAATATACTAAGATTCAAAATGGTCCATATATTAGTTCAAAATAATTTTAAGTCCAAAAAGATTGATATAAGATTCAAAATGGTCCATATATTAGTTCAAAGTGTAGTTTTCTATCCATTTCCTTCTTTAATGTGTACAAAATTTTCAGCTCTTAATAAACTCATTTAAGTGTAATCTTAAATTTAATTGAATCACTATATATATATATATATATATATATATATATGTCAAAGATAAAAGATAATAATTCTTAATGGCCAACTTGTTGAATTCAAAATAATCTACACACATTTGCAAGGATCCATATTATTATTGTTTGCTAAAATAATTGGCATACATTCAAGATTTTTGAATGTTGAATAAATTATTTTTTAAAGTTATCATTAATATATTTCTAGAAGATAGCTTATTTATTTTTCAAATTGGTTTTAGATTGGTTTAAATGGTAATTGAGCTCTTTCTTAAAAAATAATTGTGAAATTTTTATAAAAATATTTAAGTAGAAATTATATTTTTATCTCTTATTTTTTAAATTAATTTTTATTTAAATTAAAAATAGATGCTATATAAATAATAATAAAATATCTATTTTTGTGGCTTCAATAATTATCCTTGTTCCAACTATTATAAATTTAAATATTTTAAGGATGATATATAATTTTTATTTAAATATTTTCTTAGATAACTTAAAAAAATATATAAAAGACCATAAGATGAATGATGTATTAAAATATTTTATTTTTATAACTAATTTTTTAAAAAATAATAAGATTAAGTAGAAATTTAAAAATATTAAAAACTAATGTACTTTTACTAACTTAATTGGTAGGATTTTATAGTCAACATTAGAAAATAAAAATCAAGCATCTATAATTAATATACAAGTATAATTTTAAATTTTAAAATCAAAATTATCAAAATTTTATAAATCTTTTATCAAATAAAAGGTGTAAAATCTAATAAGATAAAAATAGAAACTAAATAGCTTTTAGGTCCCAAAAAAACTAATATAATAAAATAAAAAGATAAATTAAGTAAAAATTTAAGACATTTATATAATGATATTTTCTAAGAATCCAACTAGATAGTTTCTATTGTAATTAAATAAAATTTTTTATTACACATTGTCTCCTTTTTGTAACAATGTTCTTTGTTTTGTGGTTGTGAAACTTCTTTAAACATTGTTAAACAATATTTTTAGGCTTAATACAATAAAATTGTAAAACTTCATATTAACATTAATTTTTTTTATATATCATTAATATTTATATCTTCTATTTTAAAATATATTATAATTATTACTACAAAGATAAAGATATATTAAGATAAAATTGCATGTCTATATGAAAAAAAAAAATTCAAAAATTTAACCATTATACTTGAAAACAAAGTCAATTAATTAATTTTAATTTTTAAAGATCAAAAAAATTAAAAAAAATCATTTTATATCATATTATAATCTATTAAAATAAGCATAAAAGTAAAAATAATTGATAATTGCAGCACTATATAATTTAAAAATTTAATGCTTGTCGTCAAAATTATGAAGCATATATAAATATAAACTAATTTATCTATTATAATATCCAAATTTTATTGTTTGTTGTATAAAGTCTAAAATTATTTTTTATATATAGATGAAATTCAAACAAAAATATATTTAAATTGCTTAATATCATATTTGATTGTTCTTAAAACAATAAAAATAAAATAATTTGTTTTAACTATATAATGTTTTTATGAATCTCACTTAAGATTTTGAGATTTGATTCCTCTATGGTTGGAACTTAATAATATGTTATAAAGAATAGATCAATCCATAAATTTGGGATTTCTTATTAATAATATTTTTTTAAAAATAAAATTTTAAAATTTAAAATTTATACTATAATATTTCTATGATAATTTTTTATATGATTTTTATTTATCTTTTTTTTTAATACCATAAGAAGATTTATTTTGAAATATTCTACTATATAAAAATAAATAAATAAATAAATAAATAAATAAATATTAAATAATAAATAATTCTATAAGAATAATAATAATAATAATAATAATACAAACATAAAAAAATATTTATTTAGAGGGTACTAATTTATAATCTTTAAAAAACTTTAAGAGAAAAAAAATTCTAATATTTATTATAAAATAAAATTTTTTACTTTGCAACTATTATTCTTATGAAACTATCAAGGACATAAATCTATTCAATTTTTTTGATGAAAATACATCCATATGCTATTAAATATATATATATATATATATATATATATATATATACACTTAATTAGATGTTTTTACATACAAAAGACTAGAGAGCCTTCAATTAAGACTAAATTATTAAAAAAAAGTTTTAATTAAATTAATAATTAACTTGTTGTTACTTCTATATATATTTGTCAATAAGATGGGTGCGTGGAAGCTTTCTAAGTACCACAAGGATTGCAAACTAAGTATCCAAGTTGTATGATGCTTCTATAGAAGCTTTTTAAGAATACAAGACTTCTTTTAAAAATTATTATAACTAGTTGACAAACTTATAAATTTAAAGTTTATATAAATTTTTTAAAAAAATTTTAAAAAAAGATAATATTAAAATAATTTAATCTTATATTTTTTACTTACTTTTATTTATTTTTATATACTTTAATAATATAAATATTAATAATATTTACAATTGTAATTTTTTGAACCTAATTTAAAGTTTGTATAATAAGTATTATTTTCTATTTGTATCAATTTAATTCTTTTATATAATTATTTTTAATTATATTACTAAAAATTTAAATATATATATAAAAATAAATAATGATATCATATTTTTAATTATCTACTTTTTTATATATTGTTAATTAACTTGATTAATCAATAGAGATTTAGAAAGAACTATTCTAATAGAAAGATTTGGGCTAATAGGATCTAGATAACAAAAGATAGGTTGGAGATATTCAACTCATATAAGAACTTAATCAATAGAACTTGGACAATAATAGATAAATCAAAGATATCCAATCTAAATAAGAATCTAACATCGTGAAGCCTAAGGTAGAACAAATTATATTATCTATTATTAAAAAGATGGCTAGCCACCAATAATTAGTTAAAATAGTATAAATAAATACAAAGATTGAAGATTATGGATGCACATTTGTAGAAAGAGCAAGAAAAGAATCAAATAGTATTAAGTATCTAATATAAGATTAATGGTTTTTTTTTATTATTATTTATCAATGATATAATAATATAAAACAAGAGACTTGAATTAAAAAGAAGTTTAAAAAAAAAATTGTACACAATAATCAAAAGTGTTGGCCCTAACTTTATTGCATAAAAACTTAATATTTAATATAAATCCTAATTTTAGATAACAATTGCTAAATCCTCCTAAATCCTCTGAAAACAAGCCTAATGCTTCTAAAACAAGCTTAAAGTTAGTTCTCCAACTCTAATTGCTGATCTCCAAATGACTTGATACCTTACCCTTGGTGGCTTTTTTTATGGTTGGAGGTCTGATTTTGATCCTGTCCCATAAACAATCGATCCCTAGATATCAATCCAACTTATTCTAAGGATTTTTAAGCTTGATCCTATCCTCAACTTAACTCTAGTTTCAACCATACTAATTATTTACTTCTTCTATCCTATTTTTATTAACTTATGGCTTTTTAAAAGCAGTGAAAGAGTTTGTTCAATCTAGAAAAAAAATTTAATAGTAAAATTTTATTTATTAGCTATTAAAATAAGAAAATAATCTAAGAGGCTTTCATAAATCTTTTCTTAAATATCTTAAGTTCCTATTGAATAAAGATAATTGAATATTAAATAAAAATCATTCTTATTCATATTTTTCACTACATAAACATGTTAGAATACAACATCCACCTCCTTTGAATTTATACATCCTCTAGTATATGCCAAATGAACCATATGTCATAGTTGGCATCACACCATCTCTTCATTTTCTATATCAAGTTCTTCTTCATCATACTCATTATTTATTTTAATATAATTATCTTCTTTAGAATTATTGATATTTTTAATATGATCCTCCACATTGATTTCTTGATCTCGTCTTTTAAAAATCTTTACTTGCTTTCCAGCAATAGGTATTTCCAATCTTGTACTAGCCAATTCCCTCAATGAATACATGGCATTGCCATGGACTGTTACCACTATATAGAGTTTAAACCAATGTTTTGAAAACTTCTATTAAATACTATACTGGTTATCTAAACTACTATCATAAACAAATACCTAATCACCTTCTTTAATTGCTCTAGGACTAAATCAATATTATTTATCAAACAAAGCCTTATTCTTTAGCCTTGCCTCTTGTAATCATTTTAATGTTAACTCCACATCTTTTGATTTTTGTTCAAGTTGTTGAATTCTAATAACTAATAACGCTTCTCTAATTAACCCATCCTCCTAAGGTAGCATATTCCAAGTTGGCACATATTCTTCAATCAATATAATAGAGTTTTGATCTGTCATGAGTTCCATTGGCATATATCCCGTCACTGAACTATGTGTTGCTCGATCAGTCCATAATGTATAAGGTAGAAGTTGAGGCTATTCTTTTACTCTTCCATTACAAGATTTAATTAAAGCTTTCACAATTGATAGGTGTCCATATTCACTCTTTGCATTCCCCTCTAGATTATAAGCAATAGTTAATGATAATTTAATTCCGCATCTTTTGAAGAATTCACAAGCTTTGTATGCATCCAATTTTCTACGATTTGTAGTAATTTTTCTCATACATCTATAGTGACAAATAACATCCTCAAATAAAAATCTGCAGATTCTTTTCGTAGACTTTGTTCTTAATGCCCTATCTTCTACTTCGTTTGATAAATCTTTACAAGCCAAAATTAAATACTTCATTTGATATAATTCCATTGGCATAATAATCAAATCCACAGTCCATTTAAAATGAATAGCCAAAGGATATATTAGATATAAACCATCTGAATGATGTATATTTGAATATATTTGACAAGTTATATAAGATTCCACAAATGAAGCTACATCTTGATACATATTCTTCTACCAATATCGTTCCTTCAATTTAGCAAAAATAGCCCAAATTCTTCTATGCCTTGTCCATAGACTATCATAAAACTTTTTGAGTAATTTTTGTTGATCTTCTTTGATAACTAATATTCATTGCGGCATTCTAATAATTAATTTTGGCATCTTCCATAGAAATCCTCTTTGTAATATGAACTTATATATCTTCTTCTTGATTTTTTTAAATTTTTCAATAGACCAATCAATATGCTTGGTTAATGTGCTTAATAATATCCAATATCCAGTAACTCTTTGTTATAATTTTCTTCATGAAATGGTGTATCTTTCTTATTCAATTGTAAAATTGAATAAAACTTTATATTTATATGATCAATATCCTTAATCATCTCATCTTCTCTATCATATTTTGTTCGAGATGGCATATTTGCTACTGGATTATTTTTTCTTGCAACATATCTAATCTCCAGATTTAATGACTTGATATAAATAATCTACCTCAACATTGCAATATTTGGTGTTGTATAATTAATAATCATCCCAAGTAAAGGCAAACAATCTATTTCAATCACCACTATTGTCCCAATTGTGTAATCTATTTCAACTTTTATAGTTAAAACAACTCTCCATAATTCTCTTTTTCACTTGTGAATATGTACATTGGCAAGTACTTAAAACCTTAGTTCCAAATTGAATTGCAAATCTATATCTATTTGAATCATCTTGACCTATGGCCCATCCAATAGCAATTGGACTAATATCCATTATAAGAATTATTGATCTATTACACTTATAATCAATTTTTTTCAATACTTGAGGTGATATCAATAAATCCTTCAATCTGTACATTGCTTTGATATGCTTTTCTTCCTATTTAAATCTATAATCCTTGTATAATAATTCATACAATGGATCTACTATTGGAGCATAGTGAGGAATCCAAATATGATAAAATATACATGCACCCAAAAACCTTTGCACCTTTGTTAAAGAATTGCAATCTTCTTTCATTCTTCTAATTGCATCAACCTTGATTGGATCTAGTTTCCTTCCATAAAATCCACATATATGTCCAACAATTATAATTTCTTATATTCCAAATATAGATTTTGTATCTGATAACGTAAGATGAACTTCTTCAAGCCGGGTCAATATCTTTTCACAATCTTATATATAATCAATAACATACTTGCAACATCCTCTCTTATCTAAAGTTTCATCCTTGTCTTCTTCTTTGCACCCTTTTAAAGGAACATCATCTAAAAAAGGCATAGTTTTTTCAGGAATAAAATCTCTCAATATCCTGTTCATCCCGTTCATCATATGTGCTACCGAATTGATAGCACCTTGAGGGAGAGTATATATTCAATCCAAGTGTGTAATTATACCAATCCAAGTGTATAATTACACCTTGAGGGTATAATAATTCATATAATGGATATATATTCTAATTAATCCAAGTGGTATTTTCATCATTGTCATATCTCTACTCTCCATTGCAAGTTGAAATTGATCATAGCCTGAATACAAATCATCCATTGAATAGATTGCCCTTTATGCAAATGTTTTAGCAAATTCATCCACTATTGGTCTAATTCCTATATTTTTTATAGTTATTGTATTTACTGGTTGCATATCTTGAATAAATCATAATGATCCATTTTTCTTAGGTACTGGAAACCATTGACTAGAATATGGTGCAAAAGAAGGCTCCAAAAACTTCATCGTCATCTTTTCTTTCAATAAGTCCATCAAACTTGGCAAATGTGCCCTTGGTATTGAGATTGGCCTCAAATTCTAAGACACATGCGGTATAGTGAAAATAACCATTGAAGTTGCAACATTTGGATCTACATACCCAATTTCATGAGATTCAAAGGCAAATGATTTACCTCATTTTGCTAACATTTCTTTGAAGTATTCAATTTCCTTTGGCAATAAAGAACCATCAAAATCAATCTTTAATTCCTCAAAAGTTTCTTTACTAAAGTTGTATTCAATATTCTTTAGCTCCCTTAAGCTCTTTTCTTTTGATACTTTTTCCATCTGTTCTTCAAAATTTTCTAATAAAGATCTAGCAATAGGTTTTACTTTCTTATCTATTGTCTTATATTTTATTTCAATCATAACCTTTGGGAGTTGAAAAGATTCAAGTATAGAATAAATTTTTCTTAAATGAATTTGCACAACCTTATCATTATCTTTTAATCCTTCAAAGAATCTTTCAATCTATTTTTTTCATAAAGACCAAAAATCCTTTGAACATCTTCTAATGTCTCCAATTTACATAATTCTTTTTTAATATCACATAGTTTTTTTTTTTTTTTTTTTTTTTTTTTTTTTTTAAATCTATAACTTTCTTATATATGATATTTTTATTTTTAAAAATATTAATAAAACTTGTATTAAAGGCATCTACATCTTGCAAGAATATCTCCTCTTCTAAATCTCTATAATCTCCCTTTATAGTGGTATTTCTAAAAAATTCGTAAATTCTTCAACAATTCTTAGCAATGGATTGTCTCTCAATTTGTCTCAATTGCGTTCATGATTTGGAGGCACAGTTAAAAACTATACTGCCCTTCTTCCATCTTCACTACAAATCTATGCATAAATTGAACCATCATCAAGCACTTTTATTTCCATCCAAGTTGCAATAATATATGATTGTTCCAAATAAGAGAATAAGATGTTGTATCTTAAATAAAGAAATTTTGCTCCATTGTAACATCACCAATCTGAATTTTCACATTTGGACAAGCACCATATAATTCACCTTATATATTATTAGTTGCCTATTTTATCCATCCATGCTCCATATCAATTGGCCACTTTTATTTCATGTAAAGATCTTTAGATAAAAGATTTATCTCTGAACAGTGGTCAATCAAAGCATTAATCAACTCATCTATATCTTCAATCTTCACTAATATCTTTATAGTCGCTCTAGCCCAATGCTTTCAAGTATAATGATTCAAATTTTTTTTTTCTTTATCACTTTGATCATTAAAATATACTCTTTGATTATGACTCCTTCCTCTACTTGTTGATTGTTTGCAATAATTACCAATTTCATTTTCTTCATCCTCATATACATATACATCAATAGCATGATTTGATCCAACTTCATCCATTAATTGCCTCTTCTTCTTAATATTGTCAATAATGACATCATGAAATTTCTTCTTTACAATTCCCAAAATCTCTTTTAATATAAACTCAACTTTGGTATTGAGCACATGGTCTTCAAGCACCTCCTTTAAATTTGTTATTCCTTCAATATTAGAGAGCAGTTTGTAAGTTGTCAACTTACCTTTTTCTTCTGAGTCTTTCAACTTATTTTTTAATGATATTGAAATAGCCTTTATTGGTAACTCTTGTAAAGCCATCTTACGAGCCTTATCTCCTTAAGTCTACATCTTGGAAGAATTTCCTTCTCTTGTCTTATTAGAATCCTATCTTCTTTTTTTTTCTATCAAGGCTTTATATTGGCTCTTAGCAATGTAGGCATGCATTAACAAAGCTTCTATAGAATCCTTCTAACCTGTAGTTCCATGAATTATTGTAGCAGTCTCAATAAAGCTTTTCAAGACATCTTCTTTTTATACATTGTAGAAATAGCAAAAGACCAAAGTCTACGTGGTTCAATACTTCCAAAAAAATCTTGTTTGCCATTGTCATCTATTCTAGCACCATAACTTATAACTTTTATTACTATAATTCTATTTACTGCCAAATAATCTTTAATTAGTATTTTTATACTTCTTTTTTTAGAAATAATTTGGAAAAAATCACCAATATCTTTTAATATCACTTTTTTATCTTTTCAAAAAATAATATCTTGTTGCACCATTTCATTGATTTCACTACAATCTTTTTAATAATAAAAATCATCATCATACCAAATGCATCTTTGGATATTCTCTTACTTAAAAGTAGCTTTTGAATTCATTGTAGAAGTCTTCTCCTCAAGTCTTACAAATTTGATTTGAAGATCCCGCATTCCGCATATAATATCTTTAATTTCCACATCTTTTTTCTTTGATGTAGTTGTTGAAGGTTGGATAATACAAACTATTGATCATAAAGTAGGCACTTGATTTTTAAGTACTTGCACAATTCTTTGAATATCAATCTTATCCTTTTTTTTTTCTCTTTTTATAAGCAGTCCCACCACATCTTTAATTTCTTTCCATTTTGTTGTCAACCCTTCATCTTCTTCTTTATCTTCAAGAAGAATTTCTAACCTCTCTTATAATTCTCCATCAGCTGTTTGAAGAAATAATTCAATCTTGTTTGGTCTCAATGTTATCTTTTCAACTTTTGATAATTAAGAATATTGCCTTTTAAATTTCCTCAATAATTTGATAGCTTGCAATTTCTTATTAAGATGCTGAATCCATTCTAAAAGTTATTTCTTAGTGATTCAATCAGAGTCTTCCAAGAAATATTCATCTTTCAATGTGTAAGAGAATGTTTCCCAAGAACTTTCAAATTGTTCCATAATTGATTTCACATATTTTCTTATCTCTGGCATTGTAGCAAGTTCAAATAATAAAATCATATTCTTTTCAAAAACTTAATTCAATTCTATTTCTTGTACATAATATCTTAAATATTTTAAAATATTTCTTCTATTAAACTGGTCAACCTTATTAATCACTACTTGCAATGCTTTGATTGCCAAAGCCTCCTTGCAATCATTGAATTGCTGCTATTGCATAAACAATATAAATGCTTAAAATATATTTACAATATTTGGATCCACATATATATCTTGTCCACTAGAAAAAAATCCACTTGAAGTTCTACTTGAAGATCTACTTGAAGCGCCATCCAAAGCTCCATCAAAAATTTCAAATTCAATGTTCTTACCTTCTTGCACCATCAATTTCAAATAACCACAAATAAAATCCAACATCTTTCACTCCAAACTTTTACATTGGATTCACCACTTATGTTGTATTACATGTTGTTCTGTTTGAAAATGCACTGGGCATTTGGTTGTAAAAGGTGAAGTTGTGATTTATAAATACTCAAAAATCTTTAATAAGTTTCATCCATGTAAGAAGAATATGATTCAAATTTCAATATAAGATTGCTTAAATCAATACAAAGTGCTTTAAAATACTCTTCCTAATAACTTCAACTACATATAAAATCTAATTGCTTTGTTACTTGTTACAATTAAATAACTAAGATTTTTCTTTATAAATCCTAATTTTAATTAGTAAACTTCAAGAAGCTATAATTCTAAATGTAGTTATCAACTTGGTATGAAACTTTGCACACAAATGTCAAAATAAGTCTTCTATATGCTCAAAAAGTTCAATCTAATCCAACTTAAAAATTGTAGAAAATTAAAAAAAATTGCACTAATGTCACTTAGCCACCAAGTTGAAAGTTGATGCAGTTATCTCAGTAGCTAGCTCTCTTTTTTCAACTATTAAATTTAACTAAAAATTAATGTATAATTTAGACTTTAAATCTTCTAACTCTATATTATATTTCACTTTGATTCAACTAATAGATCTTTAGGTATTATAGAAATCCTAAATAATCCTAAATTACCAATTTCTTGTATCTCTTCATATTAAAGATCAAATAAATCCTGATTGCACTATTAGATTGTTACAAATTTTTACTCAGTCTTAGCACACTCAATTAGGTGCACACTACTAAATTTTTAATAATAGATATTACTCTAATTATATACAATAGTCAAGAAGGCTGGTCCTAACTTGATTGCATAAAAATCTAATTTTCAAAACAAACCTTGATTTTAGATAACAATTGCTAAATCTTTTCAAATCCTACAAAAATAAATCTAACACCTTTGGTAAAAATACTAATTTATTCATAAAGAGGGCATTTTGAGATTATAAGGCAGCAATATCTTTTTGCTGATTTTGAGAGCTTTAGGACTACTTCTCTTGATCTTTTTTGATATATCTTTCCTTTAGACATGATTTCAAGTGATTGAGAGTAATTGAAAAGTTTAGAAGTAAAACTTTTTACTATTGGAAGGTCAATTTGGAACTTTTATTAGCTTCTTTGGATCTTTGGAATATTATAGATGAAAGTGAAGAGCCTCCAAGCATATATGCTAATATAAAAGAGAAGAAAGAATACAAATATTGTGGAAAGAAGGCTTTTGGGTTGATTGCAACTAATATTGATGAAACCAACTTCTATTACATTATTTCTTATAAAAGACCAATGGAAGTATAGAAGACTCTTTACAATATCTATGAAAGCAAAAACTTATCCAATATCATCTACACAATGAAAAAGTTCTTTATTTGCAAGATGGAAGAAGGTGAAGATCTCATAGTACATATCAACAAGGTGAAGGCACTTGCAAATCAACTTGCAATTATAGACAAGCCCTTAGAAGATGCATATATTATCATGATTCTATTCATGAGCTTGTTGGTGTCATATTATAACACAGCTATAGAAGGAAAGAGCAAAAGAAGACTTATATTATAAAAAAGCATAATTAAAGATTAAGATATAAAATTATTTTAAAAAATATAGATAAATAAAAAAAATAAAATAAAGAAGTAATAAAAATATTTAATATTAATATTTTTTTTTTTATAAAAAGAGCTTCTATTTATTTTGTAGGGCCATAAAGAAGACAAGACAAGGTAGATTAATAAAAATACTACTATAAGTATCTTAAGATCAAAACAAAGGATAGTTTTTAGCAAAAATTATCTAAAAAACTCCTAACTTGATATCCAAGGAGGGCCCATTATGAACTAAGATCAAAATTAGACCCCAAGGTACAAAATTGTGTGACTAGGGCAAATGAAAACTTCTTTGGTTGATCAGAGAGTGGGATTGGAGAATAGACTTTAGAAGGTTTTTTTTAAGGATTAATTTTAAATAATTTGAATAGATATTGATTTTATAAGAGCTTTGCAAAGACACGATTGATTTGGATGACTTGGATTTTATGAAATAAAAAGGGATTTATAATTTTGAGCATTTTTTGAGTTTGATTATAGATCTATGGATCAAATTTTGTGGATTTGTGATTGTAGTTGTATTAAGTGCATGCTATAAGTTTGAGCTTGATCTAATGGTTTAATTGAAGATTATTGAAGTTCAAGTGGATCAAAAATTGGATTTTGAAGATCAATGAGGATTTCTAAGATATCTAGCCATCTATTAGTTGGATTAAAATTGGCATCAAGATTAAAAAAGGAGGCCAATTTATACTTGAATAAATTTTTGGGCTTATATTCTATTTAGTGAGTTGAATCTTCTTCAAAAAATTTATGCAAGTTGTTAACTTAATTGTTGAAAGATATGCAAATTTTGAATCAAAATCAACTATTTAATCATTAGTTATTGAGGTTTCAATCTACTATAGGATTTATTAGGATTTTATTAGAATTTGATTAGGATTTGATTAAGATTTGATTTAGGATTTGATTAAGAATTGACTAAGATTTGACTTAAGATTTGACTTAAAATTTGTATTAAGATTTGACTAGGATTTGACTAAAGTTTAATTTAAAATTTGATTATGATTTTGTGAGTTATTAAATTAACTCATTAGTTTTTTTAATATGTTAAAAGAATGTATTTAGATTGCCAAAACTATAATTTTAAAGTGAAGATGTATTTAGATGATGCTAAATGAAGGAAAATAGTATTTGTAAGAAAGAAATAGGATCTTAGTAAGTCTTAGAAGCAATTATTTTAGTTGATTTAATATTTTTTTAATTTTAAGAATTAACATTTAGTTATTGAGACCAATATCTATATTGGCCTTATATCTTTATTTACTACTTATTAAAAATATATAAATATTACTTAGTAGGTAGAAAAAGCATAAGAATAATTCTCATGTCTTTTTAATTATTTATGTAGAAAATAGGATTTTTAGTTGATTTAAATTTATTTTATTATTATAAAAAATCACCAAGGTAGAATAAAATATTTATAAATTGATATTTATATTTTAAAAATAGTATAGGAATTTTTAGAATTTATTTAGAATTTTTTAGGAATTTTTAGGATAATTTTGAAGACTTTGGTAAAAATAAGTTTTACCACCTTGGAAGCTATTATGACGAAATAGAACAAGATTTGAAGGCCATGTAAGATTTCTAGACTAATTGGATATTTTTAAATACCATGGTGAAATTAAAAATGAAAAAAAAAAAAAAAAAAATTATTAGTAGAAAATATGAGGACCAACAGTTAATATAGTTCTTGTAGGAAGAGAGTTATACAAGTCCCATATTGGTTGTGGCACCTTAGATGTGAGTAGGAGGATAAGACTAAGGCCTAGTGGCCCCTCTTAGACACCCCTATACAATACTTGTGAGCCTTGGAGAGGTTCAAACTTATGATCTCTTAAATAAGTTATCCTTGAGATAAAACTTTTCTATTTAATTTTTTTATTATTTACCTTTTATTTTTGGACTATCATAATTTATTCATAATAACTTGGATATAAATTTATTTTTTACTTTTACTTTTTATTAGGTAAAAATATAGTGAATAGATTATAATATAGTTTTGAATTGTGCACTTACTTGATACCATTTACTTCACTTGTTTTGTTGTTGTTCTTTTTGTTCTTTTTGCTATTTTCTTCCTTCACTTCACACCACTAATTACAAGCAACTCTTTACTAAGGCCATCTTATAACTTGGATTGAAAGGTAGAATCTTATCTTCACAAGTTTGATTAAAATTAATTAAAATTTAATTAAGATTTGATTAAGGTTGTATTAAGATTTATTTAAGATTTGACTAAAGTTTAATTAAATTTTATTTAGAATTTTATTAGAATTTTTAGATTTTTTATTAGTTACAATATAAAAGTGTACCTTCTACAATCAAGTATCCAATATATTTTCAAACTAGATGACACGTAATACAACATCGAAATCCTACAACTATCTTATTGTGGCTTTAGAATCCATTAAGCTAAAGGAACTTACAATGGATTATGTTACAATAAGACTTACAGATGAAGTGACATAGAAGAAAGAAAAAGAGCCTCAAAGTGAAGATTTAGTACTCTACTCACGTCAAGACAAGGGCTTTTATTCAAATCAAGAAGATGATATCAAAACTTGCTTATTTTGTGGCAAAATAGGACATTTTGCTTGAAATTATTACAAAGGCAAAAAGATGGAGAAGAAGAATACAAATATTATGTAAGATGAATTTGGAAGATAAGATTATACATTCATGGTAACAAATGGAATCTCTATAGATGCCATGGTAAGATGGATTGTAGATTCAGGTTGTTTCAAGTATATGACATCTTATAAGTATTCATTTGATACTTGTGAGACTATTCCAATATCAAATGTGGTCTTAGCACATATTAATATATGTGAAACCATTTGAATTGGCTTTATTATAATAGAAGTGGTTGTTAATAGATAAACTAATAGAATCAAATTCAAAGATATCTCTTATATGTCCAAGATGAAGTAAAATCTATTTTTGATAAGTAAACTTATAATAAGAGATTTTATGATTCAATTTAATATAAATGGATGTTTTATGAGAATATTGAATAGAAACATGGTTGTCAAAGATTCTAGAGACGAAAATTTATACTACTTCAATTGCAAGAAGGTCAATTGAGTGGAAGTAGCTACATTTGCTAAGTTTACATCAAACCAAGATAAGTTGAATATATGACATTGTTGCTTTAGCCATTTGAACGTAAAGAGCATGATAGAGCTTAAGTCTATAGTAAGTGATTTAGATCTTGGCAAAACAAGTCAAAATATAATATAACTTGCATATGAAGGATGCATACAAGGCAAAGAACAAAGGACCTTATTTCTAAGTGGTGTAGCAACATGAGCTATAAAATTATTGGAGATTGTCTATTCTGATGTAGGAATTTTTAAAATTAAAATATTTCTTGGGATATTGTAAAGATATCAAGGTATATAGGCTAATATTAATAGATACCAAAAATATCAATAAAAGTCATAATATTGAATTTTTGAAGTATAAGAGTACTTGTGAGCATTTGGAGATGTATCCAAATAGAAATAATAGTGTGTTAGTAGATACATCTTTAAATTCAATAAAAAAAGATAATAAAGATAATGGAGGTATAAATGAAGATGAAAAGCCAAAGAAGATTAAAAAGATGAAGGCTTCTACAATTATTAAAACTAGTGTTGAATGAAATGAAGATGTTGAATATGATGATAATGATGATGATGATGATAAGTACCAATTTTTGAAAGAGAAAAGACAAGTTTTAAGAAAAAAGAAGGTTGGAAGAGAGCATAGAATGCAACAAGATGAATCTTCTTTTTCAAATGAAAGGAGATATCTTTTGAAAGAAAGAAGACTACTTGGTAAATGGTAGAAGAATCACATCTTTCTTCAAATAAATAAAGAACATATTAATGTTGCACTTCTTATTGATTCTTTGATATTATATGATGCAATGAAGTTTGCAAATGCTATGAAGTGGAAAAAGGCCATGCAAAAAGAGTACAAATCTTTTATAGACAATATAACATGGAAATTAATTCAATTTCTATCAAATTAAGCTTCAATTGGTTGTAAGTAGGTGTTTAAAACTAAGAGAGAAGCAATAGATAATATTATGAGATATAAAACAAGATTAGTTACTGAAAGATACTTGTAAGTTGTTGGTGTTGATTTCAATAAAACAATTGCTCCCTTGGCCAAATTCACCACCATTAGAACCATTGTGGTAATTGACACAGCAATGGATTTAAAAATGCATCAAATGGATGTAAAGATGGCTTTTTTGAATGGAAAGTTGGAAGAAAATATCTATATGGATCAACTTCAAAGATTTGTTGAAAAAAGTAAGCAATATCTTATTTGTAAGTTGAAAAATCTTTGTATAGATTCAAGCAATCATTAAAGGTATGATATCAACAAATTGATATATTTTATATAAATGAAAGATTTATAAGCAGTGAGACTAATCATTCTATGTATGTGATGCAATCAAAAGAATTCTTTATATTGATGATTTAATTATTTTAATCAATACTTAAAAGATGATGGATTGATTGAAGACAAAGTTGAAAAATAAATATGAAATAAATAATTTGAAAGAGCTTTATTATTGTTTAGGAGTGAAATTTGTCAGAGATTGTACAAAGAAGACCATTACAATAAGCCAAAAGAAGTATATTGAAGAAATATTGAAATGAATCAATATGGAAGATTGTAAGTCTAATCAAATACCTTTGAGGACCAATTTAAAGTTGATGAAGTTCACGGTGTCATGCTGCATTTACATGCAGTATGTAAAAATATTATATATTTTTTATTTATTTTTATTGTCTACGTGTGGGTGTGAACCTCAAAGAATAGGCAATATGGATGAAATGGAAGGCTTGTAGAAGCAGTTGCTGAGAGTACAAGCTTTTTGAGGAAGCTACTAAAAGCTTCTTGTAGAAGTTACATAGATTCATATAAAGAAGGCAAATACAACCTTGCTATGGAATTGAACTATTAGTTTCATATATGTTATCTTATTACTGGTAGCATGGATTCATAGGAACTAGAGAATTTAGAGTTTCTCTTACCAAATGAATCGGTTTAACTAACATAGCCTTCAACATCTCAAAGGCATGTGTTAGATGAAGCAGAGCCTTTTAGCCATTGCATCAAATCTCATTTGGATCTAAATCCTCAGCAACCTTCATTGTCAAATCTACAGCTGGAGTCAAGAGTTTTAATGATTGTATTGGAGGCAGATTCTATGCTTTCTCAAAGACACCAACTAGTGATTGAGGGATGTTTTGAAAATAACAATGAGAATTAGATGGTGACCCGTATTTCTTATGAGCTTGGTCATTGCCTTTAGCTTTAGGGCCCCCTCAAGCACTTGACTAGAGAAGAACGGGCAGTCTTCATCACTTCATTGCTTCATCAAATTTTTGGATTCTTATATGTGTGAATGCTAGAGGCTATTTTAGAAGATATTCTAAGAAAAAGATTTATTTTAGCTACTTAATTAGTGAATTAGGATGACTATTTGTTTTGTTCCTACCTTACTTTTATCTTAGAGTAGATTTTTTTGTAGTTGGAAGAAAGCTAAAGGCTGTTTTACCTTTCTTATTGACTTTGAAGTAGTGTGGTCCCTTGTAAGAGATAAGATAGAAGAATATGGAAAAAATAAGGTCTTTCCAATAGGATTTTGGCTGCACATGTGGACGTGGCATAGGCTGATGTAGAGGGAAAGGGGAGGATGCTCATCTAGTTGAAATCAGTTTTTTAATTTGGAGGGTACAAATTTTGGAGGGAGATAGCTCCAAATATATTGAAGCTTTTGAAATAAAATTTAAAAGAGATATTTTTCAAGTTGTGGTGATTCTAGAGCCTATTCACTTGCTTGTTTTGGAATTGTGAGTGAAAAGTTACGCTTGTTTTAGTAGAGTGAGGTCTGCAGCTATTGAGAAGTGAAGGTAGAAACTTTGAGCTGCTATTACAAGTCTACTTTCAATTCTTTCTTAATGAAGTTTATAAAGAGTGTAGAAAATTGTGCCAACTTTCTATCAAGCTATTTTCTGAAGCATTTGGAGTTGGAAAGAAAGAGTTGTGAGCTTGAGAGTAGAAAAGGGTCTGCTGCCACCTGATGAAGAGGGGTAGAGACTTTATTCAACCACCTGAATTAGATAGTCTCTTCAATCTTTTTGATATTTAAAACACTTATAACAGCTTATGTAAGCTTTCCATGAAAATAAAAACCAACATATTTAAAGCTTCTATGAGAATTTTATGAGCTGTGAAGTGACAGGAGGAAAAATTGTCGCCAAAGTTTGAGGGGTAGTTTCAACTAGCCATTAAATTTGAAGTTTGAGAGGTATACAAGCAAGATTTGAAAATAAGTTAGATGATGGAGTGAGCTTTTTAAAAAGCTACTGCACGTCCAATTTAGAGAAGGCAAGTGACCACAACGGAAGGTGAAATAAGAGGAGCTTTGCTGTCTTTGCAGTTTGCTGGAAATTTTTAGTACCTATTTCAATTAGCCATAACTTTTAAACGGTAAGACTTCTATTTGTGAAATTTTGATAAATATAAATACTTTTATTTATATTAAGTATTTATATAATTATTTTATAAATATTATACAAAGTATTTATATAATTATTTTATAAGTATTATATAAATTATTTATATAAATATTTATACAAGTATTATACATATATAATATATAGGATTATATTTTATATTTATACAAGTTTTATATAAATATAATACAAGTATAATATATAATATCATATAGAAGCTTGAAAAAATATTGTACAAGTATATAAGATACTTACATGGCTTCCTCCTATGTTCCTTGCTTGTTCTAGTAGTATCTAGGAATCCAGTGTTTTTCCAAGGCGGCTTCTCTCTATCCAAAAATGGATGAGGAGTTTACTAAAGTTAAAGATGAAATATAAGATATTCTATATAAAATAATAATAGATTCACTCATACATGCAATAGTTAGCACAAAGATGGATCTTATATATGTGGTGAGTATTGTAAGTCAATACATGTCAAAAGTTAGACCAAGCCATTGGGCAACCATCAAGAGGATCATGAAGTACTTAAAAGGCACATTGAATTTCAAATTATATCTTGGAGGCAATAATATTGCTTTGTATGCTTATTATGATGCGGATTAAGTAAGAGATGCAAATGATAGAAGGTCAATAATAGGCTATGTGTTTTTTATTGGAGTGGGAATAATTTCATGGAATTGCAAGAGACAACCAACAATTGTAAGATCTATAATAGAGGTGGAGTACATAGCAAGAAGCCATAGAACAATGGAGACAATTTGATTAAAACAAATTTTGGAGGATATTGGACTTGTGTAATTTGAAGCAACTCTAATAAAGTGTGATAATCAAAGATGCCTTATTTTTACAAAGAATCCAAAATACTATTGAAAAATAAAAGCAAATTAAAATTCAACATCATTTATAAAAGAGGAGATTGAAATGAGAGTAATTAATATAAAGTAGTATATTATAAAAGACATGCTTGCTGATTTATTGACAAAGGTATTAGCAAAGGATAGGCATCACATGTTGACAAAGGCATTAGATTTGAAAGCCTTTGATCAATAACAAAGTGGAAGTATTGAGATAAATAGATAATAATAAAAGTAAAATAAACTACCAAATAAAAAATATTATCTTAAATAAATTGCTAATAGTCAAAGGATTATCTCTTGATAAGTAGAAAGGCCATCCTATGAATAAGAGATGACATCAAAGGCCAAGAGATAAGATCAAAAGAATAAAGGATCTATTAAGAAATATCCAAAGACTAGGTAAGAATATAAAATATATGCCATAGGATATATTTGAGGTAGGTGAGATGCTAAAGTATCCTATAGGCATATTGGATATGCTAAAGATATATCTTTATAGAAGATAAGATATTAAAAGATATACTTAATATATCCTTTAATGAATATAAAAATCAAAGGATAGAAGTTGTCTATTAGGATAGCAACCACTACCTATAAATAATGAGTGTTGAAAGTGAGAGGCATCTTATTTCAAACTTTTCTTTTTATGCAACTTATTGATGCTAAGTATTGTGGTTTTTAATTTTTTTTTCTTCAATACTTTCAACCCAATTATTTTAAAATTATCATGGTTAAAAAAATATAATTTTTAAATAAATTAGACTTTTTATAAATTTAATTTTTTTATAGTTTAATCTAATTTTTTTTTAATTAAGTAAAAATATATAAATCTAATACATTTAAATCTTTATTTGGTAGGTGCAAAAGCTTTCATATATAATACAAAAGAAAGATCATCTTTTATTATATATACCATATCCATTTTTGATGTTGAAAAGACTATAAGTGGTATTCCTAGCCAATGTTAAGATTTTCAAGATGTTTTTTTTTAAAAAAGAAAAAGATATTCTTCCAAAGCATTGACTTTATAATTGTTTAATGGATCTTCAAGAAGAAACTCAACTACCATTTGGACCAATCTATAATTTATTATAGAATAAGTTAGTTATATTAAAAGAATATATTAATAAAAATTTGGCTAAAAACTACATAGATTATTCAAAATCCCTAGTAAGAGCTCCTATCTTATTTGTGAAGAAAAAAGATAAATTGTTGCAGATTTACATAGATTATTGAAGACTTAATATGATTACTATCAAAAATAGGTATCCTTTATCTTTGATTCTAGGACTTTTTGATCAATTTAGTCAAGCAAAGATCTATATAAAAATAGATCTATAAGGAGCATATAACTTGATTCGTATCAAAGAAGGTGATGAATAATTTTCTAAATGATTAGAAAGATTATTTTTTGTACTATAATTTTGATGTAAAAATCAAGAGATTATTAAGGGTACAAGAATATAAAGCAAGAGACTTGAACTAAGATAAGGTTTCAAAAAGAAACCAACAAGAATTTGAATTAATTAAATAAGTATATAAATAATATAAAAAAAGGTGATTTAGAACTCCAAAAGATGCATTGTCAAGACTAAAGAACTCTTCAACCTTGACTCTTATATATACTTTTGTTTAGGATGCTTCTTGAATGACTTCCATCAAACTAAGAAGCTTCTCGAGCAGCTTCTACTAGCTAGGAAGCTTTTTAAGCTCCTTCTACTAACTAGAAAGCTTTTTGAGCTACTTTCACCAACTAAGAAGCTTTTCAACTGACTTTCACTAATTCAAGAAGCTTTAGAATATTTTAGAAGATTTTGTAAACCTCTGAAGTATATGTCTCTAATATCACCCCCTTCTCTAATGATGAGTTCCAAGAAGAGCTCATACCTTTGAAAGTCTTTTTATATACGTAAAAAAATAACAATATATTGTATTAATGAAGCTATATATTTTATTTTCTATTCTTAGAAAATAGATCCTACTAATCGCTGAAGAAATTGCCTATAGCCTTGAGCTAATACCTCCATTGTTGAAACATTCCATTCAAGGATTTGATCTTTATTGCGGCCTTCAAAACATCTTTCAAATAAGATTTCACTCAAAAAAGGATTTACCTTTCCAAGCTCAAGCAATATCACTAAAGCTTAAGCATTGGAATCAAAACTTGTATGGTTGGATCTTACTCCTAATAGCTCAAATTGTGGTTGTACTTGGCATTGAAATGTATCATCGTTACTTTGCTTAATTGAAGGTTGTAAAAACTATACTAGTTTATTCAAAGCTTGCATGGCAAGTGAATCTTTTAAATCTTATTCTCTCAATGCTTGAAGGTTTGATATGGTGATTAATTTGTTTCTACCACTCTATTCTATCTTCGAATAAATGACTATGTATTGATGAAGGCTTTAGTTTAACTCTCCATCTTTTATAAGTACTCCTTGAATCCAATCTTCATCTTTTTGAACATGGCTAGTTTCCATGTGCGCTCATTAATATCATAGCCTTGTCAATGAATAAGATATTCTAATTTATTCCACCTTTGTCGTGAATCAAGTATCTTTTGAACTTTATATTTTTTATGGTCTTTGATTTTAATACAAGGCGGCAATTGTTATACTCTTTTCAAAATATGTGACTCTCTATAAGATTCTATAAGAGAGACGTGAAAAATTTGATATACCTTCATAAAAAAATAATAATTCAAAATGATATGCCATTGGATTAATTTTCTTTTGTATAAAAAATGGTCCTAATATTTGATAATCCAAATTATTGCATGGCTGCTTGATCTTGATGTTTTGTCAAAGAAGCCATATCTTATCTCTAATATAAAAAGTAAGTAGTTGATTTTTGAATTTATCTACAGATATCTTGTAAGCATCTTAAACTGCTTACAATTGAAGCTTCAAGGTTGTTTGGTGTTGTGATAGATGCTTTGCAAATCCCTCAGCTACTGGATTATTATTCTTTGACATACTCTATAGATCAAGCTTTGCGTGATATCCATAGTTGGAATAAAATAGTGTTTGTTAAATTGAGGAATGAACAATATTATTATATATAAATTTTACTAATGGTAGATACTAGATCCAATTATCTTATTGATAGTTGATGCTACATTATAAATACTACTTCAAAACTTACTTAACTTGTTCTATTTGGCCATTAGTTTGTAGGTAGAAAGTCAAAGAAAATTTAATGTCCACCTTTAATATTTCAAAAAGATATCTCTAAAACTTAAATATAAACTGGGATCTTCAATTGGATACAATATCATTTGGTGGGCCATGATATCAATATATATTATCAAAAAAGAGCTTGATCAATTCTTCATTAGATGTAGTTTTTTTGCAAGGAATAAAATAAGCCATCTTTGTAAGTCAATCAACTACTACAAAGATATTGTCTAATGAATTAGATGGCTGTAGATCTATGATTATATCTATTGAGATAGAAGACTATGACTATCTTGGAAAAGACAAGGGTTGTAAGAGTCTGTAAGAGCAATATTGAGGATTTTTGACCTTGAACAGAGATCACAAAAGAGCACAAAGTCCTTCACTGCCATTTATATATGAAACCACTAAAAATCCTAAAGAATAAGTTCTAAAGTCTTATTAAATTCAAAGTGACCTGTAGCTAGAAAATCATGGCAAGATTGAAGAATGCGCAGTCATGTTGGTATCAAGGACATGAACTAAAAAAAGATGCATAATCTAATGGAAACTGTATCAAAGTAAAAGTCACAAAATAGAAATAAGAAAGTATGTATATTCAAAGAAAATTGGAATGGCTATTGCCAAAAACTAGAAATATGAAGACTATTGAAACTAGACTAGAACCAGGAAAGGAGTTGATAAGAGTGAAGAGGACTTCATTCTTGCCTCTATAAATACTATCTAACTAAGAGCTACGTGGCAATATTCTATAAGACCTTATACATGTGTCTAATTTGCAAGACACGTGTTAAACTTGCACAACAAGTTTTTCACATATGCGCCACGTACTTGGCTTGTTCCGCAAGCTACCAACATGTGTGATACATGGCTAGCTTGTTCCATAAGCTACCAATATGTGCGCCATGTGGCTAGCTTGTTGATCAAGTTTTTAACCTACCAATCACCTATAGACATGTATAAAGGTGATTCCGCATCTATGAAGCTTCTAGGAAGCTATTCTATCAGATATTATGAAATAAACTTATTTTATCTACTTCTATTGATCTATATTACTTAGATCATTTACTAGAGTAAATCTTATATCCATGACAGTTTAAAATCTGAAACATACAAATGTTCTTTAAAATATAGAAGGTCTTTCTCAAATTTAAATTTGTCAATATTTTTTTTCACATAATGCTTGACATTAAGGATCAAAACATCATTAGTAGTTGCAACACGCACCTCATTGAGGAAACTAAACTCAATAGATGCTAGTGTAATAGTGGTGCAAAAATAAAATTGCTTAGATTTCAACAAAGTTGTACATTGTTGATCAAATGCTGCCTTTTCTATCTTTGGTATAAGATATGATTTCTTTAATAAAGTATCAAACAATCCTTGTTGTTTTTCACATCAATAAGTGATAAAAAAGTTAAATGGAGATAGCAACATATTTCATTGAATTTTGCAATGATTAAGAATCCAAGCTGATATAAAATATTCTAAGTTCTTATAATTTATATATATAGTCATAGAATGCATTGTTCTTTCAAGAAAATGACATCATTCTTCAAAAGAATCTATAATAGCAAAAAGCTCTTTATTATGGATTTCAAAATTAATTTTGATAACATAAAATTTTCAAGAATAAAATACAACAAGATGGAATTTATCATCTATATCCATTTGTGAAAGTACGGCCTTTAGTACAAAATCTGAAGTATTAGTCTCTATATAGAATGTCTTTGTAAAGTTTGGATACATTAAGATTGGAGTTGTAGTAAATATCATCTTAAGGTCTTGGAATGTCTTATTTGCTTGAGGCCTCCATTCTAACTTATTCTTATATATCAATCAAATAAGAATGGTGGCAACTTGAGAATAATTTTTGAGAAAGATCTGATAGAAGTTAGCAAATCTAAGAAAACATTGTAAGTCTCTTACAATCTTTGGAATGGTCCATTGTATAATTGCCTCTACCTTCTTGAGATCTGTTATCAAATTCTCAATAGATATAATGTATGCCAAAAAATCCATCTTAGATTGATGAATTATGCATTTCTCTGATTTGGCAAATAAACTTGTATCTTTTAGCTTTTATAATACCAACTTAACATCCCCCCATATATTTCCAAATATTTCAAGTAGATCAAGATGTCATCAAGATAGATCAATACAAATTTATCTAGGTGCTTTTAAGAAATGTCATTCATTAAATGTTGAAAGATAGTAGGTGTATTTGTTAGTCCAAACGGCATGACATTATATTCAAAATGTCCATATCTTGTCCAAAATGCAATCTTTCATTCATCTCCCTCCTTGATTTATACTAGGTTGTATATTCTACAAAGATCTATTTTAATATAGATCTTGGCTTAGCTAAGTTGTTTCAAAAGTCTTGACATTAACAATAGTGGATAACAATTCTTCATTGTTATCTTATTTAATTTTTGATAATCAACACATATATGCAAGGAACCATCTTTTTTCTTTTTAAAAAATATAGGTGCACCTATTAGAGACTTTGAATGTCTAATGAAATTCTTTGTAAGATTTTCATCAATATAATCTTTTAATGCCAAAAGCTCATTTAGAAAAAGATTATAAATCAGACCAAAATGTGGTTGTATTCTTTCTTGAAGATCTACAATACAATCATATAATCAATGCTTTGATAATGTATTAGTATTCTTCTTTTAAAAAATAACTTTAAATTTGATATATTGTTTTGAAATACTTGCCGATGAAGTCATATCTTTTTTAATTGGAGTCGCGTAAATAACAAATGGTATACCTTCTTTGATTAATCTTATAAAAGTCCTTGCTCTAACATATAAAAGTTTACCAATTCATGATTTATTACAAATTTTTTTTGCAAAGATTCTTATAAAAAATGTTAGTCTTTATAACCTCTAATCATAACTTTTTAAAAGTAATAATAGAGTTTGTACAATCTAAAAAGAAAATTTAAAAATAAACTTTTATATAATAGCTATTAAAACAAGAAAATAATCTAAGAGACTTTCATAAATCTTTTCTTAAGTATCTTAAATTTCTATTGAACCAAGATAATCAAGTATTAAATAGAAATTAGTATTATTTATACTTTTCACTATATAAACATATTACAACACGACATCCATCTCTTTTGAACCTACGCATCTTTCGGTATGCACTACATGAACCATATGTTATAGTTGGCATCACACCATTTTTTTATTTTTTGCACTAAGTCCTTCTTCATCATATTAATTTCAATACAATTATCCTCTTCAAAATCATTGATATCTTCAACATGATCCTCTATATTTATTTTTCCATCTCATCTTTTAAAAACCTTCACTCGATTCCTAGCAATAGGTATCTTCAACCTTGTACCATCCAATTCCTTTAATGAATATATGGCATTCTCATAGACTGTTACCACTACATACGTTCCAAACCAACATTTTAAAAACTTCTATAAAGTATTATGCTGGTTATCTAAACTACTATCATAAATAAATATCCAATCACCTTCTTCAATTGCTCTAGACCTCAATTGCATTGTTTATCAAATCCAGCCTTATTCTTTAGCCATGCCTCTTATAATCATTTTAATGGTAATTCCACATCTTCTTATCTTTATTCAAGTTATCAAATTCAAATAGCCAACAACTCTTCTCTTGTTAATCTATCTTCCCAATGTAGCATATTCCAAGTTGGCACATATTCTTCAATTGGTATAATAGATTTTTGACCTGTCAAAAGTTCCATTAGCATATATCCCATTACTGAACTATGTGTTATTTGATCAACCTATAATGTATAAGATAAAACTCAAGGCCATTCTTTTATTCTACTATTACAAGCTTTAATCAAGGCTTTTATAATTAGTGGGTATCCATATTCAATCTTTACAATCCCCTCTAGATTATAATTAATAGTCAATGATAATTTAATTCTACATCTCTCAAAAAATTCATGAGTTTCATGTGCATCCAATTCTCTATGATCTGCAGTGATCTTTCTTATACATCCATAGTAACAAATAACATCTTCAAGTAAAAATCTACAGATTCCTTTTATAGACTTTTTTCTTAATGCCTTGCCTTCTACTTGGTTTAATAAATTTTCATGAGCCAAAACTAAATATCTCATTTTCCATAATCCCATTGGCATAATAATCAAATCTACAACCCATTTAAAATGACTAACAAAGGAATATATTAGATGTAGACCATCTTGATGATATATATTCAAATACATTTCACAAGTTAAATAAGATTCTACAAACAAAGCCACATCTCGATACATATACTTCTGCCAATATTGTTCCTTTAATTTAGCAAAAGTAACCCAAATTCCTCTATGCCCTACCCATAGACTATCATGAAACTCCTTGAGTAATTTTTGTTGATCTTCTTTAGTACCTACTACTTGTTGCAGCATTCCAATATTTGATTTTGGCCTCTTTTATAAAAATCTTCTTTGTAATATGAACTTATATGCCTTCTTCTTGATTTTTTTAAATTTTTCAATAGACCAATCAATATGCTTGGTTAATATACTCAAATAATATCCAATATCCAGTAACTCTCTTTCATAATTTTCTTCATCAAATGACATATCTTCTTGGTTTAAATATGAAACTGAATAAAATTTTGTATCCACATCATCAATATCCTCAATCATCTCATCTTCTCCATCATATTTTGCTTAAGATAGCATATTTGCTACCAGATTATCTTTTCTTGCATTATGTCTAAACTTCAAATTTAATGACTTAATATAAACAATCCACCTCAATATTACAATATCTGGTGTTGTACAATTAATAATCATCCAAAGTAAAAGTAAATAATTTATTTCAATCACCACCATTGTCTCAATTAAATAATCATTTTCAGCTTTCATAGTTAAAACAACTCCCCATAATTTGCTTTTCACTTATGAATATGTATGTTGGCGAGTGCTTAACACCTTAGCTCCAAATTAAAATACAAATCAGTGTCCATTTGAATCATCTTAACCTACAATCCATCCAATAGAAATTAGATTAGTATCCACTATAAAAATCACTGGTCTATTGTACTTATAATCAACTTTTCTTAACATTGGAGGTGATGTCAATTAATCCTTTAATCTTTGCATTGCTTTGATATGCTTTTCTTCTCATTTAAATTGATAATTCTTGCGTAATAATTCATACAATGGATCTGCTATGTGAGCATAGTAAAAAATCCAAATATGATAAAATATATATGCACCCAAAAATCTTTGTACCTCTCTTAAAAAACTGCAATCTTCTTTCATTCTGTCAATTGCATCAACTTTGGTTGGATTTGGTTTCCTTCCATAAAATCTACATAAATGTCCAACAATTACATCTTCTTGTATTTGAAATATAGATTTTATATCCAATAATATAAAATGAACTTCTTCAAGTCGAGTCAATATTTTTTCACAATCTTATATATGATCAATAACATACTTGTGACACCCTCTTTTATCTAAAGTTTCATCCTTGTCTTCTTCCTTGCACTCTTATATAGGAACATCATCTAGAAAAGGCATTATCTTCTACAAAATAAAATCTCTTAATACCCTGTTCATCTCGTTGTCATGTTGCAGCACGTTTATATAGTAAAAGGTATAGATAAGAGTAATTTATATTTAGTACTTGATTATCTTAGTTCAATACGAACTTAGGATACTTAAAAAATAGATTATAGAAGCCTCTTAGATTATTTTTTTGTTTTAATAGCTAAAAGATAAAAGTTAGTTGTTAAAGTTTTCTTCTAGGCTATACAAACTTTATTATTGATTTTGAAAAGCCATAAGTTAATTAAAATAGGATAGAAAAGGAAAATGGTTAATATGGTTAATACTAAGATTAAATTAAGGATAGGATTTAACTTAAAAATCCTTAGAATTAGTTGAATTGATACCCAGGGAAAGACCGGGTATGAGACAAGGTTGAAATTGAACCTCTAGGGACAAAAACGACCACCAAAGGTAAGAGACAGGGCCATTCAAAGATCGGCAATTAGGATTGGATAGCTAGCTTGAAGCTTATTCCAAGGAAGTTAAGCTTGTTGCGATAGGATTTTGGATGACTTTGCAATCGCTGTTCAAAGTCAAGGTTTATATTGGTATTTTGGGTTTTATATAAGACAATGATGGCTTGCATTCTTGAGTGATTCGTGCAATCTGTATAGCATCTATAATTCAAAATTTAATATTGTCTGAATTATTAGCAATTTAGAGTTGGGTAGGATTTCTATGATAACTAAAGATCTATAAATTCGATCAATGTAAATTTTTGCATAGTGATAGAAGATTTGGAGATCAAGCTACATACCAAGTTTGGGCTAAAGTTAATGGTTAAAGAAGGAGAAATCACCACTGGAGTTTCTACATCAATTTTCAAGTTGGTGGCCGAGTGTCATCAGTGCGGTTTTTGGGCATTTTCTTGAAATTTGTAGGTTGGATTGGGATGAATGTCTTTTAGCATGTAGAAGGCTTTTATCAACATTTGCATGTTAAATTTCACACTAAGTGGACGGTCGAGTTAATAGTTATAGCTTTTCAAAGCTCATTGATTAGGATTAGGGCTTGCAAAGAAAAATAAAAATTGCTTAATTATAAAAGAAATAAGACTATTGGAATATATGTATGGTTGATGTTACTAAGAGGAGTATTTTTAAATACTTTTGAATTGAAATTCGAATTATATTCTTCATACACAGATGAATTCTATTAGGGTTTCTTGATTATTTGCAAACATTACTTTACCTTCTACAGCCAGGTGCTTGGTGCATTCTCAAACAAGACAACACGTAATACGACACTATTCATCATACATGCTACTAAATTGATAGCACCTTGAAGAAGAGTATATATTCTAATTAATCCAAGTGGTATTTTCATCATTATCATGTCTCTACTCTCTATTGCAAGTTAAAATTGGTCATAGCCTGAATACAAATCATCAATTGAATAGATTGCCCTTCTTGCAAATGCTTCAATAAATTCATTTATTATTGGTCCAATTCCTACATTCTTGATAGTTACTGGATTTATTAGTTACATATCTTGAATAAATTATAATGATCCATTTTTCTTAGGCATTGTAAACCATCGACTAGAATATGATGTAAAAGAGGGCTCCATAATCTTTATCTTCATCTTTTCTTTTAATAATTCCATTAAACTTGGCAAATGTGCCCTTGGTATTGAGATTGGTCTCAAATTCTAAGGTACATGTGGTATAGTAAAAATAACCATGGCAGTCACAACATTTGGATCTACACATCCAATTTCATGAAATTCAAAGGCAAATGATTTACTTCATTTTGTTAACATCTTTTTGAAATATTCAATTTCATTTGGCAACAAAGAACCATCAAAATCAATCTTCAATTCTTCAAAAGCCTCATTTATAAACTTGTGTCCAATATTCCTTGAATCTCTTAAGTTTTTTTCTCTTGATATTTTTTTCATTTGTTCTTTAGAATCTTTTGGCAAAGATTTGACAACAAGTTTTATTTTCTTATCTATTATCTTATATTTTATTTCAATTATAACCTATGGTGCTTGAAAAGATTCAAATATAGAATAAATTTTTCTTAATTAAATTTGTACAATCTTATCATCATCTCTTAATCCAATTGATGTAATTAATTTCAAATAATCTTCCAATCCGTTTTTTTCATAAATACCAAAAATCCTTTCATCATCCTCTAATGCCTCTAATTTATATAATTCTTTTTTAATATTATATAGTCTTTTTCTTTCTTTTCTTTTAAATATGTAACTTTCTTATATATGATATTTTTATTTTCAAAAATATTAATAAAACTTGTATCAAAGGCACCTACATCTTACAAGAGTACCTCCTCTTCTGTACCTCTATAATCCCACTTTATAGTGGTACTCCTCAAAAATCCATAAATTCTTCAACAATTCTTGACAATGGATTCTTTTTCAATTTTTCTCGATTGTATTCGTGATTTGGAGGCACAGTCAAAAATTGTACTACCCTTCTTCCATCTTCACTATAAATCTATGTATAAGCTAAACCATCATCAATTATTTTTGTTTCCATTCGAGTTACAATAATGTACGATTGTCCTAATATAAAAGGATAAGATATTACATCTTGAACAAAGAAATTTTGCTCCATTACACCATCACTAATTCGAATTTTTACATCTGAGCAAGTTCTATATAATTCACCTCATATATTACTAGCTGCCCGTATTACCCATCTATACTCCATATCAATTGGCTACTTTTGCTTCATATAAAGATTCTTAGATATAAGATTTATTTTTGATTTGTAGTCAATCAAAGCAACAATTGGCTCATCCATATCTCCAATCTTCATGATATTTAAAATAATTTATCTAAGTTCAATGATACTTCCAAGTTTAAGTTCAAGAACAATCTATTTTATTTTAAGGGATACTTATACGTTTTAGAAGGTGAAGCATGACTATGTGCTCTTAAAGCTCGTCACAACTTTCTTACAATAGGATATTTTGGATACAATAAGACTTTGGAACTAATATGAAGAGATTTATGATTGCCTCAAATGCGGAAGGCAATTAAAGATTTTGTGTAATTATGTGATATTTTTTCAAAATCAAAAACTTCTCATCATCAACCTTACAAATTTTTCCAACCATTATCTATATCATAATAGCCATGGTCTTTTGTTTCTATAGATTTCATGACAAATCTATTAATTTCAAATTCATATGATTCTATATTTATGATTTTAGATTGTTTCACCAAGATTATATATTTTATACTATGTACAAAATCTATCACATATGAAAAAACAACTAAACTCTTCCTTGATAACATCTATTACTATCATAGATTATTAAAGAATATTATATCAAATAGAGAGATTCAATTTGTATCAAAATTTTAAAAAATATTTTTTGAAATATTGAAGGTGGACATAAAACTATCTTCAACCTTCCACCTTCAAATTGATAGACAAATAAAATAGATAAATTAAGTTTTAGAGCAATATTTGAAATATATCATCAATTATCATTAAGATAATTGAATAATTTTTTTGCCATTAATAAAATTTACTTATAATAATTTGATATATTTTTTTATTCAACAAACATCTTTCTTTATCAATTATGATTATCATCTATAACTTGATACTTTTGACTTCTCAAAAGTTAATAATCTTGTAGCAGAAAACTTAATAAATCAATTATCAGAGCTACATTTAACAATGAAGGCACAATTAAAAGAAGCTCAAGAAGGACAAAAGACCAACTCAAATGTCTATTATAACAAACAACCTCAATTCTATATTAGTGATAAGGTATGGCTACTTTATCATAATATCAAGACTATTTGTCCTTCTGATAAATTAGATTATCATAGGTTTGGACCATTTCTGATTTATGAGTAGATCAATCCAATTGCTTATCAATTACATCTATCAAAGTCTATAAAGGTTCATCTTATATTCCACGTATCTCTGCTTGAGTCATATAAGATAGTAGATATACAAGGAATAAGACAAATGCCAGTGACTTTCATAAAAGTGGACAACAATAAAAAAAAATTGATGTGGAAGAAGTCTTAGATTTGAAGCGACATTAAAATAGGTTGGAATATCTTATAAACTCACATAAATATGATATTAATGAATACTTATAGGAGCCATTTAAGAATCTAACAAATACATCAACAAAAATTAATATATTTCATTGATGATATCCATCAAAATCAAGATGAAGAAAACTTTTAATATAAAGCAAAGTAGGTTCAAGGAAGATATTTTATATCATTGTTTGTTATTTCTTTGGATTTTTAATGCTAAGAAAATAGAGAATTAACAACCAAAAAATTCAACTCAAGAGCTACTGTTTACTAACTTATCAAACAAAATATTATGACTGTCACAACTTTTAACACAATAAAAATTAATGGCAAGATATTCTTCCTCAAAAACAACATATTTTTTCTCCAATTAATGACAAGATATAATATATTTGATATCACAATCTTGGAAGTGACTTCCAATATTTGATAATATTTTTAGAAGTAGGATATATTTCTAATATTATTCCAAATATTTTCTTCGAAAAAAGTTATAAAGGTTTTAATAATGATCAAATACCAAGGTGATCCATATCTAATGCCTAATTAACTAGATTGATTAACATTAACATAGTTTTTTTTTCTTTTTTTTCTTTTTTTTTTCTTTTTTTGACATACTATAGAATTTTATAAATACTAATAATATAAATTGGAATTAAATTAAATATTATTAATTTTTTCTATAAAAGAATTTAAGATTTTTAGACTTTTTTTTTAATACTTAGACATAATTATAGTTATTATTTTTACAATCACCTATATCATAGATGTTAGAGTCCTAGTAACTTTGTATATGTAATTATGAATTTGTGTGAAATAAGAATATCAAGCAAGACTAGTATTTTAAAGAATCATTATTGTCAATTTTACTATAATTAATCCTATTTTAAGGCTTTGGATTGGCCTCCTACTAAATATAAATTAATATTGTTAATATTATTTTACAATAATTTATTCCTCCCATAAAAACTGCTTCAAAAAAATGTAAAAAGTAAAATAAACAGATTTCACTGCGCAGAATCTGATTGAGATTCAAAATTATGATGAACGGTGTATCTATAACAATCAATCTGCAGAATGATCCAAAAGGATGATTCTACTTCCACTTCTTCTAACGGCGTACATCCACGCATCTCCAAGAATCACGTCCTCATACAATCAGGTTATAATATGAGGCAAGGCCTCTAACATTCCCTGCCGGGCCAATGGAATGTAGCCACACCGCCGGACCCGTCGTGGACCCGGCCAACCATCCATCCTTGGTCCACGTAGGATATATTCTTCCTCGACATCAAATCGAGGCTCAGTCAGTGGCACAAAGCAAATCCTTGACTAGTTCTTTCTAATTCCTATTTTGAGGCGATAGCGTAGAACTTGGTCAAGGAAGACTGGTTTTATCTTCATTCACACCTGCATCAGTCATTCCTGAGCAAGGACTGCCTGGCCAATGAGGAAGCTCCCCCATTTGAATTTTTGCACCGATGATCTTCCCATCTCGTGGAAAATAGCAAACATGCGTTGTCTATTTGCGGGGTGGTCTATAGTTTACCTTTTTATAGGTAATATCAAAACCTAGGAATGAAATTCACGAACCGTTATGGAGTTATTTTTGCACATAAAAGAATGATTCAGAAATAATGAAATACAAAAAGGCAAAAAAAAAACAGAAGAAGGAAAATCTTGTATTGTAGTTGCATCTAATTTCGGAAGCATTGACACATGTAATCATTTGCACATTTCTAGTGTGTTCTAAATTGACTTAACCTTCCATGCTATTATAGGTGTATATGAATTAATTATTGTAGGAAAGTAAATCAACTACTTTAGACTTTCTTTTGGATGTGTAACCAGCTTGTTGAGACAAAACCTTTCATGTAAAGTTGGATAACATGTATGATCTTGTGGGTAAAGTATATGACACTAAAGTGGTGAGACGCACCATGATTTCTTCAGGAAAAGGATAGTAGACTTTAGCAATCATTTGGCTATGTATGTATGTATGTGTGTATATATATATATATATATATATATTCATTATGCTTGGATGGAACAAAGGCCAAACCAATTACAACAAAGATTCCATCAAATTCTCACTATTTACATTTCAAATGGGAAAATGAATTTTGTCCTTTACTAACTATTAGTTCTATGGATAACATAAAAGTCAGTTTTTTCTTCTTCTTTTTTTTTTTTTTAAAATGTATGTTAGGATAGATTCTGTACAAAGCTAATGTTCATGGAGGTTGAAGCTTAAACTATTATTGCTTATGGGACTTAGGTAGTGATATTATTGTTATTTACAAAGACTAGTGATAAAGAATTGTTACAAAATAATTTTAAAAATCAAAAGTGTGAATTTTTTTTGTTTCTTTGTCAAACTTTATCAATAAATGAACATTGGGCTCAATGATATCTTCTGATGCTCTTTCTTCCAGTTGCATCCAACTTAATATATATGAATTTTAAATCCACACATATATGAAGGGAAATTTTTAATTTGTAAGTGGCTTCTTAAAAAATACATCAGCTAACTCAGCTTAGCTACTAAATTTGTATGGTTATAGATTGATTTTCAGAATCTCGAAATTTCAAAAATGAGAAAATAGTAGTATTTTTTTCTGCAAAATATAAAGGGCGTCAATCAGAAAAAATTCCTTTTACAAGGTTACCACCAATTAAAAATATAACGTTTTAAAATTTTATATGAGAAATTTTGTACTATAAAGGCATGCAATTAAGACATGAATTTCTATATTATACATGTGTGTGTGCATATATATATATATATATATATATATATAATAAAAAATAAAATTTACTAATTTTAACATTATTTTTTAGTATATTATAATAATTTAAAATGATATATATTAATTTTGTTAAAATTAAAGCTGATAGAGCAAACATTTTTTCTATAAAACATGTAAATTAATAATGTGTTTTTTAATAAATATGAATCTATGAATTCTTTCACATCAAAATTTTTAAAATATATAATTATAGAATAATAGTTTTTTTAGTTATTTATTTATTTATTTGTATTAATATTTAATTTTATTATGAATAATAAATATGTGTATATATATGTATACATATATTGAGATTACTTTAAAAAAATAGGATTTAATTTTTAAAAATATAAATATAATAAATAAATTAACATTAATAAATATTTATATTGATAAAAAAGTGTATAAATTTTGAATATTTTGATAAATAGTATGGTTCTATATATATATATATATATATATATATATATATATTTTCTTTTCTTTTCTTTTCTAACATGCTTTATATACTTTAATATATTTTATATCTTTGGTGGAAAGTAGGTGATTTTTATTATATTGCCTTGATGACTTGTTTTAATAAAAAAAAATTAAAATCTTATGAGGATTTTTTTTTTTTTTTTTTTAATTTACTTTTGCCTTCCACTCTAGACTTTGATGTTTATCTTCTAAGTTCTATAGGTTGCAAAATGTTATTAACAAAAATCTCTAAAGATTCTATTTTGGCTTTGAAATATTAAAAAGATATTATATCTAATATAAAATATAAAATATTATATTTATTTTTTTATATTAAAAAGATATTATATTTATATAGTTATTTTTTTATATTAAGAATATATATATATATATATATATATATATATATATAGATATAGTTTTTTATATTGAAAAAATATTATATTTAGATTTTCACAGATACAAGTTTTATTCATTTTTAATATAAAATATTAATATAAAATATAAATATATTATAGATGCAAATTTATTATTTTGTTTCAAACTTTTATTTAAATTAATCTCTTTTTAAACACATTAAAAAATTTTGCATGTTTTTTTTAAAGAAAATTTGAAAATAAGCAAAATTTTAAAAGATTCTTATAAAACATATTTTAATAAGTTGTTTGACAAGTTTGCTTAATTTATTCTGGATTTTATCAAAATAAGTTTTTTTGGATGCATAATATTTTATCTAAGCTTCTAAATGTTATTTCTATAATTATAGAATATAAAATCCTTGATTATACTTAATAGGTTACATGTGCAAATGATTATAAATTACAAAGAAAAACTAATTACACTTTGAGCATAAAATAGATATTATACATATATAAGATTTTTAAAAATCCCTAAAATTAATTAGATATAGTTGTAGATGTAACTCTTAAATCTTTTAAAAACATCTAATTTTTTTGAAAATTTTTATGATTTTTTAAAATAATATAATAAAACAATTAGAAATCAAGTTACATTGAGAACCTTTTCTAAAACACTTAGAACTTAACAACCATATTATTAGACTATCATAGAACTTCTTTTTGAGCTTCTTTAATAACTTGGCTAGAAAATCCTATTAAAAAAGTTTATGTCAAAGTTTGAATGGCAAAATGCTACATGTTTAGACCAAAAGTCCTTTGTCTTGCAAGTACTTCATACAAGAATGAAATAGAGGCCATACTTAGTCTTATTGATTCTTCTTTTGAATTTTCTTATTATTTAGATTATAACATAAGTTTAATATTTTATAATAATAATTTTAAAATTAAATTATCTTAAAATTTTTAAAGTAATTTTTATTATTAAAAAAAGATAATTATTATAAAGATATTGATAATTTTTTATTTTATATATATATATATATATATATATATATACACACACACATTTTGGTAACAAAAAGTTTCTTTTCAAATGATTGATACTTTTTCTAAAAGAGATTTAAGGTAGTGAAAAAAATTGGCATAACAAGAACAATGACTAGAGGAACCTTTGATTTCAAATAGAAGCAAAATTTGTAGAAAAATTAAAGGGATTATTAAAAAAAAATATAGTGTATATATATATATATATATATATATATATTTAAATTTTTAATAAATATAATAAGAATTTCTAATATTACCAAATATATACAAGAAATAGTTTGAAAAATAGAAGTAAATTATGTATTTTTGAATAAATTAGCTTCAAACTTTGAATTGATGGTGGTCCATAAGATTTGAAAAAAAATTAAAATAAATAAATCTTATTCAAATTTATATATTAAGTTATGTATATATTATATAAACATAATTATATTTATTATTTTAAAATAATAAATAATAAATTACTATAGTATATTTAATAAATCAATAGTGAATAAATTCCAAATAAATCTTAAATAAATTTTAAGGAAACATCATCCTTGTGTTAGCGGTGTCGTATCCTAATTGCTTACAGTATATAAAAATTAGTCAAAATACAAATTATGTTCATAAGTTCTAGTATGTGTTAGAATTGTTAGCAAAGTATTTAAAAGAATTGAAATAAGAAACTTTGTTTTGGTCTTTTTTTACTTAATTTGATTATAGCGTTTAGATTATATAGAATCTAAATGTTTAGTATGAAACCTTGAGAGGAGATTGGGGGCCAAAGATGAAGAACTAAACTACTAAGAGGCTTATTTGAAAGGATGAAGGCAAAGAATGGATGAATGAAGGTAAGGAATTAAGCTCTTCATTCCTATTGGTCAATGGTCATGCCCAATAGGCTTTGAGGAGGCTGCCTACAACAAGAACAAGGGTTTTGGCGACTTCAAGGAGAGCATTTGAAAATCAGAGACTAAGGTTAGAAAGCTTGTTTTTTGTACTCTAATTTTGGTATAAGAATCAAGAGATTTTGAATTTCTATGAGGGAGGAGTAGGCACATAAAGTTAAGGTGTACAAATTGTACCTATTGTCACTCATTTGAAGATACAAGAAGTTGTATGAGAGCTTTTGGAGATCGAGAGGTACAGCTAGAGAGGTGATTTCAAGATCTACACTTAATATAAAAGAATTGCTATATTTAGAATTCTAAAGAAGAAGGTATTGGGAGTCAAAGATAGTAGATTGAATTCCAAGGCAATAAGTATGCCGTTTTGTTGATAGTGATGGTTTTTGCCATATTTTAAGCTTTTAGACGAATTTTTATCTAAAACTTTTTAAAAAGATGTAGTATTATGTTAAGAAGCTATATATTAAAGTTTCATAATATTTAAACTTTTAGTTTGTGAGATATGAAGAATATTGTATACAAGTATTTGTAAACAAGGATTTGAAGCTATTGTTAGAATTTTAGTAATATCTAAAGATTGATAATGAATCTATAGTTGAAATTTGTTATAGAAATTGTTAAAAATACATCAATACTTTGTGTAGAATTTGAGTGGATTTGGACAAATGGATTATAAGTTATAGATTATTGAAGTTTGGAAAAAATTCTTTTCCTATGAGTGAATGAAGGTTTTAGAGTATTTGTATATTTTGAGTGTTTTGAGGAAATAAGACTTATGTATTAGGTGTAATAGCCCTAGGAAGAAGTATTTTATATAAATTTGAGGATTTGTTATTTTGGATCTTGGTTGAATAATTAGTAGCAGCTAAAAGCTTTGTGCTTTTTTAAGGCAAATTCTCTCTACCACAATATAATTGGTGCTTCTTCCTCTAATATGTGAAATTGGCACAACATATCTAGAAAAGAGTTGTCCAAATAATAACACAAGTGGCTTTACCAAAAAAAAACTTAATAACAATACAACAATCAACAAATATAAATTGACTCACAACAAGTTCAAGATGTCTCACCATAGGCATATAAACCCAATATTTCTCTACACAATTCTTAAGTTCCAAGCACTCTTTATCCTCAAAATCAAACTCTAAGTATTTTTTTAAGTGTACATAACCAAGTATCCTAAAAAATTCAAGATTAGATGTAAGACCAAGTATGCCAATAGTCACCAATCCTAATTATTGCAAAATAGGGCAATTCTTTTTAGAACATGTTGTGCCAACTTTATACATTGAGGGAGGTGATATCTTGCTAATACATTCCAAATTTAAATATATATATATATATATAGAAATAATAACAAATATTTATGAAATTTTAATACATTGCTCACATTAAATAATTAAAACTTTTAATGTGTTAATATTATATAAAAATATTCTATAATTCACAAGTTATTCAGAATAAATTGTTTTAATAATTAATAATTAAAGATTCAATTTATTTTAGATGATTTTGTTTTTTTGCAAAAACTTCATATGTTACTAGCAAATGAAAGTTATAAGGATAGTATTTTGTCTTCAAATTGAGCGGAATTTTTTGCAAGTTTAGAGAAATTAGGCACCTTATGAACAGTATTCGAAGGCAAAAATGTGAATAGAAAAATATGTCATGAAGCATATGCATTCTCATTAATATATTTTTATCTTTGAAAAAGATCCAAGAAAATACATAGGATTCTTTTCAGAGTTTTCATAATAACATGGTAAAAATATAGGTTTTTTGAAATTTTATTTATAATATTTTCTAGACTGAAATTGAGAAACATGGGAGGTTTTTATAGAAGAATATGACACATAGTAGTAAAAGAGTTTTTATAAAGATGTAAACTTTAAAACAATTGTGCACATATTCACAATAAAAATATAAAATAAGATGTATAAATATAAATATGTATATAGATAGGTTCTTTCAAAATAATCAAAGCACCTTCAAATTTTTTAGAAATGCTATATTCCATAGATAGATAAAATAGATTGAAATTTTATTGCATTGTATCCAAGAAAATATATGAATCTTGATTGTAGATATCAATTATAAATCAACACAAAAATTACATAGTCTATATTTTGATTGTCATTTAAAAAATAATATTTTATCAAACTTTGAGGAGAATTGACATAAATTATTTGAATTGGCATACTTCAATGAAAAAAATACTTGTATATCTATATTTCTATAAAATTTATTTTAAAAATTCACATTTTTCTTCTTGTATTTACTACTAAAAAATCTACCTCCTACAATCTCTTTTGAACTATTGTAATTTTTGGAACATTTAAATTTAATGCCACTAAATCTATTAAAAAAAAGTAGGTTTAAGCTAATAATGACTTTGAACAACATAACACATCCTCAAATATATATATATATATATATATAATTTTACACAACATGCTCATACAAAGACAAAGTATTAAAGACAAGCAAACAACCTACAAACAAACAAGAGCATCAAGTTAACAGATTATCATCTTACATAATATAAATAGAATCACACAAAATTTTAAAAAGGTTGTCAATGCATTGCTTGAAGAAGGAATGCACAAATAAACAAATAATAAATTAATCAGTCAATTGTTTTTCTAAAAAGAAAAAAATAACCATTAACATTGCCAGACAGTTTGTGCAGTAGGGGTGTCTCTTGTCCTCAAAACACATCAGATTTAGCTTCCAAGCTTCCCACAATTGGCGACAGTCGGAGCCGCCTTTCACATCCTCTTCTAATGTTTCCACATCCGCACAATCCTCATTCTTGTCTTTTGAGAGAGATTTTGACGTAATCTCTGATACCTTCAGAATTCCTCGGTGCAGACTGTTGATGGTCACTACCAGAATGTGTATCGAGTCTTCAGTTGCGTCTTCATCACATTCACCAGGAGCTTGCGGTAAGTTGCTGTTGAGTATATCGCGGAAGCGATCGTGGATTTTTCGGTTGCTCTGGAGTTCTTCGTCGAGGGACAAAACTTCGAGGACAGGAGACAATTGTTGTGGGAGTGGCGCTTCCTTGAACAGCGGAAGGAGCTCCAATTGCCCACATTACTCCGCCCGTTTGATGCCCTCTCCGACAACTGCCAACGTGTGTTCTCCTGGAACGTATACACCGCTTGTGCAGCTTCAACATGATCCTAGGAGAAAGAAACACTCGCGGCCGAAAGAAGTGACATGAAATGAGGAAATTTAGGATTCCGAGGAGGCTGATCGTAGGCCTCTAAGTGTTCAGACTAGACGTGTATTCCTCATATTCCGCCACTCAACACCCCCCCCGCCCCCCTTCAGTATGTGCGATCTTGAGCCTCTACCTAAGCAAAATTTGGTCTTGTATATCAGACAAGGCTGTACAATTCACTCGTCCGAGCACCTGAAATCGCCACCTTAATAGCCGTAAGTTGAAAAAGTTGGCCCCATCTTAGAATTTGTGATCAAATGCTAGCTGGTGGCCAACCTAATCTTATGCATTTGGCAGAGAAAACTGCGATTGGAAATAGACTAGCATGGCTACCATGCACACAAACTGGAATAGACCTCATTTCCTGGCCACGGTATCAAGGTTCGACACTTTTCAGCAATTGGCGAGGAAGTCATTTAACGACAAATAAGTCTCCAAATTCCCACCAAGTCTCCGGTGCAGGAGGAGTATTGTTGCCCACAGTTTACGTTGGAACCTGCTGGGTTGTGGTAGCTGCATTGCACACAAGGTCGACCTTAACTTCACAAGCAAATGTTGGGGCAAACTGACCCACATTGATGAGGTTTCTGTTATTTGAAGATGTAAGGAACTTCGTTTCAAGGATCCTGCGAAGTCGCCGACACTCCAGCCACTCTGCTGCAACGTCCACACCACCACCGGGGCCGGAACCTGACAGCTGTCGTAAGGATGCACAGGATTTTGCAAGGTCATGGCTTCTTTCTGGGATGTTGGATGGATGTATAACTTGTTCCGTTTTTTGATGTGAAGATGAGGTTTTGAAAGGAGATTATAGATTTTTTTTAAAAGTTACTGATAATCTAACTTATTATCAATTAATTAGTTGTGATTTTATTTTTTAAAAAAAGGTGTTAAATATCTTCTATATGCCATAGAAGGACTTTATGTACAAATCTACTTAAATATAAGAGGATTTTCTTGGTATAATATTATTTTTTATAATATTATAATATTATTTATCTTTTTTATTAAAGACAAATCACTTATTGGAGTCTTGTCAATTAGTTATAAGTAAATTCTCTACAGCTAGGTACCTAGTATATTTCTAGATTAAAGATCACACTACATGATAATGGACATATAATAGAAGAAGATTTTAGAAGATTCTACTTGATCCTAGAAGATTCTATTTAATCTTAGAAGATTTAAAAAAATTCTTAATAATTTTTCAAAGACCCTAGTAGATCCTAATAGGTTCTAAGAAGGTTTTAGAAGATTTTAGAAAATCTTAGATGGTCATAGAAGGATTTTAGGCTTGCTTCACTTCCAAGCATCAAAAAAACTCCTCAAGGGAGTTTTCTTGTATCTAATATATTTAAGAATTGAGGCTAAGAGGATCCTCAATCTTAACAGTGTAATTCTTGTAGCTCAACTTGGACCTTTTGGTCTTATTCTATGTCTTGTTATAGCTCATTCTTTGTGATATAAAATGAACCTCTTTTATTTTAGTTCTTTAAAATTTTGGAATCTTGTTTTAATTGAGTGGTGTATCCATAACAATTTATTGAGACTAACATAGCATAATATCGGAGTTTGATCTTTTTAGATAAAGAGTAGATTATCCTTCTTTTTCGAAATATTGTAGCATTCTAGAAGTTGTAGATTATCTTCTTCTAGACCAGTATTATTTTTAAATTTTTTATATTGATTTTTTCTTATTTTATTTTTATAATAGGAAGTAAAAGATATAATATGGTAGATTCCTAAGAAGCCAAGTTAAATTCAATTATAAATGCTTTTGAATCATTGAACATTAAAACCAAGACCTTATCTAAACAAAATTAAAAACTTTATATGACCATTGCCATATTGTAACATATTTATGTAGTGAAATATATAAACAAGAATGATTTTTTAATAAATATTCAATCATCTTGATTCAATAGGAACTCAAGATATTTAAGAAAGATTTTATGAAAGCATCTTAGATTATTTTCTTATCTTAACAACTAATATATAAGAATTAGTTATTAATTTTTCCTTCTAGATTATAAAAATTCTTTTATTGCCTTAAAAAAACCATAAATTAATAAAAATATGATAAAAAAGATAAATAATTAGTATAGTTGACACTACTATTAAGTTGAAGGTAGGATTGGACTTAAAAATCTCTATGATAGGTTAAATTAATACTCAAGGGTCGATTGTTTGTAGGATAGGGTCAAAATCAGACCTTTAGCAATTAAAATAGCTACCAAGGATAAAATATGGGATCATTTAGAGATTAACAAGTAGGATTTGAAAACTAGCTTTAAACTTGTTTCAAGGGCATAAGATTCATTTTTATAGGTTTTAGAATGACTTTGCAATTGTTATTCAAAGTCAAGGTTTGTATTGGTGATTTAGATTTTATACAATAAAATTAGGGCTAGCACTCTTGGCTAGTTTATGCAATTGGTGTAACATCTATAGTTAGAAAATTAAAAATATATGATTGATTTGGTGTGCTATGAGTGTATGAAATTGTATAATAATCTAACAATGCAATTAAGAGATATTTGATCATTAGTGTGAGGAGGTACCAAAAGTTGGCAGTTTGGGATTAGTTAGAGTTTTTGCAATATCTAAAGATCTATTAATCAAAACAAGATAAAATTTAACATGGTATTAGAAGACTTAGAGGTCAAATTATATATTGATTTTGAAGTGAAGTAAATAGTTAGAGAAGGAAAAATTACTATTGGAACATTTGCATCAACTATCAAGTTGGCATCTGAGTGATATTAGTATGGATTTTGGACATTTTTTCACAATCTAAAAGTTAGATTGGGCTGAAATTCTTTGAGCATGTAGAAGACTTATAGTGACATTTGTGTGCAAAATTTTGCATCAAGTAGATAGTCAAATTAAGAATTACAGCTTATTGAAGCCCACTGACGAGGATTAGGGCTTACAAAGAAAAATTGAAGTTGCATAATTGTAAAAGTAACAAGGCAATTTGAATTTGTGTATGATTGAGGTTATTAAGAAAAGTTTTTTTGAGTGTTTTGTATTGGCTTTAAGCACTTCTGAATTGAAATTCAAATTGCATTCTTCTTATTAGAATTTCTTGCATACTTGTAAACTATAACTTCACCGTCCCTACTTAGGTGCTTAGTGCATTTCCAAACAAGATAATACGTAATGCAACACTATACATAATAATCAAAGAATAGAATCATCTTAGCCATTATCACAAGTCTCTTTAAAAAATCTATTACTAAAGTCTACTTTACTATAAGATATATATATTCAAGACAACAATTCAATATCAACAGCAAAAGAAGCAAGAATTAACCTCTTAATGAAGTTTGATGGAACTTGTTCAAAGTTTCATAGCTTTATAAATCAAGTGCAATTTAATAATTTATTCTAACTTTAGTAATATTATATGGAAGTATCTCATATTAGTCTAATTGGAATCTTATTCTCACATCAAGTTTTATCTTGATTTGTTCTATTGTTTGAGAAGAATTCTTTCATATTGCATAATTTTAAAATATTTTTGGTAGTATTTATAAAAGCTTTTGAAGAAGATGATAAGGTTTATTTTGTTACAACTAAAATCCAGATCCTTTAATAAGAAATCCGTTTTACATTTGTTTATACTTTATAATTTTGGCAATCAGGATGTAATATTAATCGGGATAACAACACCTTGATAGATCAATTTTATTATAAGATAATTTAAAAGATCTATTATTATTTATGTCGAATCTTCAAATTCTTAATGAAGCATTAATAAAATAGTAAAATATAATAATTGGCTATTTTAATATTGATAAAAAAAATGTCCATTGCTTATACCATGAATTTACACCAATTACTTGATATCTTCTACATCTTCCAACTCTAGCAAACATTAAGAAGTAGAAGATATACAAATTGATATGATTTGCTTCAGATCTCTTTTTGAACAAAAAAAGAAGCATAAAAAAGAATACAGCTTGTATTTGTATTATGAAGAACTTAGCTACAAGGCTAATAATTGCTACAAAAAGCATTGACATGTATATTAAATAAAAAATAATTGCCATATCATCAAATATTTTGCAAGAAAATAAAGGCATCCAATTATAATAGGAATTATTGTCATATGGCATGATTTTTAATTTAAAAAGATATTAGATATCTAAATATAAAGAATTTATTTTTAATTTATTGGTCAGACTTGTATAAGTGATTTATCTTTAATAAGAAAGATAAATAAAAAAATAATATTAAAAAAAATATTATATCAATAAAAATCTTTTATATTTAAGTAGATTTAAGCATAAGATTTCTTATGGCATGTAAAAAATCATTAACACCTTTTTCTAAGCCAAATCATAACTAACTAATTTTTGATAAGTTAGATTCTGAATAATTTCAAAAAAAATCTATAATTTCCTTTCAAAAATTTATATTTATATCAAAAATATTATTATAGCTCTATATATCTATTTTTCACACCTCTATAAAGTTTTGGCTCCCAAAAAATCACTTTAGTTTGCATAAAATACTTAAATTATAATAAAACCCTTCAATACCTTATTCACCTATAAAAGACTATTTTCTTCTTAAATTTCAAGATCAAATACTTTTTAAAATAGCTATTTAATATTTTTCAAATTTCTTGAAAGTATAGTTAATATTCTTAAGCTTTATCACAGAAAAAATCAAATGTAGATTTGCTTTTTATCATTTGATATTTCAAAAATCCTAACAAGTGCTCAAAATCTTAGTTTATAGGTATTTGAGCACTATTTTTATTATATTTCAAAAATCCTAACAAGTGCTTAAAATCTTAGTTTATAGGTATTTGAGCACTATTTTTTTATTATATTTCAAAAATCCAAAATTCAAATATTATTAAAATTTGTATATAGCTTTGTACCATGATAATACATATTTTTAAAATTTTTGAATCAAAGTCTTATCAAATTGCTTGAGATATAGCTCAAAACACAACCACTAATTAAATAAGTTATTTACTACCTTTAGATTGCAAGCATTGATTTCAACTCTCAAAATTTCTTTTATTTTAATTTAGAATTTATTAAATTAGATATAAAAAATTTAGCTAAGAAAGTTTTTTTTTCTAACTCTGATTGTCAATCCTTCACATGAATTATGCTCCAATGAGTGATAATAGGTATAATTCAAATACCTTGATTTTGAGCACCTATATCTCTTTCATTAAAATTCCAAATCATTTAATTATTATACCAAAACTATAGCAAAAAATCTAAAATTATTGATCCTAATCTCTAATATTTAAATGATTCCAAAAGATTAAATCTAATTCCTAATAAGGCCTTAGATAGTCTTCTTTAAGTCCATTGGTTATGACTTTTGGCCAATAAGAGTGGAGATTTTTATCATCTATCACCACTCATCTACTTGAATGGCTTAACTATTCTTTTTGATATTAAAACTCCTTTCAATCTTTTTTTTAATAAGATCTACATAATATGTGTTTTAAATATCAAATACAAGAAATAAAATAAGATTTCAAGGATCACTAATATCTAATAAAGATGATTCAAAATATATAAAAGTTATTATTAATATAAAATCAACTTCAAAAGTCATTATCAAAAGAAATTGAGGTTGTACTAATCTCAACAATAATCCATTTAAACAAACTCTTTTTAAAATAATAATAATATAAATATATTTTATAACCAACTAAAATTCTCTTACATAATTTTTATCTAATTATATAATAAATTATATACTAAAATACATATATATATATATATATATATATATATATAATTTTTATATGATAGCCAAATCACAACACAATATTCTACAGTTGGATTTTTCTACTCCACAAATCAAAGAATATCTTATATTATCATCTAATCTTTCTTATTGCTTTACCATATCAATATATTTGGATGTTCAAAAATTTAAAATCTTTTTTTTAATAGATTCAGTAATTTTTATTTATTTTTTTAATTTTGAAATTTTAAAAATCTATAAAATTCTTATAATAAAAAAATCTAAGGCCGTTCATGTTGATGTCATAGATGGTCAACTTTTATCATCTACAAATGTTACATAAAGCCAATCTATTAGAAGTTAAATCAGAGAATTATAGTAATCAGGTATTAAGGATTGAAGAATACAAAGCAAGAGACTTATACTAGGATAAGGTTTCAAGAAGAAACCAGCAAGAATTCAAATTAAATAGATGAGTATACAAATAACACCAAGAAAGGTGAGCTAAAACTCCTAGAGATGTATTGTCAAGACTGAAGAATTCTTCAGCCTTGACTCCTATATATACTCCTATCTAGGATGCTTTTTGAGTGGCTTCTATCAAACTAAGAAACTTCTCGAGTAACTTCTACCAACTGGGAAGCTTCTTGAGCTCCTTCCACTAATTAGGAAGCTTCTTGAGTTCGTTGGACTAATTAGAAAACTTTTCGAGCTACTTTCACTAACTAAAAAGCTTTTTAATCAATTTTTATTAATTCAAGAAGCTTCTAGAATATTCTAAAAGATTCTATAAATCTCTAAAGTATATATCCCTAACATCACCTCCTTCTTTAGTGACGAGTTTCAAAAAGAACTCAATCTTATTACATACGTAAAAAATAAAGAATATGTTATATTAGTGAAGCTATGTATTATGTTCTCTGTTCTTGAGCAATGGATTCTATTAGTCCTAAAAGAAATCGCCTACGGCCTTGAGCTAGTACCTTTGTTGTTGAAATATCCTATCCAAGGATTTGATTTTTATTGCGGCCTTCATAACATCTTCCAAATAAGATCTTAGGACTAAAAGGATTCACCTTTCCAAGTTCAAGTAATATTATTAAAGCTTGAGCATTGGAATCAAGACTTGCATGGTTGAATCTTACTTCTAATAGCTCCAACCAAGGTATTACTTAATATTGAAATGTATTGTCTTCACTTTGCTCAATTGAAGGTTGTGAAAATTGCTCTGGTTCATTCAAAGCTTATGTAGCAAATGAATCTTTTGAGTCTTGTTCTCTCAATATTTAAAAATTTGACATAGTGACTAATTTGCTTCTATCACTTTATTTTATCTTGGAACAGATAATTATATACTAATGAAAGCTTTAATTTAATTCTCTTCCTCTTTATGAGTATTCCTTGAATCCAATTTTCACTAAAAAGTTATTATCAAATATGTTTGGATTTTTGAAAATAGAATTGATAAAATTCCTATATCTTTTAAAGCACATTAACAAGATTTTTGGCTGATTTTCATGTACATTCATTAATGTCATAGCCGTGCCAATGAATAAGATATTCTAATTTGTCCCACCTTCATCATAAATCAAGTATCTTTTCAACCTCATATTTTTTATGGTCTTCAATTTTGATACTAAGCAGTCATTATTATATTCTTTTCAAAATGTACAACTCTTTATAAGGTTCTAAAAGAGAGATATGAAAAATTGGATGTACCTTCATAGTAGATAGTAATTTTAAGTGATATACCACTAGATTGATTTGCTTTTAGATAGGAAATGGTTCCAACTTTCGATAGTCCAACTTATTATATGGCCGCTTAATCTTGATGTTTTGCCAAAAAAGCCATATCTTATCTTTAATATAAAAAGTAAGCAATTGATTTCTAAATTTATTTACAGATGTCTTATAAGCATCTTGACTTGCTTGTAATTGAAGCTTCAAGCTTGTTTGATGTTGCAATAGCTACTTTGCAAATCCTTTAGCTACTGGATTGTTGTTCTTTGGCATACTCCATAGATCAAGGTTTAAATGATGGCCATAGTTGGAATAAAATAATATTTGCTGACTTGAGGCATGAACAATATTATTATATGCAAACTCCGCTAATGGTAGATATGAAATTCAATTGTCTTGTTGATAATTAATGCTACATCATAAATATTGCTTTAAAACTTGATTAATTTGTTCTATTTGGCCATCAGTTTGAGGATAGAAAGCCAAAGAAAGTTTAATATCCTCCTTTAATATTTTAAAAAGATATTTCTAAAACTTGGAGATAAACTGGGATCCTCAATTGGATATAATATCATATGATAGGCCATGATATGAATATATATTATCAAAAAAGAACCTTGCCATTTTTTCATTAGATGTAGTCTTTTTATAAAAAATAAAATGAGTCATTTTTATAAGCCGATCAACCACTATAAAGATGCTATCCAATGAATTGGATGGTGGTAGATCTCTGATTAAATCCATTAAGATAGAAGACCATGATAGTCTTGGAACAAGCAAGGGTTGTAAGAGTCTATAAAGGCAATGTTACGAATTTTTAGACCTTGAACACATGTCGCAAAAGAGCACAAAGTCCTTCAATGCCTTCCACATTTGAGGCTACCAAAAATCTTGAGAAATAAATTTGAAGGTCTTATTAAATGCAAAGTGACTTGCAGCTTGAAAGTCATGGTGAGAATGAAGAATGCACAATTGTGTTGGTCCTTCTGGAATATACAAATATTCTTTAAAGTATAAAAGATCTTCCTCAAATTTAAACTTATCAATATTTTTTTTAAACAATGCTTGATATCAAGGGCCAAAGCATCATTAGTGGTTACAATATGCACATCATTGATGAAACTAAAATCAATAGGCACTAATATAATAATAGTATAAAAGAAAAATTGCTCTGATTTGAATAAAATTGTATATTATTAATCAAATATTACCTCTCCTATTCTTGATACAAGATATGATTTCCTTGATAGAACATTAGATAATTTTTATTGCTTTTGAAATCAATAAGTGATAACAAAGTTAAATTGAGATAGTGACATATTCTATTGAGCTTAGTAGCGATTAAGAATCCAAGCTAATACAAAATATTCGAAGTTCTTGTGATCTGTATATACAACCACAAGATGTACTGTCCCTTTAAGAAAATGATGCCATTTTTAAAAAGAATCGATAATAATAAGAAGCTTCTTATTAAAGATTTTATAATTAAATTTGACAACAGAGAACTTTTGAAAATAAAATACAATAGGATGGAGTTTATTGTCTATATCCATTCATGAAAGTACGGCCCTTGGTACAAAATTTGAAGCATCAATCTCTATGTAGAATGCATTTATAAAGTCTGGATGCATCAATATTGAGGCTCTAATAAATGCCATCTTGAGATCTTGGAATACCTTTTCCACTTACGGCCCCCATTCTAACTTGTCCTTACATGTCAACCAAATAAGAAGGATAGCAATTTGAGAGTAATTTTTGATAAAAATCCAATAGAAGTTAGCAAATCCAAGAAAACATTATATGTCTCTTTCAGTCTTTGAAATGGCCCATCTTATAATCACCTCTACCTTCTTCGCATCCATCATCAAATCCTTTGTAGATATGATGTATTTCAAAAATTCCATCTTAGATTGATGAAATATATATTTCTCTAGTTTGGCATACAAACTTGTATCTTGCAGCTTTTATAATATCAATTTGATATGCCCCTTATATTCCTCTAGATTTTTTAAATAGATCAAGATGTCATCAAGATAAATCACCATAAACTTATATAAGTATTCTCAAAAGATGTCATAGATTAAATGCTGAAAGATAGAAGGTGCATTTGTTAGTCCAAAAGGCATGACATTATATTCAAAATGTCCATATCTTATCCAAAACTCCGGTCTTCTATTCATCTTCTTCTTTGATCCATACCAAGTTATATGCTTCACACATATCTATTTTAGTATAGATCTTAGCTTGGCCAGATTGTTCCAAAAGTCCTAAGATTAATGGTAGTGGATAACAATTCTTCATCATTATCTTATTCAATATCCAATAATCAACGCACATATGCAAGGAACCATTCTTCTTCTTCACAAAAAATATAGGTGTCTTATTGGAGATTTTGAATGCTTGATGAAGTTCTTTACAAGATTTTCATCAATATAATCTTTTAATATTGAAATCTCATTTTGAAAAAGATTATAGATTGGGCCAAAAAGTGGTTGCATTCTTACTTGAAGATCTATAGCACAATTATATGGTTGGTGCTCTAGCAATATATCAACATTCTTTTTCTGAAAAATATCTTAAAATTTGTAATATTATTCTAGAATACTTCTTAATAAAGTCATATCTTCTTTAATTGGAATTGCATAAATAACAACTAGTGTACCTTCTTTTGTCGATCTTATAAAAGCCCTTATTCCAACAAATAAAGATTTACCAATTTGTGGCTTTTTACAAATTTTTTTTGTAGGAATTTCTATCGGAAATGCTAATTTTATGACCTCTAATTTATTTTTGGATTATACTTTTCCAATCAAGATAGCTTAAAAATAATAGGATTTGAAGGAGTCTTAATGATGTTGAACACAATCTTGCTTTTGTGATTTTTAAACAATACTTCTATAGGCATAGTTTCATAGGTGATACTACCTGAGGATAAGAGTTGTCCATCTATTACCTCTACTAAATAGATTTGAATTTTTGTATTAGAAGAATTTTGATGAAGCTTAGTGAATGTCTCATTTAAAAAATAAGCAGATGCCCTCAAATCTAACAAAGCAATCGTCTGAAGCTTCTAAGGGCCAAAATATAAAAAAATTGTAAAACAATGAGTAGATTAAGTAAAAAAAGAGGAACCTGAATAATTTTGTAATGTTTGATTGTCTAGTCACACGATCCCTACTATGGCTGAATATTATTGTTTTTTTGAATAATTACACTCTTGGTTTTGGTAATGTTGTTGTATTATGTGTTGTTCTGTTTGGGAATGCATCAAGCACCTGGCTATGGAGGGTAAAGTTGTAATTCACAAATATCTAAGAATCCTTAATAAGTTTCATTTGTATAAGAAGAATATGATTGAATATCAATATGAGAGTGGTTAAGTCAATACAAAGTGCTTAAAAATATTCTTCTTGATAACTTCATCTACATACAAATTCCAATTGCTTTGTACTTGTCACAATCAAGCAACTAGATTTCAATTTATAAATCCTAATTTTATTTAGCAAACTTCAATAAGCTTTTAATCTAATTATCAACTTGGTATGAAGCTTTGTATATAAATGCAAATATAAGTCTTTTATATGCTCAAAAAGTTTCAATCTAACATATTATAGTAATTTTCATCAATGGGAGTTTATTTCCAATGGTAGGAATTTGTTTGCAAGGAGGCGGATGATTGTGTTTTAAGATTTGATAGGTGATTTTGACTATGGTTAACTTATAGATTTGCACATTCAAAACTAATAAGGGAATTTTGTGCCTACATCCAATCCAATAGTACTATTTATAATATATTATAATTCAATAAAAAGAATCAAAGATATTCCTAGCATTGCTTTGTCTTCACTTCTCTTTCCTAATTGATATAATGTATTTTCCTTTTGGAATGTCATTATACATATTGGATTGCTCTTCAGTTATTTAGCTTGCATTCAATTTGACTATATTTTCTCCCATTGGTAATCTAATTAACACTACCTGATTCACTCAATTTCTCATAATTTATCTTCCTATTGTTATATTTTTAATCAATTGCGCTCTCTTCTTTCCAATCTCCATCAAACTAATCGGACTCTTTTAATTGTCACATCATAACTTTAGACTTTATACAATCAATCTCAATGAATTTCAACTTGTGATTACCACTCCCATAGGTTACTAACATTCACACAATTCCCATTAGTTCGCTCTTACACTCTAGCACATAATCTCAATTTTCACCAAGTTACCTCAATTGCTCTCTCATTTAACAAATTTTTCATCTCTAATATTAATTTATTCTTTGATTTTCTATTTTCGACCAAGTACACTTGGTCTTTGGTAGTTTAATAGTCTCTCACTAATCGCATTAACTCCAACCACCAAAGATCTCTCAGCATAGACACAATCTCCAATTGTATCACCTGACTGCAAATATGTATCAACCAATCAATTTTTATGCAGTATAGATTTAACACCAATAGCAATTATTATTCATACAATTGTTCATCACACTTCATTATATTCTAAGTGTCATATTAATTCACAATAGGATCATATAAAATAATAAAAACTACATGGCCTTTCCAGCTTTTACCCATGGGAGTCTCTTCTCTCAAGGTAGATTGATTTTTCATTGGTTCTTCCCTAGCTATAAAATAAGGTAATCCCTCCAATCACAACACTTGCCTGCTTCTAATTGATTCCTCCAATAAGCATCCCTTGTTATTCTATTGCTACTTATGCTCTAACCTCATTAATTTGAAATTATTGATAATTAACCTTAAAAAAATATTAAATTGCTTCCACCAATAGCTAATTACAATAAATTATTAAAAAAAAAAAAAAATCACCCTAAAAACCAATAGGTCCTAAGCTCACACAATCCAACTTACAGATTATAGAAAATCAACCAAAACCCACACTAATATCAATTGGCCGCTAGTTTGAAGGTTGATGTAGATATCCTAGTGGTAATTTCTCCTTCTCCAATTGTAAACTTCAATTAAAATTTAGTATAGCTTGTTCTTCAAGTCATCTAATACTATGCCAATTTTCACCTTGATTTGACTAGTAGATCTTCAGATATTACAAAAATTCTAACCAACCCTAAATTGTCAATTTTTGATACCTCTTTGTACTAAAGATCAAATAAGTCTTGATTGCACCATTAGATTGTTATAAATTTGAATTCAATATAAATACACTCAATCATCCTCACTATTAAATTTCCAACCATAGATGTCACTACAATAACACACAATAGCTGAGAGTGTTGGTCCTAACTTTATTGCATAAAAACCTTATTCCTAATACAAGCCTGATTTTATAGAGTTTTTGCAATGTCCTTCGAAACCCTCTGAAAACAAATCTAATGTCCTTTGAACGAGCTTGAAGCTAGCTTTGTAATCCTAGTTGTTGATTTCCAAATGCTCCCAATCTCCTATCCTTAGAGGCTGTTTTTGTCGTTGGAGGTTTGATTTTGACCCTATCTTATACACACTCGACCCCCAGATATCAATCTAACTTATTCAAAAGATTTTTAAGCTTAATCCTATGCTCAACTTAATCCTAATATCAAATATATTAATTATTTATTTTTTCTATCATATTTATATTGACTTATGGCTTTTTAAAAGCAATAATAGAGTTTATACAACTTAGAAGGAAAATTTAATAATTAACTTTTATCTATTAGCTATTGAAATAAGAAAAAAATCTAAGAGGCTTTTATAAATCTTTTCTTAAGTATCTTAAATTTCTATTGAACCAAGATAATCAAATATTAAATAGAAATTATTATTATTTATACTTTTTACTATATAAACATATTACAACATGACATCCATCTCCTTTGAACCTACACATCCTCTGGTATGCACCACATGAACCATATATTATAGTTGGCATCACACCAATTCTTTATTTTTTGCACCAAGTCCTTCTTCATCATATTAATTTCAATATGATTATCTTCTTTAGAGTCATTGATATCTTCAACATGATCCTCTATATTTATTTTTCTATCTCGTCTTTTAAAAACCTTCACTCGCTTCCTAGCAATAGGTATCTTCAACCTTGTACCATCCAATTCCTTTAATAAATACATAGCATTGTCATGGATTGTTACCACTACATACGGTGTCATATGACATGGCCTTCTATCTGGGAATACATTGGGTACTTGGCTGTAGAGAATTTATTTGAAACTTGATGGAAAAAATCCAATAGGTAATTTGTCCTTCATAAAAAAGATAAATAATACAACAATCTCACAAAAGAGAAGTTATGTATATAAATCCTTTTGTATTCAAGTAGGTTTGTACAAAAAAGATTCAAATTTCCACAAAAACCCTTCAAAACTTTATTCACCTGCAAGGAGTTATTTCTTCTTGATGTTTAGAGTCCAATAACTCTTGATCCAAGCATTCAATTTCTATAAAATTTAATTCAAAGTATACTAAATCATCTTAAGTTTTACCACAAGAAATAATCAATTATAAATTTATTTTTGATTGTCCGATATCTCAAAACCTCTAGCAAGTGCTTAAAACCTTAGCTCAGAGACACCTGACCACTATTTTTCTTATATCTTACAAACCCAAAACCCTAATGCCACAAAATTTTTGCACATAGTCTTGTGACATAAATATATAGACTTTTAAAAATTTTGAGTCAAAAGTCTTTCAAATTGTCTAAGATATAGCTCAGAATGTAACCACTATGAAAGAAGGTCACTTACTACCCTTAAGTTTGTAAGCATTGACTTCAACTCTCAATATCTCCTTCATCTTAGCTTCAATTTCATCAAGTCACATATAAAAAATATAGTTGTAAAAGTGCTCACTCCAACCTCACTTGTCGATCCTCAATTTCTTTCTGTATGCATGAGTTATACTCAAAAGAGTGACAGTAGGTCCAAAATCAACACCTTAACTTTGAGTGCCTATAACTTCTTCATAAAAAGTGCAAAGCACACAAAATTTGCACCTTAACCAGATCCAAAAATCTAAACCTTATAAATCTAGTCTCTGATGTTCGACTCCTCTTGAAAAACAAATCCTAACTCCTAATAAATCCTTGGGCAGCCTCCTTGAAGCCCATTGGGCATGATTTTTGGCCAATTAGAATAGAGATTTCTATCATCCACCTCTATCCATCCACATGGATGGCCAAACTATCCTTTTTACACTAAAAATCCTTTTCTAATCGTTCTTCTTATAAGATTTATATACTTGGTGCTTTAAACATCAAATAAAAGAAGTAAATTAAGATTTTAAGAATCACCAATGTCTAACAAAGGTGACTTAAGATATACAAAAGTTACTATCAATATAAAATCAACCTCAAAATTACTTTCAAAAGAAAAAATAAGATTGTATAAACCTCAATAATAATCTTTTTAATAGATCCTTTCTAAACTAGCAACCTAACCACATCTTATAATTAATAAATCCCACTATTATGGCTTTTATGGAATTATATAATAAATTATACATTAAATATATATGTACAATTTTTTCACATAGTATCCAAATCACAACACAACAACAGTCCAAACGAATATTTTAAAAACTTCTATAAAGTATTATGCTGGTTATCTAAACTACTATCATAAACAATTATCCAATCACCTTCTTCAATTGCTCTAGACCTCAATTGCATTGTTTATCAAATCCAGCCTTATTCTTTAGCCATGCCTCTTATAATCATTTTAATGGTAATTCCACATCTTCTTATCTTTATTCAAGTTGTCAAATTCAAATAGCCAACAACTCTTCTCTTGTTAATCTATCTTCCCAACGTAGCATATTCCAAGTTGGCACATGTTCTTCAATTGGCATAATAGATTTTTGACTTGTCAAAAGTTCCATTAGCATATATCCCATCACTAAACTATGTGTTATTTGATCAACCTATAATGTATAAGGTAAAACTCAAGGCCATTCTTTTACTCTACTATTACAAGCTTTAATCAAGGCTTTTATAATTAGTGGGTATCCATATTCAATCTTTACAATCCCCTCTAGATTATAAATAATAGTCAATGATAATTTAATTCTACATCTCTCAAAAAATTCATGAGTTTCATGTGCATCCAATTCTCTATGATCTGCAGTGATCTTTTTTATACATCCATAGTAACAAATAACATCTTCAAGTAAAAATCTACAGATTCCTTTTATAGACTTTTTTCTTAATGCCTTGCCTTCTACTTGGTTTAATAAATTTTCATGAGCCAAAACTAAATATCTCATTTTCCATAATCCCATTGGCATAATAATCAAATCTACAACCCATTTAAAATGACTAACAAAGGGATATATTAGATGTAGACCATCTTGATGATATATATTCAAATACATTTCACAAGTTAAATAAGATTCCACAAACAAAGCCACATCTCGATACATATACTTCTGCCAATATTGTTCCTTTAATTTAGCAAAAGTAATCCAAATTCCTCTATGCCCTACCTATAGACTATCATGAAACTCCTTGAGTAATTTTTGTTGATCTTCTTTAGTACCTACTACTTGTTGCAGCATTCCAATATTTGATTTTGGCCTCTTTTATAAAAATCCTCTTTGTAATATGAACTTATATGCCTTCTTCTTGATTTTTTTAAATTTTTCAATAGACCAATCAATATGCTTGGTTAATATACTCAAATAATATCCAATATCCAGTAACTCTCTTTCATAATTTTCTTCATCAAATGACATATCTTCTTGGTTTAAATATGAAACTGAATAAAATTTTGTATCCACATCATCAATATCCTCAATCATCTCATCTTCTCCATCATATTTTGCTTAAGATAGCATATTTGCTACCAGATTATCTTTTCTTGCATTATGTCTAAACTTCAAATTTAATGACTTAATATAAACAATCCACCTCAATATTACAATATCTGGTGTTGTACAATTAATAATCATCCAAAGTAAAAGTAAACAATTTATTTCAATCACCACCATTGTCTCAATTAAATAATCATTTTCAGCTTTCATAGTTAAAACAACTCCCTATAATTTGCTTTTCACTTATGAATATGTATGTTGGCGAGTGCTTAACACCTTAGCTCCAAATTAAAATACAAATCAGTGTCCATTTGAATCATCTTAACCTACAATCCATCCAATAGAAATTAGATTAGTATCCACTATAAAAATCACTGGTCTATTGTACTTATAATCAACTTTTCTTAACATTGGAGGTGATGTCAATTAATCCTTTAATCTTTGCATTGCTTTGATATGCTTTTCTTCTCATTTAAATTGATAATTCTTGCATAATAATTCATACAATGGATCTGCTATGTGAGCATAGTAAAAAATCCAAATATGATAAAATATATATGCACCCAAAAATCTTTGTACCTCTCTTAAAAAACTGCAATCTTCTTTCATTCTGTCAATTGCATCAACTTTGGTTGGATTTGGTTTCCTTCCATAAAATCTACATAAATGTCCAACAATTACATCTTCTTGTATTTGAAATATAGATTTTATATCCAATAATATAAAATGAACTTCTTCAAGTCGAGTCAATATTTTTTCACAATCTTATATATGATCAGTAACATACTTGTGACACCCTCTTTTATCTAAAGTTTCATCCTTGTCTTCTTCCTTGCACTCTTATATAGGAACATCATCTAGAAAAGGCATAATCTTCTATAAAATAAAATCTATTAATAGCCTATTAATCCCATTCATCATATATGCTATTAAATTGATAGCACCTTGAAGAAGAGTATATATTCTAATTAATCCAAGTGGTATTTTCATCATTATCATGTCTCTACTCTCTATTGCAAGTTAAAATTGGTCATAGCCTGAATACAAATCATCCATTGAATAGATTGTCTTTCTTGCAAATGCTTCAATAAATTCATTCATTATTGGTCCAATTCCTACATTCTTGATAGTTATTGCATTTATTAGTTGCATATCTTGAATAAATTATAATGATCCATTTTTCTTAGGCATTGTAAACCATCGACTAGAATATGATATAAAAGAGGGCTCCAAAATCTTTATCTTCATCTTTTCTTTTAATAATTCCATTAAACTTGGCAAATGTGCCCTTGGTATTGAGATTGGTCTCAAATTCTAAGGTACATGTGGTATAGTAAAAGTAACCATGGCAGTCACAATATTTGGATCTACACATCCAATTTCATGAAATTCAAAGGCAAATGATTTACTTCATTTTGTTAACATCTTTTTGAAATATTCAATTTCATTTGGCAACAAAGAACCATCAAAATCAATCTTCAATTCTTCAAAATCCTCATTTATAAACTTGTGTCCAATATTCCTTGAATCTCTTAAGTTTTTTTCTCTTGATATTTTTTTCATTTGTTCTTTAGAATCTTTTGGCAAAGATTTGACAACAAGTTTTATTTTCTTATCTATTATCTTATATTTTATTTCAATTATAACCTATGGTGCTTGAAAAGATTCAAATATAGAATAAATTTTTCTTAATTAAATTTGTACATTTTTATCATCATCTTTTAATCCAATTGATGTAATTAATTTCAAATAATCTTCCAATCCGTTTTTTTCATAAATACCAAAAATCCTTTCATCATCTTCTAATGCCTCTAATTTATATAATTCTTTTTTAATATTATATAGTCTTTTTCTTTTTTTTCTTTTTAAATATGTAACTTTCTTATATATGATATTTTTATTTTCAAAAATATTAATAAAACTTGTATCAAAGGCACCTACATCTTACAAGAGTACCTCCTCTTCTGTACCTCTATAATCCCACTTTATAGTGGTATTCCTCAAAAATCCATAAATTCTTCAACAATTCTTGACAATGGATTCTTTTTCAATTTTTCTCGATTGTATTCATGATTTGGAGGCATAGTCAAAAATTATACTACCCTTCTTCTATCTTCACTATAAATCTATGTATAAGCTAAACAATCATCTATTACTTTTGTTTCCATTCAAGTTACAATAATATACGATTGTCCCAATATAAAAGGATAAGATATTACATCTTGAACAAAGAAATTTTGCTCCATTATACCATCACTAATTCGAATTTTTACATCTGAGTAAATACCATATAATTCACTTCATGTATTATTAACTGCCCCTATTACCCATCTATACTCCATATCAATTGGCTACTTTTGCTTCATATAAAGATTCTTAGATATAAGATTTATTTTTTATTTGTGGTCAATCAAAGCAACAATTGGCTCATCCATATCTCTAATCTTCATTAATGCCTTTGGTGTTGTTCTAGCCCAATTCTTTCAAAAATAATAATTCAAAATTGCTTTCTCCTTATCACTTGGGTCATTAAAACGTATTCTTTGATTTTGACTTCTTCTTCCATTTGTTTAATTGTTTGCAACAATTACCAATTTCATCTTCTTCATGCTTACATATGTGTATATCAATAGTATGATTTGATCCAGCTTCATCCATTAATTCCCTCTTCCACTTAATATTGTCAATAATGACATTATGAAATTCTCTCTTAGCAATATTCAAAATCTCTTTCAATGTAAATTCAACCTTAGCATTGAACACATGTTCTTCAAGCACCTCCTTTAAATCTATTACTACTTCAATATCAAAGAAAAATTTGTAAGCCATTGATTTATTTTTTTTTCCTAAATCCTTTGATTTTTTATTTAATGATGTTGACGTATTCTTTGTTGGTAACTCTTGTGAAGCCATCTTATGAGCCTCATTTTTTCAAGTCTGCCTCTTGGAAGAATTTTCTTCTCTTATCTCATTAAAATCTTGTTTTCTCTTTTCTTCTATCAAGGCTTCAAATTGTCTAAGATATAGCTCAAAATATAACCACTATGTAAGCAGGTCACTTACTACCCTTAAGTTTGTAAGTACTGACTTCAACTCCCAATATCTCCTTCATCCTAGCTTGAATTTCATCAAGTCATATATAAAAAGATAGTTATAAAAGTGCTCACTCTAATTTCACTTGCCAATCCTCAATTGCTTTCTGTATGCGCGAGTTATACTCAAAAGAGTGACAGTAGGTCTAAAATCAACACCTTAACTTTGAGCGCCTATAACTTCTTCATAAAAAGTGCAAAGCACACAAAATTTGCACCTTAACCAGATCCAAAAACCTAAATCTTATGATCTTAGCCTCTGATATTCAACTCTTCTTGAAAAATAAATCCAAACTCCTAATAAATCCTCAGGCAGCCTCTTTGAAGCCCATTGGGCATGATTTTTGGCCAATTAGAATAGAGATTTCTATCATCCACCTCTATTCATCTATATAGATGGCCAAACTATCCTTTTTACACTAAAAATCTTTTTCTAATCCTTCTTCTTATAAGATTTACATACTTGGTGCTTTAAACATCAAATAAAAGAAATAAACTAAGATTTTAAGAATCACCAATGTCTAACAAAGGTGACTTAAGATATACAAAAGTTACTATCAATATAAAATCAACCTCAAAAGTCACTACTAAAAAAGAAATAAGATCATATAAACCTAAATAATAATCTTTTTAATAGATCCTTTCTAAACTAGCAATCTAATCACATCCTATGACTAATAAAAATCCATTAATATAGCTTTTTTTTAGCTATGTAATAAATTATACATTAAATATACAAGTACAATTTTTTCACATAGTAGCCAAATCACAACACGACATCCACCTCCTCCAAACCTGTGCATCCTCCAATATACAATAAGAAGAATTGAAGTTGTGATTGGCGTCATACTATTGCTCCAACAATATCTTCTTCAAAATCTTGTTCTTCTTCTTTATCTATAAAGAAGTCAATTTCTTCTCTTATATCTTCATGTGTTATGTCTTGACTTCATTGTTTAAAGAGTTTTATGCATTTTCCTGCAATCGAAACTTTAAGGTGTATTTCATCTAGCTCCTTTAATACATATGTGGCATTATTCAAAACATTTACAACCACATAAGGTCCAAACCAACGTTTAAAAAAATTTCTAAGAATACTATGCTGGTTATCCAAGCTACTATCATACACCAAAATCCAATCACCTTCTTGAATTTCTTTTGGCCTTAACCAATGTCGCTTCTCAAATCTATCTTTATTTTTGATTTGTGCCTCTGTTAATTTAACAACTGCTTTTTCAATATCTTCAGCTCTTCTCTCCAATTGATAGATTTGAAGTGCAAGAAGTTTTTCTCTAGATACATTTTCTTGCCAAGGTAAAACATTCCAAGTATATATTTATTCTTCAATCGGCATAATAGGCTTTTGTCCTTGTATCAATTCTATAGGCATATATCCAATTACTGAACTGTGAGTAGTACGATCAATCTATAGAGCAAATGGTAATAATCTTGGCCATTCTTTTGTCCTTCTTTTACATGCTTTAACAATGGCTTTTACTATCGGAGGATGACCTTGCTCACTTTTGGCATTACCCTCTAGATTATATGCTATTGTAAGTGCAAGCTTGATCCCACATCTTTCAAAAAATTTCCTTGCCTCATATGTATCTAATTCTCCACGATCAGCAGTAATCTTTCCAATACATCCGTATCTACAAATCACATCCTCTAGTAAAAATCTACAAACTCTTTCAGTGGATTTTGTTCGTAGAGCTCTTCCCTCCACCTGGTTGGATAAATCTTCTCATGCCAAAACTAAGTATCGCATTTGCCATAATCCCATAGTCATAGTAACTAAATCCACCACCCATTTATAATGTATTGCTAGAGGATATATAGGATGCAATCCATCTCTATGTCGAATCTCTGAATACATTTGGCAAGTTTGACATGATTCCACAAACTTTACTACATCTCTATACATATTACGCCACCAATATTTTTCTTTAAGCTTATTAAAGGTAGCATAAATACCTCTATGACCAGCCTACAAGCTATCATGGAATTTTTGAATCAATTGCTCTTGCATTTCCTTCTTGCAAATTATTCTTTGTGATATACCATTGTCCCTTTTACATCGCTTCTATAAGTATCCATCTTATAAAAGGTAGTTGTAGGCTTTCCGCCTAATTTGCTTAAAATAAATATCATTCCATTCTTGTTGCCTTGATAGCGTGCTCAAATAGTATCCAATATCTAACCATTCTCTTTCATATAATTCTCCGATGAATAGTTTTGGATACTCCTTCTCTCTTTGTTGTGTTCGAGAATAGAAGGTAATACTTACATCTTTGGTATCATCATTTAAATCTTCTTCTTGTTCATACCTAGCCCAAGATAGCATATCCGCCACTGGATTATTTTTACCTGCTATGTGCTTGAATTCAGGATTTAAAGACTTAATATATGCAATCCACCTCAGCATAGCAATATCAGGGGTATTACAATTGGTGATCATTCCCAATAGTGGTAAACAATGTGTTTCCACTATCACTGATGCTCCAATTAAATAATCTCTATCAGTTTTCATGGCTGTCACTGCCCCCCATAATTCTCGTTTTACTTGTGGATAGCACCTTTGTCTTTCACTTAATACTTTGGCTCCAAATCGTATAGCAAATCGATTCCCTTCTTCATCATCCTGTCCTAGTGCCCAACCAATAGCTATTGGACTAATATCAACTGTAAGTATCACCGGTTTTCTATTCTCATAATTTATTGTACGTAGCACAAGTGGAGAAGACAATGATTGCTTCAACCTTTGCATTGCTTCTATATGTATCTTTTCCCATTTAAACCTCTTTCCTTTTTGTAGCAGACCATAGAGAAGATCTGCTATATGTGCATAATGTGGAATCCATATATAATAAAATATACAAGCCCCCAAAAATCTCCATACCTCTGTTTGTGAGCTACAAACTTCTTTCATCCGTTGTATGGCATCTATTTTAGTAGGATCTGGTTTACGACCAAACCATCCACATAAATGCCCCACAATAACAATCTCTCAAACACCAAAGGTTGATTTAGCTCCAGATAAGGTCAAGTGGACTTCTTCAAGCCGTGATAAAATCTTATCACAATCCAAAATATGACTAGATACAAATTTACGACACCCCCTCCGATCCATTATTTCTTCTTTTTCTTCTTCTATACACCCTTTTATTGGAATGTCATCCAAGAAAGGCATAGTCTTTTTGGAATAAAATCACGCAGCACCTTATTCATTCCATTCATCATATGAACAACTGAGTTTGTTGCTCCTTGTGGTAATGTACATATTTTCACCAATCCTAAAGGTGTCCTCATAGTAGTGATATCCCTGCTTCCTTCTGCAAGTTGAAACTGGTCGTACCCAGAATAAAGATCTCCAATAGAATAAATGGCTCTACCAGCAAATGCTTCAGCAAATTCTCCAACAATTGGTCCCACTCCTGTATTTCTAATGGTCACTTGATTCACTGGTTGCATATCTTGAATAAATCGTAGAGTTCCATTCTTCTTTGGTACTGTAAACCAACGACTAGAATACGGTGCAAATGATGGTTCTAAAATTTTCATCCGTATCTTTTCTTTTAATAATTCTATAAGTTTGGATAGATGCGCTCTAGGTACCGGAATTGGCCTTAGATCCCATGGAGCATGTGGAACTGTAAATATAACCATTGGCGCCACAATACTTGGATCCACACATCCAATTTTTGAGGGTTCAAAAGCAAAAGCTTTTCCATGCTTCCTCAACATTTTTCTGAATTCTATTTCTTCGGTAGGTAGAAGAAAATCTGCGGATCCTACTTTCAACTCCTTGAACGTACTTTCTGTAAACTTATGGCCAATTTGATCAAGATTTCGTAAACCCCTTTCCTTTGAAGCCTCTTGAACTTGGTAGTTTGAATCACTAGACAATGGTGTAGCTACTGGTTTTATTTTTCTTTCTACAGTTTTGTACCTAGTTTCAACTTTGACTTCATAACCCTGAAACGCTTGTATAATGGAGTAGAGCTCTCTTGAATGTACTTGCACCACTTGATCTTCATCTGTTACTTCAACCTTTATAAGTTCTTCCAATATATCTTCTAAACCTGTTTCTGTATATATATCTATTATCTTGTCATCTTCATCAAGCACACCCACTCTTTTTAGGTCTTTTTCTATTTTTCTCACAATCCTTTTGTAGATCATTAATTTGCATATGTATAGCAAATCCACTTTTAAAAATTTCTACAACTCCTGTACAAAAGGTACTTTCTTCTCCTTGCGAGAGTACCTTCTCTGATGTACCACCACATCCTCGCTCTATAGTGGTACCTTGCAAAAATCCTTAAACTCTTCATCAATTTTTGGTAATATGCCACTTCGTAGATAATCCCTGTTGCGCTCATGATTAGCAGGTATTGTTAAAAACTGCACTGCTCGTTTACCATCTTGGCTTCTAATGCGAGCACATGCAGATCCATCATCTAATACTTTGGTTTCCATCCTCACAACAATAATATATGGTTGTCCAAGAATTATTGGATATGAAGTATTATTCTGAACAAAGAAGTTTTGTTCAGTAGATACATCTCCAATTTTCACCTTTACATCTGGACAAGCACCATAAAGATCTCCACGTGTGTTATTTGCTGCTCGGATCACCCAACCATGTTCAGTGTCAATAGGCCACCTCCCACATTTATAAATGTCTTTAGACATAATATTGATTTCAGATCCATGGTCAATAAGAGCAACTACTGGATCTGTCAAATCCCCCATCTTCACCAAAGTTTCTGTAGTGGCTCTAGTCCAATGCTTCTTAGAGTAATGACTAGGACCTTTGTCATCAACCTTATCTTCATCTAAGGAAAATTCATCCTTTTGATTGATACAACATTCAGCCAACTCTAGCTCTTCTTCTTCTGTTAATGTTGTATCTAAAGCATTAGACATTGCTGATTCTCCTATCAATTGTCTTTTCCGTTTAATGGTGTCAATAATGACATCATGAAATTCTTTTTTTGCAATGCCTAAAATTTCACGTAAAGTGAATTCAATTTTGGCATTCAACACCCTTTCTTCCAACACCCCTTTTAAATCTGTAGTTGCCTCTATATCCGATTGCAGCTTATAGGCAACAATCTTTTCAATTTTTTTATTTTTACTAGCTTCCATCCCTTCTTTCCATTTTTCTTTTTGTAGTAATGCATCTCCAGAGTGTGATGTTGATGGCTCAACCTTGGATGGTCTACTACCTTGTAATATAGGTACTCTCTTGTTTTATATTGTTTTTATATCCTTTAGAAATCTCCTTTTGTTATCTGGTTCTTGGAGATTTTCTTCTATTATATTTCTTCCCCTTTTCACATCCATCAAAGCTTCATGGTGGGATTTTGCCATATAAGCATGTACAGACATGTTATCAACAAGGTCATCCTATCCTGTTGCATTCCTATTTATTAAGGCTGCATTGAAAAACTCTTGCCTTAATGTTTTTCCCTTATTCATGTTAGTGATAGCATGATTCCATAAATCCCCCGTGTCTACATATTTGTGAAAAACATCCTCTTTCTCCCTTATAACCTCGATACCATAAGTGGAAGCTTTTCCTGATGCCATAGTATGTTGAAATAAATAATCCTCTAAAACCCTTTTCATCCCTCCTTTTCCAAAGTTGGTTTTGAAAAATACCTATGTCACGCAGTGCAATCTTTCCATCTTTCCATATAATTACTCCTTGTTGCAAAATATCAGCAAAATCTCCATATTCCTTGCGAGGATGCTCCATACTATTGCACCAAATACATTGCTGTATATATCCTTGCTTTGATATAGGTTTGATTTCAGATATTCCTCCTTTTTCTTCTAGCTTTGCCAATTTAATTTGTAAGTCTATCATATCTTTCACTAACTCCTCAATTGCATCTTTTTGTGGTACAACTGTGGACATAGGAATTGGAATAGTACTTATTGGTATAGCAGGTTTTGATACTTGCCTACGAGATATTGTAATTGGAAGAGGCCTAGTTTCTTGTCTTACCACTACTTTATCTCTTCGGTACTCTCTTTTTGCAAGTATATCCACTGCTTCCGAGACCTTCTTCCAGCTAGTAGTAAATCCATTATATTCTGTGTTATCCTCCAACAATAATCCCAACTCCTTCTGTAGCTTACTATCGGCCGATTAGAAAAATAGTTCCACCTTGTCATTTTCAAGTGTAAGCTTTTCTACCCGAGATAGTTGAAGAAATTGCCTTTCAAATTCTCGAAATAACTCTGTTGCTACCAACTCCTTGTTGGATTTATTAACCCATTCCATAAGTGATTTTTTTGTCACCCTTTCAGCATCCTCTAAAGAATACTCTTTTCTTAGCTAAAGGATAAAATCTTCCCATTTTGCTCCATAAGTTTGAATAATCCCCTTAATTTGCTCACGGAATTCAGGTACAACTGCTAGCTCAAATGTTAAGATCATCTCCTTCTCCGGTACTTTATTAAACTCCATCTCCCACGAATAATACTTCAAATACTTGGAAATATTTTTTCCATCAAATTGATCCAATATGTCCACGACAGATTGTAAGGCTTTGGTAGCCATAGCCTCCTTACGCTCCACTGCTTGTTGTTGCTGCATATAAAGAGCAAATGCTTGAAACATTTGAGCTGTAGCAGGATCAAGCTGCATTGGGGATGCTCCACTGCAGTTTCCACTACTATCTTGTTGTTCCCCTGCCATAGTAAAGGCCAAAATATTTCTTCAAAACTCCCCACCCTAGATTTTTCACGTCGGGTTCTCCAAATATGTCGTATGACGTGGCCTTCTATCTAGGAATATATTGGATACCTAGTTGTGGAGAGTTTATTTGAAATTTATTGGTAAAATCCAAAAGATCGTTTGTCTTTAATAAAAAGGACAAATAATACAAAAATCTCCAAAAATGCAAGCCAAGATCCCACTGATGTGATCAAGCATGTTCCATGAACCTCCATGATTTTAGCATACCACTTCTTATATGAATGAGCACATCTGCACCAGATGTTCTGTTAAGCCATCCTTGTATACAGAGACTCACTCACATCAATCAAATCAATTAATCACTCAATTTTGAGAATATGATAAGATTTAGGCTGTTAGATTGAAACACAATGATTGAAGAGGTGTGAAATGGATCAGAGCCTAACATATAGTATAGGCACAACTGGTGGATCTGTCCTTGGAGGCTTTGTACTATGACTGCCAAGAGGCCAAAATATGTATATTTTATCGTCTTCATGGTTGAAATCAAGGAAAGTTGTCCAAGGTCCGCTCGACTTGTCTACCATCGTGTGAATTGATCCTAAATAGAATTCTAAATCATAAATCTATGTACAATTATTCCAGTTATGGAATCAAACAACTTCATAAAAGAATCCATCGCATTATTCTTTTGAGAGAAATATGGAGACGTTGTCTTGCTATGGTCCATTTTATGGTGGATGATGCAAAGAACCTCATCCGGTTTCTCCTCCAAGTACTTGCAGTTTCTATTGTATAGAATATGATGGGCTTATTGGGAATCATAGTCTTGCTTCGACTTTATTCTCCATATATTATATGTAGTGGATCCTCGAGTATAAGCCAACATTAGTTGCTCTAGTTGGTTGCATGTTCTACAACGGACAAAGTTATCCCCGTATTTTTTGGTATAGTATTTACGAAATTCTCTGGTATGGATTTTACTATGCTTTGCAAGAGATACGAATTTTAGGCCGAACTAGCCATTTACATCGTTCACCTCAGAAAAGACTGCACTCTAATAAAAGGATGACATAAGAGTTTTTGAGACCACCTTCTTACTAGTATTCAGAGTGGTGGTCCTGTGAGGCATGTCATTGGCGACACTATCTACCATATCGCACAAAGTAATGATGGCCTGCAGAGTATATGTACGAGGCTTCTTGGTCCATGCATTTCTGTGATGTTGCACTCGTGCTCCATCTCTTGCTTTGGTGCAAATATGAAGGTCGAATAGGCGACCCCTATGATGACACGCCATGCTTCAGGGCACACGTCAATTCCATCAAGCGTCACCACATAGTTCCCATTCGAATCCTAGTGCATCTGCCTACAAACATCGAGTAGAATATGCTTTCTAAAAGTATGTACTTCCATTGCAATACAGTTCTGAGTAAAGAATAGAAATCATTATCTAGAGAAATGGTTGCAAATAATTCTGCGTACAACACATTCCACTAGAGACATATTTTAGATGTAAAATCAACTTTCCTCTAATATAAATTCTATTTTCATCAAAATTTCTATATGGCATCTTTTTCAACATTTTTAGACGTAATTGCTGACATTTGGCATTTTCTTCCAATTTTTCTTATGTTTTGTAGTACAAAATTTTGTTGTAGCTTTCTGGAGTTTCAATGCCAAAAGAACCCTGCGACGCTAATACAAAGTCAATTGTACAGTTCAATTATTAACTGTCTGTATTAACTATTGACTCTGTGTGATCGTTTTGAGATAGCCATTAGCGGTTGGTCACGCCAGTGAAAGCGTCGACTTGCAGGTACTTGCAGGTGATGTTGATATATACCTTTTATTGATTTTCATGTTGATTAGTTCCAATGATTCTTTTTTTGGCTAAATTTCACAAAGATAATGAGGTTGCTATACACACAAAAGAAGATCAGTGAGAGATTTTCAATTCAAATCAGTAGCCTAAAAATCAATTCTTGTACTGCAAGTACGTAGCCACCAATTATGTATTGAGGGCTGCAGATATCATGTATGTATTGCAATGATATTATAAGGATATCTCCGGGTGTCTCATAGTATTTTCGGCCTCTTCCGGATATCAGATGCTGTAAACTACATTTAATGTGTGTAGTATCTACTTAACCTCCTTGCAACCATGGGGGATTGCCACACCTAAAAGTATTTGTTTTCAAAAAAAATAAATAGTAGTTGGTTGCAGCCCTTGCTTTGTAAATTTGAAACGTTCATAACTATGTCGATTGACTGTGTTGTTCGTAGTACTTTATCCAGAAGCAATACCTTCCTCGGATGTTTATTGGCCCAAAGAAGCAAAGTACTAGGTATGGTTACAAGCTTTCTTTCAGAAGTTGCTACTTTGTGGATTTCCACCATTCTGTATGCCATGTTACTTTTGATTAATGAATGGTATCATTAAGTAATTTTCTATGTTTAAAAATATTATATGTTTAAATGAATACAATCATTGAATTATTATTATACTAAGAGAAAAAGTACATAATTATCAAAAAATCAATATTGATGACAATGTAAGCGACTATCTTCTAGATTAGAATTATAAGTACTTGAATTATATCATAGAATATGAGCAATTGATATGGTTTTGAACTTGGAAGGGAGTCAGATTGTTTTGAATACAAAAACATGTTTGTTAGTAAAGTGTCATCATTGTAAATGAAAATGTGCTGAGAAAATTTTGACCGTATAATTTTCTAATAAGCTTATTGTAGATGGTGTGCATGAAATGTGGATGTGGCCTTTTAAATTGGAATATCTATATCTCATATTAGAAAAGAATAAATTTATAATATTATAACTGATACTATATAGTGGTAATAATATTAGTAGAGATGTTCTCATAAACTAAACTTTAAATGTATAGTTGTTTAAAACCAATTCGACAAAAAATTCATTCCAAAAAAATCATGAGACAAAACTGAAGTTGGAATTCTTGCGAATTCTTTAAACTTCTTTGAAAGAGATCAAACTTCTAGCAGAGAAATTGCATTCCCATTGTATTTTAATTCTACAAGTTTTGTCTAAAATGAATAACATATGGAAGAAAACAAACAATTTGTAGAGTTCTAGTCGTTTGATCTGTCAGAAACTGATATTAAATTGTGGCATTTATTCAGTACATCAAACAGAAATATTTACTCAAGCGGTGCTCTAAGTTCCAATGTATACTGTTGAAAGTATTATTATACTCACATTCTGAATGATACTTTTCGATGGTGGATGTTGTCACATACAGTCAATACCCATCCTATACAAGTAGAATAGACTTTTCTATGGTCATTTTTTCATTAATGCATGGTTATTTGCAAATTGAATATCTCAATGGCATCCCTTCCACATACGCCTATCCTTCCCTCATATGTAGAGAAATTGGAAATAATGTTGACAACGGCACTGTTTCTTACTCTGCTAAGAGAGAAAATAGATTATAACTCATTATATACATGAAATCCTTGATTTAGAGGCAATGGAAGGTAGCGACAGTGGTTCTGGTACTCCTGCTTCATTGTTTTGTACTTTTGACTAGTTTTGGTGATTGTTATCACACGATATTTTTTATTGATTCATTTGCTTAATGAATACATGGTCGTGAGACTTCTAGGAGCACTACATGTTTTTTGGTCTTACATGTGGACTTGTCCCATGAAACTAGATTTTTTATAACCATAATTCCTATATACTAACATGCTTTTGTATAAACTTTTCCACGGCAATCGAATCTTCTTTCCATAGAAATAGGATTTGCTTCCAACATTCACACAAAAAGGTGATCCAATGTTCAATGAAAATCCACGGCCATAGACCTCCAAATGTCCAAAATTACAACAATAAATAATTACTCACCACTCACATATTACAGCTCACTGCTCATTATTCACATCTTAGCACTCCTCCATCCTAAATAATTTTAAGGTGTTGTTTCTACTATACCTCAAGTTGGTTGAAAGAACATCTCAATATTTTTTGGAATATTATTTCAACCATGTTCTTCCACTAGTCAAACTTAGAGTGCCTTGTACTCAAGGGTGTTACTTTTCAATATACACAACTTGATTAGACTTAACTAGATCATTTGGATCAGTAACACGCTTTCTAGATCAGTCACAACACTTGTGTAGATGATCAATGGCAACAAAGTGTTGTAGCATTCTAAATTCTAAAAGAATTTTGGAGTCTTATTTGTATTCAGAGTGGTGTAATTGTGTATATAGAATTGAATTGTGTTAGTCTCATGAAGATATTGATTATCCAAATTATTCAAGTAGTTGTTAAGAACTCATACTTGGATGTATTTGTACAAATGTTGATTTGAACGTATGAATTAATTACTTTCAAAAGTCTTATGGACATAAAATAAAGAACAAAAGATAACATATGATAATAAATTTGGAGATGAAAAGGAGTGATTAATGATTTATTAGTTTCTAGAAAATTATTCATCACCATAATAATTACCTATGGCTTGTGGAATACATTGCCTTTAAATTTATAAATTAGATTTTACATGGATATTAAAAAATGATCATATGATACATTAAAAGATTTATTTGTAGATATAAGTTGCATTTAAATGTTTAGCTAAAATATGTTTACAATTGAACATGTTATATTGTAATAACATTCAATGAAATATTTGATTGTTTTTAGAGATTTTTAGTTTGATTCTATTTATTATTTATCAACAATAGTTTATCAATAATAATACATTGTTATGAAGGATTTCAACAACAAAATGTAGAACTTTTATAATCCATAAGTGCAAGAGAATTTTTATTTTGAATTAAATCTATTGTGCTAAATTTCTTAAGTGAAGTAGAATATGACAATTGTAATCTAAAATCTTATTAAAATTTGATCTCATCTATACAATTGAATATATAATTTAAAATGATATAGAATTTTTGTAAATAATTTTATCAATATTAATTTTAAATCGATAAATTCATTAAATGTATATTTAGAAGTATTTATATATATTTTTGACAATTCAATTCTAAATGATATAAACCTCCAAAAATAATTGTATTAATAGTTGAAAGTTAATATAAATACTTATTATATTTTTTGTAAGTATTAAATAATTATTTACCACTCAAGTTTCTACCACTCCTCTTCAAATTTATGGCCTATAAGTTGCTTGCCAACAAGCTCTAAATAGAAAGTTTATAGAATTAGTTTTCTATTTAAAAAAACTCAAATTTTAAAAATGATATCATTTTTATAAAAATAGTGATGTAAAAATTAGGTTTTCAAATTGAGATTTTTGACTTTTACTCTTATATTTTGGTTTTTTAAATATAATATTAATTTTTTTAGAAGGACCTATTGTACCTAAAAAGTAATGCCATAAAATACAAATAATTTTGAGAGCCTTTGTTTAAAATCTTGTAAAAGTTTCAACCATGATTAAAAATAGAATCTACATAAGAAAGATGGTATTTAGTTCTTTACTTCCAATAAATATCTTGTAGCCATGCATAAAAGGATGTTGAATTAATAAATTGGCCATGTATGCTAGTCTGATATGAGATAAATTTTTGTCTTCTATCTTGAGAGAGAAACATCTTCTTCATCTACGATGAATTGGTATACTTGAAGAGTCTACTCATTTGACACCCCATAGTATTTTTCCAAGGAACATAAAAATAATAGTGTGGAATTATGTGCTTTATCTTTAAGGATAGATTCTATTTTCTACCATGAAATATAAGACAATGCTATAGGTTATAAGCAGCTTCATTGTTTCAATGTCAAACAATTAAGTATTTTGAATGATTCATCATCTATTTCCATGAATCCAAACCAAATGAAATGTGACATGTGGTTTTTTCTTTTTTCAAAAAAAATAATTATTTTTGAACAAAGTTGCTTGTAAACTACAATAATGAAGTTATGTATAAATTATACAAGGCAGTGAATGAGAAATTTTCAAATGGAATCAATAATTATCCTATATTTTCATAAAACAATCAAATTGAGACATTAATTTGTTCGATTGTTACCTTGGTATCATTAGGTAGCATCCAAGTATTGCATATTTCATTCAAAATTTAGTTGAAAACTTTGAATTTTAACTAGTAATCTGGCAATTTCATTCAAAAGTTTTTTGTACTAATTGCCAAATCTCCCCACGCATAGATATACGGTGGATATTCTTATAAATTATAGGATCCAAATATACTCATTAAGCAACTAGATTGAGATGCCACTTGGTCCGATTGTTAACTTAATATCATCTAAGTAGCACCCAAGTGTTGCAAATTTCATTTGATTTTGAGCTGAAAATTTTATTCACATGATTTTATATATCCAATCTCCCCACGGATATCCCCATAAATTGTAGGATCCAAAATGAAGCAGTGAGGATGTTTTGTATGAAGAGACTAATAAAAGTTGCCGATCCAAGAACACAATGCTGTTAATGATATATATGGGCAGAGTGACGGATACTTATATTGTACCATTTCCACTACAATATTCTATATCCCAAACCATAACCCCTTTTTTTTGCTGTCCCATCCAGTCACTTCCGCTGTCCCCGCTCCCAGCCTACGCTCGCTTCTGTAGCCCCCTCAAACCTCGAGTGTCACTGCCAAGGTAACTCATTCCTCGAACTAACACCCAAAACCACCCCTCTCCATGAACAAATTCATAGATTCTACTCACTCAATGTACACCTCCGCTGAAGTAGACTTACCATATCCAATATCAATCCTATTCAGGCACAATAGACTTCCTTATTTCCAAGAAGTCTTGTATCCAAATGTTGTCTTTTTTTTGGAGAAATCTAGGAAAAAGATTCACACACGATTGATTGATTGTAAGGTAGTGACATCAATTACAACAGATTTTCCTATTTCGAAGGAGTCTTATTTCTTAATATTGTCTTTTCCTGTTGAGAAATCTAGTGAAAATTTTCAAGCATGGTTGGTTGTAAAGGGATTGTAAGAAAATCTGAAGTTGATGGATTCAAGTAACACTTTTATCATGTTCTAGTATCACAGTTATTAGAAATAACTCACAGCCATGGAAAATAAGACAGTACAGGTCACTTTAAGAAGTTGTTGAAATTCCAATTTTGAATTTAAAAAGTTTTTGTAGCATCGTCTGACGGCCAGGAGTCCATTCCCTCTATCGCAACTACATGCTCTCGTGAGATACGATACCATTGCTGCTCCAACTGCTTCAGGTGTTCCGTCTCTGTTAGCTATATTGTTTGTACACATTTTATTGGATCGTCAACTCCGATCGATCGCCGCTAGGCTCCGCTCTCTACATGCTCCACCGCTTTGCAGCGGAGCTCCTCTCTCACTTGCCAGATCTTAACTCTTCAACGTTGTCGTATTGTAATTGCTTACAATATGTAAAATCCACTCAAAATGCCTAATATGTTTATAGATTTAGATATGTGTTAGAATGGTTAGTAAAATAAATTAAAGGGATTAATAGAAGAAACTTTATTTTATTTTTACTTGTTTTGATTATGGTATTTAAAAAATATAAGATCTAAATATTTTGTATGAAGCCTTAAGAGAAGGTGGGGACTTAAGGATGAAAATTTAAGCTAGTAAGAGGCTAATTGGGAGGAATGAAATCAAGCCATGGTCGGATGAAGGCAATGAATAAGGAACTTCATCCCTATTGGTCGAATACCATGCCCAATGGGCTTTGAGGAGGCTGCCCGCGACCTTAACAAGGGTTTTCGGCGACTTCAAAAAGGGGGATTTGCAATTTCAGAGGTAGGGTTGTAAAGTTTAGGGTTTTGGGTATAGTTTGAGAGGAAATTTTAGGCGATTTGGAGTTAGGGTGAAGAAGTTATACATGTTCAAAGTTAAAGAGTGGATTTCATACATACTGTCACTCTTTTGGGATTTTGCGGAGTTGTACGGAGGCTTTTGGAGATCGGACGGTGCGGTTGGAAAGGTGATTTTAAGATCTACGTCTATTATGAAGGAATTCTTAAGTTTTGAGTTTAGACGAAGGAGATATGAAGAGTTGAAGACAGCGCATCCAATTCCAAGGCAATAAGTAGACCGTTTTGTTGATGGTGATGGGGTTTGCCATATCTTAAGTTTTTGGACGAATTTTTGTCTCAAAATTTCCAAGAAGGTGTATTATTGTGCTAAAAAGCTATACATCAAAGTTTCATAGCATTTGGACTTTTAGATTGTGAGATATGAAGAATTTAGTACACGGGTGTTTGTAAACAAGGGTTTAAAGCTACTGCTAGGGTTTTGGCGATATCTAAAGATCAATAATGAATCAACGGTTGAAATTTGTGGTGGTAGTTGTGAAGAATATATCAGTACTTCATGTAAATTTGGAGTAGTTTTGGACGGTTGGATTAAAAGTTATGGGTTATTGAAGTTCAAGAAAAATTCCCTTCCTACAGGAGAATGAGGGTTTAGAGTATTTTGTTATGTTTTGAGTGGTTTGAGGAAATTAGGCTTGTGTATTGGGTGTAATAGCCCTATGGAGATCTCTTTTATATAAAATTGGAGGTTTTTATTATACTTGAATCTTGCTTGAGTAATTAGTGGCAGCCAGAAGCCCAGCGCTTTCTTGAGGCAGATTCTCTCTACCTCGACAACGTCCATGCTGCGTGTCCTCTCTTCTCTGTTTTTACCATCCCTTCTCTTGGGTGGAGTTTTGATAATTCTGTCGTGGAGTAAATTCCTCCTTCCACGTATCTTTCAAGTGGTGCACGATTAGCTGGTTTGGTGCTCGGAGTTGACTGCAATGTCAGCCAATTTGATATGGAGTTCGTTTTCATGCGATCGGGTGAAATTCCAAATGCGACATGTGGAGGTAGTGTTCTTTCTTTCGCTGAGTGAACTTTCTTGATAGAGTTGGTTGGAAGAGAGAAGAGGAAGGTGAGATGGTGAAGGGATGGTGTGGATCGGTAGTAATCATGTGCTGCAAGTGCTTGTGTGACTCGGATTTGTTCTAATTCTGCATGTTGCGGGGGAGTGAGCGGAGGGTGAAGTGTTTTCGTAAGCTGGCTTTGATTTCTTGTCGTTGCGGTAGGTACTTTAGGTATTTCGTGCTGGTTGTTATGTAGCGGTTTAGGTGATCGTGTGAGCGATGGTAAGTGTGCGATTTGACTTTCAGGTGTGAATTGTGGAGTCAATTGTACCGTTCGTGTTGAGATCATTGGCGTCTTACTGAGATTATCATGTTGTGTTAATAATGTGGTCGCTAGTAGTGTCAATTTGGAAGTTATACACCTCGATCAAGAGGAGTCAAAGTGCAGTGCCGGTGGAACTGCGCGGCGCTAGTGTGCATGCATTCCGCGTTTCAGCGCTCTTGTATCGTTCGCTGACTGGTGTTCGTTGCTCAGTGGAGTATGGAGTCCATGGAGGCACTACATCTCTGCTGCAAGAGTTCTTGGGTTGGAGTTTTAGTCTTACAATGGAGCATGGTTAAGCTCGATGCGGAGCGGCAAGCAATGGCTGTTGAGTTGCTAGGAGATATATGTCAAGATTCTAGAGATGCGGACCTCTTCTCTAATGGCCGCCCACTAATTGGAAGTCATTTATTCACTCCGACTCACAGTTCGCACCTTATACGATCTTGAGGCATTTGGTTTCACCTCTGGCGTTAAGATCAGGTGTGTACTTGGTCGATGTTGTCGGCTCCTACTCGCATGTATTTATTTTATTTTGTCCTGTTCTGTCCCTTATTTGTGGAAGGCAGTGCCTTGAGAACGATATGATGGGATTGTCTTATTCACAGTGAAGCCAATTTCAACGTGAGGTAGAGTGAAGACGAAGAAAGCGGCTGGTGAATGAACTCAATCTTTCAAGTCTGAGTTTAGAATATTTTTTTGGAGGAGAGAACTTCGTAGGAAATGCGTCAACCTTCTTCCTTCCTAGATCGCTGTGTGTCACAGTTTGAGGGATGCTTTGAATTCTGGGTGGTACTTTTGGTGCGATATACAGGTGATGGCGCATGTATCAAGTTTGATGCATACTATTGGGAATCATCGCTGAATGGCAGTGCGGATGTGGACTTGGTCAATCTGTTCAATCTCTTCAAACCTGATTATAGATTTAGGACAATTTTAAGCCATCAGACGTTATAAGGCTTCCGTACCCATGCTATGCAGTTTCTAATCCGGAGGCAGGTTATAAATCTGTAGCTCTGTTTTGTAGATTATTAATTAAGTGATAGTTATGTTCTGATGGGAGGGTCATCTTGTCGTTTGGAACTCCATGGAGAAGCTGCTACATTATTTGGATGCCCAGCAATCCAATATTTTGAATGATTGATACTCTGTCTCTATTCGTCTCAAATAACTTCAGGCTAGTTTGTGGGAGAGAACAATGTGAGAGCAGATTTTCAAAGTACGTCGAAATTTGAGCTTCTAGTTTTGTTTGTGTAGTCACCTTTAAAAACGCACCCGCACCGATAGGATCATTCTTCTAACCTCAATGTTTAGGGATTTTACGAGCAATCTTTTTTTGACGTTTGACATTCAACTCACACTCATCCATCCACATACCGAGAGAATTCAGCACCTGAGAGTAATTTCGTTACTTCTTGCAGTAGCTTGGTGCTTTGGAGTCATGTAGTTCGTTTTCAACGGGTTAGTGTTACTAGATTGCGTCCATATCAGAGGTTTCTTTGGATTCATCCCAAATTTCTACTTGCTTTTCTTCTGGTATTTGCAACTGCAAGTTTCTAAGATCCTTGTTCACCCCTATTTTGTGTACATCCATGATTTTATGTTTGGCCACTATTACTTGGTGTAATATGATTGCAAGATTGTAGATATCTCTGAAATTGATGAGTTAGATCTTCTGTACTCTAGGAGGTGAGGCTAAGCTGTCGCAAGCCGGTTTTACTTATAATATGAAGTGATGGTAGGCGGGGATACATGTGCATTTTTCCAGTTCAATGGCATCTTTACCGCGACACATATTTAGAAGTTCTCTCAACAGATGGTGTTCTCTGGTTAGTTATTATGCATTTCATAATTTTTTTGCTTAATTCTATATAAAAGCTCGGCGAATTTGGACTGAATATTTTAAACAACATTATTTATTTTGGCTCCTTTTCGGTCGACATTACCTTTAAGTTTTGAACTTTGTGCTATCAGAAGTGTCTAGTGGATTTGTATAATGATCATGGCACACATAGACTTCTCTTATTCGCATGTTAGGTTATTCGATTTGTTGCTGGTCGTTGAGGAAGCCGAGCAATAGTATCCCTTGCAAGCAGAACTTTCTTTACGTCCAAGATCTCATTGTAGTGCAAGAGCGGCTGACTTTGCCTTTGGTGGTGGATATCTTTAGAATCGATTTACCATACATTCCTAAATTTATTACTCATCAAAGTTAATATTAATTATCCATTTTCCAGCCCACTATTTTTTATAATTATGGATATTTTTCTAGACATGCTTGCCACTGAGAGTCGATTTACGTGAAGTTTGTAAGTTTATACCGATATTATCAGATCCTTGTAATCATGAAAAAGTAGGGGGATCGAAAGTAGCACATTGAGTTTTGTAACGCTTGGTGATGTGGTATTGATTGGCAATGACGAGCGTCTCGATGTGGAAGGGCCTCTCGGCCAGCTCTAGCTTGATCCAAGAGTTGATCGACTCTAACATGTTCTTTCTACGATTACTGGCTGGCGAGCATCGGCAACTAAAATGCTCAAATTCTTAAAATTGGCAAGCTCACAATTTGATGCTTTGAAAGAGAGCAACGAAGACGGAAAGTCTAGTTTTGTTGAATTTTTTAGGATGAAAATAACTAAGCTGGCAGCAAATTTCGAAGATAACTATAGCGGATTGTCGGCAGATCTACCAAGAAATATCTGC